>JAUKNK010000030.1:637500-767500 GCA_030765055.1 Mantis religiosa | reverse complement strand
ATATACCGAAGGTCTTACTCCCGTTAAATACTTAAATTAGGGGAAATACATTCTCTGACAGGACACATTTCACAGATATCACATGGCATTTGTTGTAATGTAAGCTTTTCTCGAATATGAAGGTTTAATCTCGCGGCTATGCTATCAAAACGTAACTTACAAGCCATCACATAGCGACCAGCACTATAAAGATTAAAAGACCGCTCTACGCCTCTGCATTCCGATATTCTCCTTTCAACTTTTAAGAAATGTGTAATATATACATACAAACATTTATCTTATTAACATTAGCCTGTTAGAAGGAAACGTAGTAATTATGAATATAGTGTACATGACTCAGTAGAGAAGGTCATGTACGTAAACGTCCTTTAAAACCTTCCGGTACTTGATCTGATGACGGAAGCCTATTCCACGCAGATTATTTTACCCTTTGGAAATAAATTTGCCTGTAAAGTCGCAGGTCAGCAACTCGTAAATTGTCCGTTGTACTGATCGTTACATTTACATGTTACTCAAAAGATAACCACGGCGACATCAAAGGATGCGTTGAGATACTGGTATTCTGTGAAGCAGAGGGACATCTTGGTACGCTCGCTATTGAGAGAGCAACGTCATCGCGTTTTGTCCAAGTTATGTCCGCATTGCAAGCATAAACAACTATTTATTAGAATATTTACCAAATAAACAATAAGACTAATGGCCGCGCCGAGTGTCTCGAACGCCTGACTGCCACCAAGGCGGCCCGGGTTCGATCGCAGGCAACCGCGAAGCGAAAACGTTGGTTGGCAACGCGGCGCAAGGGCGGATCGTTTTGCGGGACCTACGGATTTCCTCGCCATCATTCCATCAATTGCTTCATCATTCACGAGCCTGAGAACTTCATGATCACTATATATTGCCATTTCGTCTATTACATACATTATCTTTATATTTACCTCCCGAATTGTCTCTAAAGCACGACCTTTATAGGAACTGGAATGGGTAATTGTGAATTATGGCTTGTTCAAGGTACAGGGTTGTACATTGAAAACCAAACAGAGCATACGGCGTTTCGCTTCTCTTCGCAAATTAGCTGGTTACCCCTATACCGGCTGCCGTTTTGCGTGGAGCCTGGCGGTGTGCCCTCCACCCGGCATTACTCTTTGATCGATAAGACGTTACGAAACGGATGTTTCAGCCAGTCTTGAATGAATATCCCTCATTTTCAACATCTCCTATTCATTTGTTTCTTTTTGTCATCCCGTATCTTTTATGTGTGTTTACCTTTCAGTGGCACGTCTCTTTTTACTTATTTCCCCAGCATTTTAAATTGTTTATATTATCACGAATTTCACAAGTTTACATTATTACTGTACACTGTTGACATATTTCGTAGTTATAGTGATGAAATGTTTCTGGAATGTGCCTAATTAAACATCCGGGCGCACATTATATACAACATAACTCACATATTGTTACATACATGAACTGCGAGTTTGCGTTTATGATAAACATATGATTTCTATCCACATAAATGGAAGGAACATTTTTCGATAAATGCTGGTTTAGCCGAAGGTGGAGGACATTTGCAGCATCGTGGCGTAGTTCTGTACAAGCAAACCCAGGTATGTGACACCCAATTTCGCCAGTTAGGTTTCCAATGAGAAAACATTTGCCCTGAATATAGGAATTCGTCTACCAACTGCAGTTAAGGAAACGTTAAATTATATTATCTAAACATTGCAGATTCATACAATAGGCATTATAGAAGTTCATCGCAAGCAACTTCCCACCTCCACAGAGAAAAGCTTTAGCGTTTTCTAATTAGTTATACAATATCTTCAAAGATTTGTTCATCATTTCCAATCATCAATTCATTTGTAAGCGAAACAAAATGAGCAGCTTGAATTTTCTAAGTAAGGCATCAAATGCTCTTTAGATTCTCATTACATTTAGTAAGAGTTCCGCTAACGTGTTACTCGTAAGGAATACACTAAATCTTGTTAAAGTCGTTCTTATTGAAAGAGTGTAATTTAATGTCAAATTATATTATACCATCAATATTTCCCGGGTTGTTGTTTGTCTTTAGATATAATTTCCCAATAGCGATTTATCTTAACTTTAGCACCATTCCTCTCTTTCCTCGTAATTTCTTAGGAACATCATGGAACTTGAAGCATGACATGATTTGACAAATTATACCCATATGGGTTACGAAACTAATTGTGTAAATGCACATGCGAATTTAGAAAATATGGAATAATACGTATTTTGAACGAGTGGGTTGGAAATGTACTGTGATTGTAAGAGTACTGTTACAAACTGTTACGCACATAATATAGTTTAGCAATGGCTATTTTACTCCAGGATAAGCTTACTGGAAGTGTTTCGACCGCATGTCTCTCACTAAGGCGGCCCGAGTTCGATGCCAGGTGACCACAGATGGAGACTTGTGGTGGGCAATATGGCGCTGGGACGGGTTTTGTCCGGGTCATCCTGTTTCCCACGGCAGTATTCCACCAGTTTCTGCATCATCTTTCCTATTATTAATTTGCCTTCTTATATATATATATATATATATATATATATATATATATATATATATATATATATATATATATATTTATATTCCACTTTGGTTATCTTCATATCAGGCATTGGGCCGATCACCTATCCTGGTTCTCTATCGGATCCAAAGTTATGGTTTCTTCATGAGGAAACGAAGAATTGGGGAGCAGAAGTAGAACCGAAGAAATGGACTATGCTACCTAGTTAAAATTTAAATAAAATTTTGTTAAGTATAAATTCAACAAATAATTAATTGGAAATTCGTAGTTTTACAGAAAATACTTTTACTGATTGACAGTGAAGAAGAACGTACCTGTTGTTGGCATTCTAATTATACACAGCAGTGATTTTCTGTACTTTCATGATTAGGACTAGAATTAGGATTTCACTATGGAGGGGATTCGGTACGTAGGCCGCAATGTCCCCAAGTGGGGAACCTCCGAGAGGAAGAATGAGGCGTGAGGAGGACTGTACCACGCCAGTACAGTTAACTTAGAGTTTTCCCCCGACAGGCCAGTACAGCGGACACGCTTCCGTAGAGCGGGACGGCAAGCCCAGCAGCCGAGCTCCAACTCTCCTTGGCTGGCGGTCCCGAAATGTTCCCAGAAGAGGTCAGGAGACCGGAGGAGGAAGTAGTTTACCTCAGAGCATATTGTCCCGCTATGCATCACCGAGAATCCAGTAGACACTTCTACCCTGAAAGAGACCACCAGTTGAGGGATGATGTGAAATGATAATGGAGATAAAATTTAGGGACAGGAAACTCGGGGAATGTAATTAACCTACCCAGCATTCGTGTAGCGACATGGGAAAACACCCGAAGAAGCCCATGGGTCAGCTAGGTCGGCCACGGAAATCGAACTCATCCCTCTCTATATCTGCCCTATACTTGTCGGTTTGCCAGTTAAACAAATTACTTGGAATGAAGAAGAATTCTAAAGATGTCCCAAGGTAATTCAAAATATACATTCCTTTACCCAGAAACATACCTTGACATGTAGTTCTTTAACAAAACATAAGATACATTTACGTGAACATAAAGCTTTCGAAAGAAAGCTCCATGCAATGGCTAGCCTGAAGAATGGGCATTTTCATGAAACGTTTATGTACTAAATATAAGTACCAGATTTGTGGTAAATGATGTAATATTTTCGAATTAGGCTGCTCTAACACATGCATACGAGCACCTTTTTGTTAAATCTTTTCTGATATATGGGACCCTAAAACATATACTTCAAGTGAAAATTCGTTTTTAATTTTTGGGTAGAATGCAATGCCTTGTCCAACTACTATGGTGTGGTAGACAAAAGAGCAATTTAGATGCGTTCGCTCACGCGTGTTACTCGTGTAAACATATTGTAACAAACGCTACCTTTTCTTCTATGGATTTCAGGTCATTCGAGATAAATATCTGATTACATTCCATTATTGCTAATTATTTTATGTGCAAAGTGAAAATCATATTACAGGATCCTTTAAGCGATACTAAAATCCTTAAAGGGCTGGTCCCAGTAAAACTGCTTCGAAATTTCTTTCTCTTTGCATTGCACAGAGATAAAATGGATTGGATAAAAACTTCCGATTTGAGAGGAATAAGTACAAGACATAAAAATGTAGGCATACAACAAGAAATACCTCGGAAATGATTTACTGCACAAAATGGAAACTCACACACACCTACACTACCTAACACACACTCTCAATACATAAAAATACCTGTGTAATTCCAGGAGAACCCCCAGCTTGTATTTCTACTGAACTCTCGGAATCGGATTGAGTACAATGTAATATATTTTATAAATAATATGTACTATTACCCTTCATAAATTAACCCTTTGACCTTTCACTAAAATGCTCTAACAACCAAGCAAGACTGAACAACATATGCTCCATTAACTACTCAAACAGAACAACAATTACGCGGGTTAAAGCCAAAATATATTTAAGTTAAAATTATTCATAACGTACTAATTTTGGGTCACTAACCACAAAAATGTCCATCGGTTTTGTAGATTGGTTCTCATTTCTACAATACCAAGTTCAGGCTGTTGCGTCAGGCTTCGATTTACTAATAGAAGTTAGTTTGAGTACATATTTTTGAAACAGACTGTAACGAAATGTTGAGGGTTGATATAAGACTAGCAGGTGGAGTCCAACCCTCAGCTTGCTATTCCTTTAGCAACTGAATTCAGTGTTTAGTTTGTAAGTGCGCCAAACTGTCTTTTAATGCCTTTAAAATAACACACATTTCGAGAAAATTACAAAATGCCGCGCAAGTGCGTTACTAACCCAATTAATTTTTGCATTTAAATCGCAAATGGTACCGTTAAGTTGGCTGCAAAGTAATGACCAGGACAAAATGTATGCACCCGTATTTTTGTCGCAGTTGTTCCACAAATCTACCTGAATGTCTAAATGGAAAAGAGTGATCCATAAATGTCGCTATACCAATGATTGGGAGGGAGCAAAGCAATCATATAACTGGCTGCTACTTCTGTATGGCGCCTTCCGTTATTGGTATGAATAGTAACACGCTTTGGCTTACCCAAATATCTCCTCAGCCATCCGCCCTGTGCCACGCAGCCACGAATTATCGACAACTGTTTCCCCCAGCCTCAATTGAAAATAAATATTGAAATAAAATGTTGAAAATAGTTCATCAATTAATGCTCTATAAAAAGTTGTATTCATGATTGTATGATGCAGATATTAACATGCTGAGTATCTTGGAAATGCCATATTAATTTTTCTGTTCATGTTATTGGACAATATCAGTCCAATGTATTAACTGCGGAGAATAAGATCTGACATAATATGAACTGCATTTTGGTGTGTTCCTCGTGTAATAGTTCACAGGCTTTATTTAGAGATTAAAGAATAATGAAATAAATTAAAATGTTTTATTTTGTTTTGTATCTTCCATTGTCATTAACATGTGTTTAAACTGTAAGGAGTTGCTTCTCATTACAAAGATGAAAAACATATTACAATAGGGGAAGCGAGCTGATTATTATATAGTTTCCCAATATGGGACACAATGATTTCCTAATCTTGAAACTGATGAACTCTGTTGCAGAATGCATGAAATGCTTTGACTTTCCCTCCTCTGCAGTCATTTTGTGTTCGCTTGCAGGAAGAGAAACGTGTGCTAAATTAATCACAAGTTTTACGAAATGGCAGTTGCGTAATATTTTGTAGCGTTCAGTGTATCTGAACACGTAGGCTAAATTTAAGTAATAATTCAAGATAACTTTAAAGATAACTAGAAATCGTCATGGTGTAGATTTTGGAATATACAGGAAGCCCACACACATAGATAAGTACATAAAGAAACATGAATAAAACCCAGTTTCACATCAACTAGCTGCCTTTAGAAGTCTAATTCATTGGGTATACAACATCCCACTGAGTAAGGAGGAATTTTTGAAAGAACAACAACACATAAAAGAGATAGCGGTATTAAATGGATTCAACCCTGCCATCCTAAGGAACATGATGAATAAAAAGGAAAATCTGAAAATAATATAAAAAATACCACTCTCACAACACTTAAAAACACAAATTGGCAATATAGAAAATTCACCTACCATTCATTGGCTTTTAGAGAATTTGAACGAATGTTCAAAAAGCTAAACTTAAAAACTAGCACCCCAAAACAAATTCAGTCAAGAACCTGCTAAATAAACCACTAAAAAATTCAATCCCCAACAATTTGAAATCAGGAGTAAATCAGATAAATTGTGAAACCTGTGAAAAAAAAACTACATAGGAAAAACTAAGAGAAACTTGTACACCCATAGAATTGGATATTTGGGAAAAAATATTCATAACCATAAAGCGTGATAAAGTTATAAATTTAAGAATAGGTATGTTCGTTTAGTCACCAAACAGCTGAGGATGAGATTGAATGATCTTGAAAACGTTTCAAATATACAACAAGTAAGTTAAGTTATTTAAATATTAATATTTAAAACAACTCTGTGAGAAAGGAGTGAGTGTGCTGCCTCCTTTAAGAACAGAAAACTATTAACAAGTGTACCCATAATAATTGATTACAAGTACCATCAAAAGTTTGAAGGTAAGTTAAATATCCAATGCACACAGCCTCGGTGTGCTCGTCGCTGGAAAGTTAGCCGCCTTTCAGGCGGTGCTTCCCTGACTATTTCCGTACCAGGACTAGGTCCTTTGCTGGTAGAGGAATGGTTGTTTAAGTAGAAAGATTGTGGTTAGGCGGTGGGATTGTTTTAGAGGGTATATAGTCTAGAAGTGGGTATAGTTGTTATGAAGAATGGAAATTAGAAAGATTTCAAAGAATGTTTAGGATTTAGTTGCTGAGGACAAGTCGAGGTCTTTTGTAAGTTTCACCAGGGTCTATGTCATATTCTCCAAGTCCTCGAATTAGAGAATTGAAGCTGTGCGGGAGAGAGTCAAAGAACTTTTGGGAGAGAGTGTGGATGTAGTCATGGAGAGTGGGGATAGAAGTGTCGCGGTGAATATTGCTGTTGGGTATGTACCAGCCAGCATTGACTGAAATTCTGAGGTAGCGGCTTTGAAGTACTTGGAGCCTATCAAGATGTGTAGGAGCAGCAATGCCCCATATCTGGCATGCGTAAGTTATAGCAGGACGGAGGACTTGCTTGTAGAGAAGCAGTTTGTTGGGGATGGACATGCAGGAATTTCTATTATAGAGGGGATAAAGTAGAGCCATCCTACGGGAGATCTTGCTGTAAACTTTTTCTATATGCGGCTTCCAGGTGAGCTTGCTGTCGAGCGTAACACCAAGATAGTTGGCCTGGTTTGTCGAGTGAACAGAGCCGCCGGCAATACTCAATTCCGGGACATCATCTTCTGTTCGTCTGGTGAAGGTGATGGCTTGGAACTTAGTTGGATTTACACTAAGCCGCCAGGTGTTGAACCAGGTTGTTAATTGATCCGCGTAGCTTTGAAGTCTTCGTACAGCAAGTTCATGCCGTTTGGAGGAGGTGGCAATTGCTGTATCATCCGCAAACTGGAAGAGCGTGCAGTTTGCGTAGGATGGCAGGGTATTGATGTAGATGAGAAAAAGGACAGGTCCAAGAACGCTGCCTTGGGGTACACCAGCATTGATGGGATGAGATTGAGAGGTGATTTCCTCAATGGTGACACTGAAAGTCCTATTGTTTAGATAAGTGTTAATTAGATGAATGAGATAAGAGGGAATGTTATACTGTACGAGACGAAAAAGGAGGCCTGCATGCCAGACAGAATCAAAAGCACGAGTAAGATCCAGAAGCAGAGCTACGACAAAGTGGCGGTTGTTGAAGCCAGTGATAATGTGATCCACTAAGCGCAAGAGTTGATGGACCGTGGAATGTTCACGCCTGAAGCCAAACTGTTCGGGCCGTAGTATTTGCAGTGTCTCCAGTGTTTGGTTAAGGCGAGATTGGATGACCTTCTCAAAAATTTTGCTCAAACTGGAGAGCAAGCTAATGGGACGATAACCCTCTGGAGTGGACGAATCCTTGCCAGGTTTCGGGAGGGTGATCACCTTGGCGTGCTTCCAGGTGGTCGGAAAGTACGCAAGCCGGAGCAGATCGTTGAACAGGTTGACCAGGGCTTCTTTCCAGCAGATTGGTAATTGCTGCAGAGCAGCATAGGGAATATTGTCGTAGCCTGCGGCCTTGTAAGGTTTTACGGAGGATAGGTATTGCTGCAGCTCCGTGAGGTTTGTAGATGGAGGTTCTTCTGGATCATGTGGCCGAGAGAGGTATGTCCGAACTGCTTCATTTGTTTGGTGGATATGGTCCCCATTACAGGTGTCTGCTGGATGGAAGGTGCTTTCGAGATAAGTAGCCATGAGTCCTACCTTTTCTCTTGTGGATTGGGCGGTGATTAAGCCATGGCGAAGAGGTTTATCCTGAACTGGGAGCCTTAATAGAGCCTTTGACATTCTCCATAGTGACTGATCTTCTGTGTCTAGTGTCGAGAGTCGACGTTCCCAATCCGCATTAGAATGATCATGGAGCTCAATTTTGAGAATTTGCCGGAGTCTGTTGTATTCCCTGCGATCCATGGGACAGCCTGTATGTTGTGCTCGACGCCGAGCCTTGTTCTTTGCCGCAATTAGATCGCGCAAGTGACGAGGGAGTTTCCGGACTTTGCTATAAGTGTTACGGGCAGGTGGTGTGGCCCTTGATATAGCATTTGTAATAGATGACGAGATGCTCATGATGACTGCATCCGCCTCGTTGGTGGTAGTACATCTGTCAAAGGTCGGAGGTTCCGCTGCCATAATCTTGGTGTATTCCTCCCAGTTGGTACGCCGGGGGTTTGGCAACAGGCGTTTAGTCTTGAAATTTGGGCGAGTTTGGAATAGTAGTAGCACGGGGTAATGGTCAGAAGACAGTTCTGGAACAGTAAATAGCCTGGGATGTGAACGGACATTTTTGAATAACACAATATCTAGCCAGTCCGGAGGGCGACGATCACCATGGAAGATTGTAGGGGAGGACGGTGAGAGTACCATGATGTTCCTTGTTTCAACATAACGTTCCAAGCTTGCTCCTCGTGCATTCAGGATGGTGGAATTCCAGGCTGGGCTTTTGGCGTTATAGTCGCCCATGGCCAGTGTGGCAGTATTTGCAGCAAATAAGGTGTCAAGTTCTCCAGCAACTATAGGTTTATTGGGGGGGATGTAGACTGAAAATAGTCGAAGTGGTCCTTTAGTAGTTTCCACCTGTATGCCTGTGGCTTCCAAGTTTGGTGTCTGACCAGTGGTTAGCGGATGGTGAGCTATGTTACGGCGCACATAGTTGGCAGTGCCACCATAGCCGTCTGCTCTGTCAGTACGGTAGCAAATCATGCCAGGTAGCCGGGCTTTAATATTGGAAGACAGGTGAGTTTCCTGTACCAATAGGATATGCACGCCTTTGTCTGCTATGAAGTTGGAGGTTTCTTGTAATTTCTGCCTGAGTCCATTGGCATTCCAATAGCAGACTTTCAGGGAGAGAAGATCTGAAACATTGCCACCCCTAACAGCCATTGTTGATCATGAATGTTAAGACGGCGTGCACAAAGATGGTGTATGGATGAACTGTAGAGGAGCGAGTTTTCAGTGCCTCAGCCAAATAGGCGGCAAATAGCGGCTGCAGATTTATTGGAATCTGGTCCATGGTATTGAGGAACGCCTCGTCTGGGATGGTGGGATGAGAGGCTGAGTCTCTGGTGACGGTATGTATGAAGCCACTTGATGTTGAATCATCTGGCCTGGGCTTCCTGGGCGCCGAATACGGTTTTGACCTGTTTTGTGCGGGTCGTGTTTGCCTGGGAGGTGGCTGGGGTGTCACAGGTTGTGCTGTGGAAGATGATTGTGACGGCTGCGGTTGTTGTGGTTCTATCGTCACCTCTGTTGTGGGTGCTGGACTTACAGAGTTGGTTACTGCTGCTGCATAGCTGGGATATTGGATAGGAGTGCGTGGCGGCAGTCCTGGGTAACGTGCTCCAGAGAACGCTTCCTTGGGTAGGTCGGTGTTATGACGAACTGTCATCAACTCTATGCGTGCCTCTTGCCACACTGGAAACTTAGCATAGCGACAGGAATGGGAGTCCCCACAGTTGTAACATCGAGGAGTTGCCCCTTGGATGCCGAGTCGCTGGCAGTTGGCACGTTTGTGGCCAACCTCTCCGCAGAAAGCACAGACTGGCTGGAGTAAGCATCCAGCAGAATTGTGGGTAAATTGTTGGCAGTTTGTGCACTGCTGTGGTCTGGCTGGTGGTTTGTACGATTCCACTCTCACTGTGGCGTGGAACATGCGGGTTTCTTGGTATACATCCCTCACATTAGGGGTCTTTTTGAGAGCCACACGGAAGTGTGGGAGAGGTTGAGGTTTGGGACCTCGGGTCGTTAACTGAGCTACCCTTTCCACACTGTAGCCTTTTGCTACGAGGTAGTCACGCACTTCTTCCTCAGTGACAAAGGAAGGCACGTCTTTAATAGTCACGTGCAGGTGTCGATCCTCAGAGAGGAGAGTGGTTACTCCTTCTATGTTGTGCTCCTCTAGATGGCGCCGGAGCAGACGATGGTCGTTAGCTGTGGCAGGTAGAAGTGCTACAGTACCACGTAGGTTCTTTATTTGGTACTCAGCAGTCACGCCTGAGGAGAGTACTTTCCTGGCATCTGCTGGATTGCGCAGGAAGATAGGCGTGGGGCGACTGGCCCGTGCATTGGAAGCTGGCTGACTACTAGTTGAAGTAGTAGCTGAAGTAGTAGCAGCAGGAGCTTGGTTATCTTGCTCCATTTTCTCTGGCTGAGGTGGAGGCGTTGAGCATTTACGCCTTTTTTGTGTTGTAGCTGCAGATGCGGGTTCGTCCTTTTGTTCCGCTTCAAGAGCAGCAAATCTGTTGCTAGTGCTGGTGGTGGGAGCAGTTTGCGGCGGTAAGATTTTTGGCGACGGTTTCTTTACCGTCTCCCAGGATGTGGTGGCACTGCTTGAGTCATGCCTCACTAGCAGGCTTTGGATAGCCTCTATCCTGGATCTATGCGCCACATAGACCCTGAAGTCAGACATGGCTACTGTGTCCTTTGTGTTATTTTGCATAATATTTGCGTCTGCTTGGTTCAGATATTTCTTCCTCGCATTTAGCTCTAGCTGCAGTAGATCGTAGCTGGCTTTGTTGAGGGGCAATTGGGGGTTAATTATCAACACTTTCCCCAGAAAAGAGCGTATATCTCCTCCCAAGATATAATAATCTTCTTCCCTGAATGGGGCAGTGATCTTACTAATGCTTGCTGAGGTCATGTTGGCCAATAAAAGTGAGCAATACAAGGACCAATCAGAAGTCAGTCAGGTGCCGCTGTTAGTAAGCGAGTATGTGTCAGTGTGGGGAAATGTCTGAAAGAATAGAGGAAATAAGAGTATAAGAAAAAAGAAGAAAGTGCCAGTACAGGGCGCTAAGAAGCACGAAAACCAGAGGGCCTACCCTTTCAGGCGCCTAGAAACCAGTCCTAGGACTGTTGGCTTCGGCCTTGGTTTCCTACCCAATTACTGTGCGATGTGCTGTGCTGTGAAGTTCTTGAAGTATCGCACAATATTTCTGCGCTGCAGCTACCTCACGGCGTGGCTTCTTCCTGCGAAGATCGCTGGTAGATCAGCAACACTGGTAGACAAGGACCAAGCCCTGAAAAGGGCTGCTTTGGCCTTGCTACGATGCTCCCTTGTAGGTGCTTTTCTCTCCGCTGTCTCGAAGAGAAGACGATGCTGACTAGACGAAGTCTCGAGTGCTGCCTCCTTTAAGAACAGAAAACTATTAACAAGTGTACCCATAATAATTGATTACAAGTACCATCAAAAGTTTGAAAGTCAGTTAAATATCCAATGCCAACAGTTCTCAAATTTCAGGAAGTATAAATGCTGCAGCAGGAATCATCTCTGCCAAACAATTATTTGCTTGTTCCCTACTGTCCCAGTTTTCACTATAGCTGCTAGTAATTTTCAGGCTGAACAAAAGCATGTCACAATCAGCAACTGCTAAAAATCATAATTACAATTTCTTAACAGATTCTTTAAATATTAATACAATACCTTCACAGCGATACAGATCACTGGCAGTGCCATCTCTCGGCACCAAGGCGTACTCCGTAAAGGATCGATTCTTAGTTGTCATTTCACCTCTGGCGGACAGTCAGTGAACTATAACAGCTACTCTTATATAATATATGTTTAAAATAAAGTCAATGTACCCATACTATTTTCGCAGCGTACTCCTAAACTACAACATATCTTTCTATCTGCTCCAGGTTCCAATAACAGTTTAGAAGAAATTGTATCAGTTTATTTTTGGTTGCGAATACTAGATGCGTACAACAGAGTAAGTGATAAATAATGTTTGAAATGTGGCTAGCCGTATGCTGCCATTTAAATTATATGCCATTCTAATCAATAAAAGAGGAACCACACCATTGATGGGTATTGCAGTTAGAATGAATGGGAATTGAAACTCGGAACACAAACATAAAATAAATTACTTTCCAGAAGAACCCAAAATATTAGGTACTTCGAAATACTCAGAAACGTTCACGCAAATTCTAGGGCAGGTTTTTAAAATTCGAATGCAATTTGTCGCATTTATGACACAGGAAAAAGAGATCCCTAAGATGTTGAACGTCATAACTGGATACAACTGCCAATAATATTCTCCTCCACAATATTTATCTAATCAACCACAACAACACCATAATTTCTTCAACTTCAGCTTTCTTCAACTGGACTATGCTAAGGAGGTGCGAAATTGGACTATTGTAACTAAGTCCGCAAGTGCAGCACTCCTGGGAAGGATGAGGCGAGGAAACACGGAGGACGACGTTCCAGTCAGCCACGACGGTGCAGATTACCGAATCCCTACAACTGACCAGTCAGAAACTCCCCGGCAGGCCAGTCCCACCCAGCGTGGTCATAAAACAAAGATTAGTACAAAGTACAAAGCTTAGTACAAAAATTTTGTTCCTTAGTTCTGAGTATTTCTTGAATGCTAATTTTGTCATTCTTTTACAGCTACATAACAAAACAATACACACAACCTGAAGGCCAAAAAACAAAAGGAAATAAACAATGGCCAGTGTTTTGCATAATGCCAGCAGATATAACGTACCCTTCCATACAGTTTTGAAGAAAGTACGACAAAGTAAGCAATTCAACGGTTGGATATACGCAGGGGCTGTTCGCCTCGGTAACGAGGATGGTAGCATATCTGCATAACGTTTAAGAGGTCCCGAGTTCAAATCTCGGTCAGGGTGAGTTACCTACATAAGGTTTTTCTGGGGTTTTCCCTTATCCTTCAAGACGAATGTCGGGTAGCTCTAAGCTCCATGGATCCTGGACTCATTTGAGCATCATTTCACCTAATTCATTCACCGTCCGATATAACTTAACGTTGGGGCGGACGTGAAAAAAAATACGCAGTGGCTAAGGTTTTTTTTTGCGTTTTAATTGCCAACATGTACAACTAAAGCAAAGAATATGATGATGAAACAACTCCATTCCACGAACAGCACTGTGCGATTACTGTTATGTGGTTTAGAGACCCAGTGTGTGGAAATAAGCAAGAGATCTCTGTGGCAAAGCAGTAAGTGTGCTGCCTCTTTTGAGAACAGAAAACTATTAACAAGTGTACAGCAGCAGCAGCAGCAGCAGCACAAATCTTGCAGGCTGTTTGGAACAGCCCGAAGGGTGGTCAAATCGTGTACCTGCTCTGGGAAGAGCTTAACCACATAGTGGCGGGATGTGGATGTTGCAGAATGACTTCTCAAATCTCACAAGGTATACATGCTGCAGAAGAAATCATCTCTGCCAAACAATTATTTACTTGTTCCCTACTGTCGCAGTTTTCACAATAGCTGCTAGTAATTTTCTGGTTCAAGAAAAGCATGTAATAATCAGCAGCTGCTGAAACTCATAATTACAATTTCTTATCAGATTCTTTAAATATTATTACAATACCTTCACAGCGACACAGATCACTAGCAGTGCCATCTCTCGGCACCAAGGCGCACTCCGTAAAGGATCGATTCTTAGATGTGAAAGATTTCTCCTCTGGGGGACAGTCAGTGAACTATAACAGCTACCTTTATATAATATCTGTTTATAATAAGGTCAATGTACTCATACTATTTTCTCGACGTACTCCTAAGCGACAACATATCTTTCTATCTGCCTCAAGTTCCAATAACAGTTTGGAAGAAATTGTATCACTTTATTTTTGGTTGCGTATACAAGATGTGTACAACAGAGTAAGTGATAAATAATGTTTGAAATGTGGCTAACTGTATGCTGCCATTTAAATTATATGCCATTCTAATCAATAAAAGCGGAACCACACCATTGATGGGTATTGCAGTTAGAATAAATGGGAATTAAAGTTCGGAACACAAACATAAAATAAATTAGTTTTTAGAAGAACACAATATATTAGGTACTTCGAAATACTCAGAAACGTTCACACAAATTCTAGGGCGGGTTTGTAAATTCGAATGCCATTTGTCGCATTTATGACACAGGAAAAGGAGATTCCTAAGAGGTTGAACGTCATAACTGGATACAACAGTCAATAATATTCTCCTCCACAAAATTTATCTAATCAACCACAACAACACCATAATTTCTTCAACTTCAGCTTTCTTCAACTGGACTATGCTAAGGAGGTGAGAAATTGGTCCATTGTACCTAAGTCCGCAAGTGCAGCACTCCTGGGAAGGATGAGGCGAGGAAACACGGAGGACGACGTTCCAGTCAGCCACGACGGTGCAGATAGCCGAGTCCCTACAACTGACCAGTCAGAAACTCCCCGGTAGGCCAGTCCCAGCCAACGTGGTACTAAAACAAAGATTAGTACAAAGTACAAAGGCTAGTACAAAGATTTTGTTCCTTAGTTCTGAGTATTTCTTGAATGCTAATTTTGTCATTCTTTTACAGCTACATAAGAAAACAATACACACAACCTGAAGGCCAAAAAACAAAAGGAAATAAACAATGGCCAGTGTTTTGCATAATGCCAGCAGATATAACGTACCTTTCCATACAGTTTTGAAGAAAGTATGACAAAGAAAGCAATTCAAAGTTGGATATACGCAGGAGCTCATCGCCTGCGTAGCGAGGATGGTAGCATATCTTTCTCACGTTTAAGAGTTCCCGAGTTCAAATCTCGGTCAGGGTGAGTCACCTGGATGAGGTTTTTTTCCGGGGATTTCCCTTACCCTTCAAGACGAATTGCGGGTAGCCCTAAGCTCCTTGAATCCTGGACTCATTTGAGCATCATTTCACCTAATTCATTCACCGTCCGATATACTTTAACGTTGGTGCGGACGTGAATTAATAAATAGAAAATTACGCAGGGCCTAAGGCTTTTTCTTGCGTTTTCATTGCCAACGTGTACAACTAAAGCAAAGAACATGATGATTAAACAACTCCATTCAAAGAACAGCACTGTGCAATTACTGTTATGTGGTTTAGAGACCCAGTGTGTGGAAATAAGCAACAGATCTCTTTGTGAAAGCAGTGAGTGTGCTGCCTCTTTTGAGAACAGATAACTATTATCAAGTGTACTAATTATAATTGATTGCAAGTACCATCCAAAAATATGCAAAAGAAAATGAATTATCAATACACACATTTTTCGCAAATTTCAGGAGGTATATACATGCTGCAGGAGGAGTCATCTCTGCCAAACAATTATTTGCACTTTCAATACTGTCCCAGTTTTCACTACAGCTGCTAGTAATTTTCAGGTTCAAAAAAGCATGTAATTATCAGCAACTGGTGAATATCATAATTCCAGTTTCTTTACAGATTCTTTAAATATTAATACAAAACCTTCACAGCGATTCAGTGCACTTGCAGTGCCATCTCTCGGCACCAACGCACACTCTGTATAGGATCCATTCTTAGTTGCGAAACATTTCTCCTCTGGCGGACAGTCAGTGAACTATAACAGCTACTCTTATATAATATCTGTTTATAATAAAGTCAATGTACCCATACTATTTTCGTAACGTACTCCTAAACAATAGCATATTTTTCTATCTGCTCCAAGTTCCAATAGCAGTTTGGAAGAAATTGTATCAGTTTATATTTGGTTGCGTATACAAGATGTGTACAACAGTGCAAGTGATAAATAATGTTTGAAATGTGGCTAGCTGTATGCTGCCCTTTAAATTATATGCCATTCTAATCAATAAAAGAGGAACCACACCATTGATGGGTATTGCAGTTAGAATGAATGGGAATTGAAACTCGGAACACAAACATAAAATAAATTAGTTTTCAGAAGAACACAAAATATTAGGTACCTCGAGATACTCAGAAACGTTCAGGCAAATTCTAGGGCGGGCTTTTAAATTCGAATGCCATTTGTCGCATTTATGACACAGGAAAAGGAGATTCCTAAGATGTTGATCGTCATAACTGGATACAACTGCCAATAATATTCTCCTCCACAATATTTATCTAATCAAATACAACAACAAAATAATTTCTTCAACTTCAGCTTTCTTCAACTGGACTATGCTAAGGAGGTGCGAAATTGGACAATTGTACCTAAGTCCGCAAGTGGAACACTGCTGGGAAGGATGAGGCGAGGAAACACGGAGGACGACGTTCCAGTCAGCCACGACGGTGCAGATAGCCGAATCCCTACAACTGACCAGTCAGAAACTCCCCGGTAGGCCAGTCCCAGCCAACGTGGTACTAAAACAAAGATTAGTACAAAGTACAAAGGCTAGTACAAAGATTTTGTTCCTTAGTTCTGAGTATTTCTTGAATGCTAATTTAGTCATTCTTTTACAGCTACATAACAAAACAATACACACAACCTGAAGGCCAAAAAAGCAAAAGGAAATAAACAATGGCCAGTGTTTTGCATAATGCCAGCAGATATAACGTACCTTTCCATACAGTTTTGAAGAAAGTATGACAAAGAAAGCAATTCAAAGTTGGATATACGCAGGAGCTCATCGCCTGCGTAGCGAGGATGGTAGCATATCTTTCTCACGTTTAAGAGTTCCCGAGTTCAAATCTCGGTCAGGGTGAGTCACCTGGATGAGGTTTTTTTCCGGGGATTTCCCTTACCCTTCAAGACGAATTGCGGGTAGCCCTAAGCTCCTTGAATCCTGGACTCATTTGAGCATCATTTCACCTAATTCATTCACCGTCCGATATACTTTAACGTTGGTGCGGACGTGAATTAATAAATAGAAAATTACGCAGGGCCTAAGGCTTTTTCTTGCGTTTTCATTGCCAACGTGTACAACTAAAGCAAAGAACATGATGATTAAACAACTCCATTCAAAGAACAGCACTGTGCAATTACTGTTATGTGGTTTAGAGACCCAGTGTGTGGAAATAAGCAACAGATCTCTTTGTGAAAGCAGTGAGTGTGCTGCCTCTTTTGAGAACAGATAACTATTATCAAGTGTACTAATTATAATTGATTGCAAGTACCATCCAAAAATATGCAAAAGAAAATGAATTATCAATACACACATTTTTCGCAAATTTCAGGAGGTATATACATGCTGCAGGAGGAGTCATCTCTGCCAAACAATTATTTGCACTTTCTCTACTGTCCCAGTTTTCACTACAGCTGCTAGTAATTTTCAGGTTCAAAAAAGCATGTAATTATCAGCAACTGGTGAATATCATAATTCCAGTTTCTTTACAGATTCTTTAAATATTAATACAAAACCTTCACAGCGATTCAGTGCACTTGCAGTGCCATCTCTCGGCACCAACGCACACTCTGTATAGGATCCATTCTTAGTTGCGTAACATTTCTCCTCTGGCGGACAGTCAGTGAACTATAACAGCTACTCTTATATAATATCTGTTTATAATAAAGTCAATGTACCCATACTATTTTCGTAACGTACTCCTAAACAATAGCATATTTTTCTATCTGCTCCTAGTTCCAATAGCAGTTTGGAAGAAATTGTATCAGTTTATATTTGGTTGCGTATACAAGATGTGTACAACAGTGCAAGTGATAAATAATGTTTGAAATGTGGCTAGCTGTATGCTGCCTTTTAAATTATATGCCATTCTAATCAATAAAAGAGGAACCACACCATTGATGGGTATTGCAGTTAGAATGAATGGGAATTGAAACTCGGAACAAAAACATAAAATAAATTAGTTTTCAGAAGAACACAAAATATTAGGTACTTCGAGATACTCAGAAACGTTCAGGCAAATTCTAGGGCGGGCTTTTAAATTCGAATGCCATTTTTCGCATTTATGACACAGGAAAAGGAGATTCCTAAGATGTTGATCGTCATAACTGGATACAACTGCCAATAATATTCTCCTCCACAATATTTATCTAATCAAATACAACAACAAAATAATTTCTTCAACTTCAGCTTTCTTCAACTGGACTATGCTAAGGAGGTGCGAAATTGGACAATTGTACCTAAGTCCGCAAGTGGAACACTGCTGGGAAGGATGAGGCGAGGAAACACGGAGGACGACGTTCCAGTCAGCCACGACGGTGCAGATAGCCGAATCCCTACAACTGACCAGTCAGAAACTCCCCGGTAGGCCAGTCCCAGCCAACGTGGTACTAAAACAAAGATTAGTACAAAGTACAAAGGCTAGTACAAAGATTTTGTTCCTTAGTTCTGAGTATTTCTTGAATGCTAATTTAGTCATTCTTTTACAGCTACATAACAAAACAATACACACAACCTGAAGGCCAAAAAAGCAAAAGGAAATAAACAATGGCCAGTGTTTTGCATAATGCCAGCAGATATAACGTACCTTTCCATACAGTTTTGAAGAAAGTATGACAAAGAAAGCAATTCAAAGTTGGATATACGCAGGAGCTCATCGCCTGCGTAGCGAGGATGGTAGCATATCTTTCTCACGTTTAAGAGTTCCCGAGTTCAAATCTCGGTCAGGGTGAGTCACCTGGATGAGGTTTTTTCCGGGGTTTTCCCTTACTCTTCAAGACGAATTGCGGGTAGCCCTAAGCTCCACGGATCCTGGACTCATTTAAGCATCATTTCACCTAATTCATTCACCGTCCGATATAACTTAACGTTGGTGCGGACGTGAATTAAAAAAGAAAGAAAAATACGCAGGGCCTAAGGCTTTTTCTTGCGTTTTCATTGCCAACATGTACAACTAAAGCAAAGAACATGATGATTAAACAACTCCATTCAACGAACAGCACTGTGCAATTACTGTTATGTGGTTTAGAGGCCCAGTGTGTTGAAATAAGCAACAGATCTCTTTGTGAAAGCAGTGAGTGTGCTGCCTCTTTCGAGAACAGATAACTATTATCAACTGTACCATCAAAAACTTTACAAAAGGAGTTAAATAATCAAAGCACACATTTCGCAAATTTCAGGAGGTATATACCTGCTGCAGGAGGAATTATCTCTGCCAAAAAAAATTTGCACTTTCTCTACTGTCCCAGTTTTCACTTTAGCTGCTATTAAATTTCAGGTTCAAGAAAAGCATGTAATTATCAGCAACTGGTGAATATCATAATTCCAGTTTCTTAACAGATTCTTTAAATATTAATACAATACCTTCACAGCGATTCAGAGCACTGGCAGTGCCATCTCTCGGCACCAAGGCACACTCCGTAAATGATCCATTCTTAGTTGCCAAACATTTCTCCTCTGGCGGACAGTCAGTGAACTATAACAGCTACTCTTATATAATATCTGTTTATAATAAAGTCAATGTACCCATACTATTTTCGTAACGTACTCCTAAACAACAGCATATTTTTCTATCTGCTCCAAGTTCCAATAAATGTTCGGAAGAAATTGTATCAGTTTATTTTTGGTTGCGTATACAAGATGTGTACAACAGTGCAAGTGATAAATAATGTTTGAAATGTGGCTAGCTGTATGCTGCCTTTTAAATTATATGCCATTCTAATCAATAAAAGAGGAACCACACCATTGATGGGTATTGCAGTTAGAATGAATGGGAATTAAAACTCGGAACACAAACATAAAATAAATTTGTTTTCAGAAGAACACAAAATATTAGGTTCTTCGAGATACTCAGAAACGTTCATGCAAATTGTAGAGCGGGTTTTTAAATTCGAGTGCCATTTGTTGCATTTATGACAAAGGAAAAGGAGATTCCTAAGATGTTGAACGTCAACTGGATACAACTGCCAATAATATTCTCCTCCACAATATTTATCTAATCAACCACAACAACAAAATAATTTCTTCAACTTCAGCTTTCTTCAACTGGACTATGCTAAGGAGGTGCGAAATTGGTCTATTGTAACTAAGTCCTCAAGTGCAGCACTCCTGGGAAGGATGAGGCGAGGAAACACGGAGGACGACGTTCCAGTCAGCCACGACGGTTCAGATAGCCGAATCCCTACAACTGACCAGTCAGAAACTCCCCGGTAGGCCAGTCCCACCCAACGTGGTCCCAAAACAAAGATTAGTGCAAAGTACCAAGTCTAGTACAAAGAGTTTGTTCCTTAGTTCTGAGTATTTCTTGAATGCTAATTTTGTCATTCTTTTACAGCTACATAACAAAACAATACACACAACCTGAAGGCCAAAAAACAAAAGGAAATAAACAATGGCCAGTGTTTTGCATAATGCCAGCAGATATAACGTACCTTTCCAAACAGTTTTGAAGAAAGTAACACAAAGAAAGCAATTCAAAGTTGGATATACGCAGGTGCTCATCGCCTGCGTAGCGAGGATGGTAGCATATCTTTCTCACGTTTAAGAGTTCCCGAGTTCAAATCTCGGTCAGGGTGAGTCACCTAGATGAGGTTTTTTCCGGGGTTTTCCCTTACCCTTCAAGACGAATTGCGGGTAGCCCTAAGCTCCTTGGATCCTGGACTCATTTGAGCATCATTTCACCTAATTCATTCACCGTTCGATATACTTTAACGTTGGTGCGGACGTGAATTAATAAATAGAAAAATACGCAGGACCTTAGGCTTTTTCTTGCGTATTCATTGCCAACATGTACAACTAAAGCAAAGAACATGATGATTAAACAACTCCATTCAACGAACAGCACTGTGCAATTACTGTTATGTGGTTTAGAGACCCAGTGTGTGGAAATAAGCAACAGATCTCATTGTGAAAGTAGTGAGTGTGCTGCCTCTTTTGAGAACAGATAACTATTATCAAGTGTACTAATTATAATTGATTGCAAGTACCATAAAAAAATATGCAAAAGAAAATGAATGATCAATACACACATTTTTCGCAAATTTCAGGAGGTATATACATGCTCTAGGAGGAGTCATCTCTGCCAAACAATTATTTGCACTTGCTCTACTGTCCCAGTTTTCACTATAGCTGCTAGTAATTTTCAGGTTCAAGAAAAGCATGTAATTATCAGCAACTGGTGAATATCATAATTCCAGTTTCTTTACAGATTCTTTAAATATTAATACAATACCTTCACAGCGATTCAGAGCACTTGCAGTGCCATCTCTCGGCACTAAGGCACACTCCGTAAAGGATCCATTCTTAGTTGCGAAACATTTCTCCTCTGGCGGACAATCAGTGAACTATAACAGCTACTCTTATATAATATCTGTTTATAATAAAGTCAATGTACCCATACTGTTTTCGTAACGTACTCCTAAACAACAGCATATTTTTCTATCTGATCCAAGTTCCCATAAATGTTCGGAAGCAATTGTATCAGTTTATTTTTGGTTGCGTATACAAGATGTGTACAATAGAGTAAGTGATAAATAATGTTTGAAATGTGGCTAGCTATATGCTGCCATTTAAATTATATGCCATTCTAATCAATAAAAGAGGAACCACACCATTGATGGGTATTGCAGTTAGAATGAATGGGAATTAAAACTCGGAACACAAACATAAAATAAATTAGTTTTCAGAAGAACACAAAATATTAGGTACTTCGAAATACTCAGATACGTTCAGGCAAATTCTAGGGCGGGTTTTTAAATTCGAATGCCATTTGTCGCATTTATGACACAGGAAAAGGAGATTCCTAAGATGTTGAACGTCATAACTGCATGCAACTGTCAATAATATTCTCCTCCACAATATTTATCTAAGCAACCACAACAACACCATAATTTCTTCAACTTCAGCTTTCTTCAACTGGACCATGCAAAGGAGGTGCGAAATTGGACTATTGTACCTAAGTCCGCAAGTGCAGCACTCCTTAGAAGGATGAGGCGAGGAAACACGGAGGACGACGGTGCAGATAGCCGAATCCTAACAACTGCCAGTCAGAAACTCCCCGGTAGGCCATTCCCACCCTAGGTGGTCCTAAAACAAAGATTAGTACAAAGTACAAAGGCTAGTACCAAGATTTTGTTCCTTAGTTCTGAGTATTTCTTGAATGCTAATTTTGTCATTCTTTTACAGCTACATAACAAAAAAATACACACAATTTTGAAGGCCAAACAAACAGAGGAAATAAACAATAACCAGTGCTTTGCATCATGCCAGAAGATATAACGTACCTTTCCATACAGTTTTGAAGAAAGTATGACAAAGAAAGCAATTCAAAGGTTGGATATACGCAGGAGCTCATTGCCTCCGTAATGAGGATGGTAGCATATCTGCCTCACGTTTAAGAGTTCCCCAGTTCAAATCTCGGTCAGGGTGAGACACCTAGATGAGGTTTTTTCCGCGGTTCTCCCTTACCCTTCAAGACGAGTTGCGGGTAGCTCTAAGCTCCTTGGTTCCTGGACTCATTTGAGCATCATTTCACCTAATTCATTCACCGTCCGATATACTTTAACGTTGGTGCGGACGTGAATTAATAAAAAGAAAAATACGCAGGGCCTGAGGTTTTTCTTGCGTTTTCATTGCCAACATGTACAACAAAAGCAAAGAACATGATGATTAAACAACTCCATTCAACGACAGCACTGTGGAAGTACTGTTATGTGGTTCAGAGGCCCAGTGTGTGGAAATAAGCAACAGATCTCTTTGGGAAAGCAGTGAGTGTGCTGCCTCTTTTGAGAACAGATAACTATTATCAAGTGTACTAATTATAATTGATTGCAAGTACCATCAAAAAATATGCAAAAGAAAATGAATTATCAATACACACATTTTTCGCAAATTTCAGGAGGTATATACATGCTGCAGGAGGAGTCATCTCTGCCAAACAATTATTTGCACTTTCTCTACTGTCCCAGTTTTCACTATAGCTGCTAGTAATTTTCAGGTTCAGGAAAAGCATGTAATTATCAGCAACTGGTGAATATCATAATTCCAGTTTCTTTACAGATTCTTTAAATATTAATACAATACCTTCACAGCGATTCAGTGCACTTGCAGTGCCATCTCTCGGCACCAACGCACACTCTGTATAGGATCCATTCTTAGTTGCGAAACATTTCTCCTCTGGCGGACAGTCAGTGAACTATAACAGCTACTCTTATATAATATCTGTTTATAATAAAGTCAATGTACCCATACTATTTTCGTAACGTACTCCTAAACCATAGCATATTTTTCTATCTGCTCCAAGTTCCAATAACAGTTTGGAAGAAATTGTATCAGTTTATATTTGCTTGCGTATACAAGATGTGTACAACAGTGCAAGTGATAAATAATGTTTGAAATGTGGCTAGCTGTATGCTGCCTTTTAAATTATATGCCATTCTAATCAATAAAAGAGGAACCACACCATTGATGGGTATTGCAGTTAGAATGAATGGGAATTGAAACTCAGAACACAAACATAAAATAAATTTGTTTTCAGAAGAACACAAAATATTAGGTACTTCGAGATACTCAGAAACGTTCAGGCAAATTCTAGGGCGGGCTTTTAAATTCGAATGCCATTTGTCGCATTTATGACACAGGAAAAGGAGATTCCTAAGATGTTGATCGTCATAACTGGATACAACTGCCAATAATATTCTCCTCCACAATATTTATCTAATCAACCACAACAACAAAATAATTTCTTCAACTTCAGCTTTCTTCAACTGGACTATGCTAAGGAGGTGCGAAATTGGTCTATTGTAACTAAGTCCTCAAGTGCAGCACTCCTGGGAAGGATGAGGCGAGGAAACACGGAGGACGACGTTCCAGTCAGCCACGACGGTTCAGATAGCCGAATCCCTACAACTGACCAGTCAGAAACTCCCCGGTAGGCCAGTCCCACCCAACGTGGTCCCAAAACAAAGATTAGTGCAAAGTACCAAGTCTAGTACAAAGAGTTTGTTCCTTAGTTCTGAGTATTTCTTGAATGCTAATTTTGTCATTCTTTTACAGCTACATAACAAAACAATACACACAACCTGAAGGCCAAAAAACAAAAGGAAATAAACAATGGCCAGTGTTTTGCATAATGCCAGCAGATATAACGTACCTTTCCAAACAGTTTTGAAGAAAGTAACACAAAGAAAGCAATTCAAAGTTGGATATACGCAGGTGCTCATCGCCTGCGTAGCGAGGATGGTAGCATATCTTTCTCACGTTTAAGAGTTCCCGAGTTCAAATCTCGGTCAGGGTGAGTCACCTAGATGAGGTTTTTTCCGGGGTTTTCCCTTACCCTTCAAGACGAATTGCGGGTAGCCCTAAGCTCCTTGGATCCTGGACTCATTTGAGCATCATTTCACCTAATTCATTCACCGTTCGATATACTTTAACGTTGGTGCGGACGTGAATTAATAAATAGAAAAATACGCAGGACCTTAGGCTTTTTCTTGCGTATTCATTGCCAACATGTACAACTAAAGCAAAGAACATGATGATTAAACAACTCCATTCAACGAACAGCACTGTGCAATTACTGTTATGTGGTTTAGAGACCCAGTGTGTGGAAATAAGCAACAGATCTCATTGTGAAAGTAGTGAGTGTGCTGCCTCTTTTGAGAACAGATAACTATTATCAAGTGTACTAATTATAATTGATTGCAAGTACCATAAAAAAATATGCAAAAGAAAATGAATGATCAATACACACATTTTTCGCAAATTTCAGGAGGTATATACATGCTCTAGGAGGAGTCATCTCTGCCAAACAATTATTTGCACTTGCTCTACTGTCCCAGTTTTCACTATAGCTGCTAGTAATTTTCAGGTTCAAGAAAAGCATGTAATTATCAGCAACTGGTGAATATCATAATTCCAGTTTCTTTACAGATTCTTTAAATATTAATACAATACCTTCACAGCGATTCAGAGCACTTGCAGTGCCATCTCTCGGCACTAAGGCACACTCCGTAAAGGATCCATTCTTAGTTGCGAAACATTTCTCCTCTGGCGGACAATCAGTGAACTATAACAGCTACTCTTATATAATATCTGTTTATAATAAAGTCAATGTACCCATACTGTTTTCGTAACGTACTCCTAAACAACAGCATATTTTTCTATCTGATCCAAGTTCCCATAAATGTTCGGAAGCAATTGTATCAGTTTATTTTTGGTTGCGTATACAAGATGTGTACAACAGAGTAAGTGATAAATAATGTTTGAAATGTGGCTAGCTGTATGCTGCCATTTAAATTATATGCCATTCTAATCAATAAAAGAGGAACCACACCATTGATGGGTATTGCAGTTAGAATGAATGGGAATTAAAACTCGGAACACAAACATAAAATAAATTAGTTTTCAGAAGAACACAAAATATTAGGTACTTCGAAATACTCAGATACGTTCAGGCAAATTCTAGGGCGGGTTTTTAAATTCGAATGCCATTTGTCGCATTTATGACACAGGAAAAGGAGATTCCTAAGATGTTGAACGTCATAACTGCATGCAACTGTCAATAATATTCTCCTCCACAATATTTATCTAAGCAACCACAACAACACCATAATTTCTTCAACTTCAGCTTTCTTCAACTGGACCATGCAAAGGAGGTGCGAAATTGGACTATTGTACCTAAGTCCGCAAGTGCAGCACTCCTTGGAAGGATGAGGTGAGGAAACACGGAGGACGACGGTGCAGATCGCCGAATCCTAACAACTGCCAGTCAGAAACTCCCCGGTAGGCCATTCCCACCCTAGGTGGTCCTAAAACAAAGATTAGTACAAAGTACAAAGGCTAGTACCAAGATTTTGTTCCTTAGTTCTGAGTATTTCTTGAATGCTAATTTTGTCATTCTTTTACAGCTACATAACAAAAAAATACACACAATTTTGAAGGCCAAACAAACAGAGGAAATAAACAATAACCAGTGCTTTGCATCATGCCAGAAGATATAACGTACCTTTCCATACAGTTTTGAAGAAAGTATGACAAAGAAAGCAATTCAAAGGTTGGATATACGCAGGAGCTCATTGCCTCCGTAGCGAGGATGGTAGCATATCTGCCTCACGTTTAAGAGTTCCCCAGTTCAAATCTCGGTCAGGGTGAGACACCTAGATGAGGTTTTTTCCGCGGTTCTCCCTTACCCTTCAAGACGAGTTGCGGGTAGCTCTAAGCTCCTTGGTTCCTGGACTCATTTGAGCATCATTTCACCTAATTCATTCACCGTCCGATATACTTTAACGTTGGTGCGGACGTGAATTAATAAAAAGAAAAATACGCAGGGCCTGAGGTTTTTCTTGCGTTTTCATTGCCAACATGTACAACAAAAGCAAAGAACATGATGATTAAACAACTCCATTCAACGACAGCACTGTGGAAGTACTGTTATGTGGTTCAGAGGCCCAGTGTGTGGAAATAAGCAACAGATCTCTTTGGGAAAGCAGTGAGTGTGCTGCCTCTTTTGAGAACAGATAACTATTATCAAGTGTACTAATTATAATTGATTGCAAGTACCATCAAAAAATATGCAAAAGAAAATGAATTATCAATACACACATTTTTCGCAAATTTCAGGAGGTATATACATGCTGCAGGAGGAGTCATCTCTGCCAAACAATTATTTGCACTTTCTCTACTGTCCCAGTTTTCACTATAGCTGCTAGTAATTTTCAGGTTCAGGAAAAGCATGTAATTATCAGCAACTGGTGAATATCATAATTCCAGTTTCTTTACAGATTCTTTAAATATTAATACAATACCTTCACAGCGATTCAGTGCACTTGCAGTGCCATCTCTCGGCACCAACGCACACTCTGTATAGGATCCATTCTTAGTTGCGAAACATTTCTCCTCTGGCGTACAGTCAGTGAACTATAACAGCTACTCTTATATAATATCTGTTTATAATAAAGTCAATGTACCCATACTATTTTCGTAACGTACTCCTAAACAATAGCATATTTTTCTATCTCCTCCAAGTTCCAATAACAGTTTGGAAAAAATTGTATCAGTTTATATTTGCTTGCGTATACAAGATGTGTACAACAGTGCAAGTGATAAATAATGTTTGAAATGTGGCTAGCTGTATGCTGCCTTTTAAATTATATGCCATTCTAATCAATAAAAGAGGAACCACACCATTGATGGGTATTGCAGTTAGAATGAATGGGAATTGAAACTCGGAACACAAACATAAAATAAATTAGTTTTCAGAAGAACACAAAATATTAGGTACTTCGAGATACTCAGAAACGTTCAGGCAAATTCTAGGGCGGGCTTTTAAATTCGAATGCCATTTGTCGCATTTATGACACAGGAAAAGGAGATTCCTAAGATGTTGATCGTCATAACTGGATACAACTGCCAATAATATTCTCCTCCACAATATTTATCTAATCAACCACAACAACAAAATAATTTCTTCAACTTCAGCTTTCTTCAACTGGACTATGCTAAGGAGGTGCGAAATTGGACAATTGTACCTAAGTCCGCAAGTGGAACACTGCTGGGAAGGATGAGGCGAGGAAACACGGAGGACGACGTTCCCGTCAGCCACGACGGTGCAGATAGCCGAATCCCTACAACTGACCAGTCAGAAACTCCCCGGTAGGCCAGTCCCAGCCAACGTGGTACTAAAACAAAGATTAGTACAAAGTACAAAGGCTAGTACAAAGATTTTGTTCCTTAGTTCTGAGTATTTCTTGAATGCTAATTTAGTCATTCTTTTACAGCTACATAACAAAACAATACACACAATCTGAAGGCCAAAAAAACAAAAGGAAATAAACAATGGCCAGTGTTTTGCATAATGCCAGCAGATATAACGTACCTTTCCATACAGTTTTGAAGAAAGTATGACAAAGAAAGCAATTCAAAGTTGGATATACGCAGGAGCTCATCGCCTGCGTAGCGAGGATGGTAGCATATCTTTCTCACGTTTAAGAGTTCCCGAGTTCAAATCTCGGTCAGGGTGAGTCACCTGGATGAGGTTTTTTCCGGGGTTTTCCCTTACCCTTCAAGACGAATTGCGGGTAGCCCTAAGCTCCACGGATCCTGGACTCATTTAAGCATCATTTCACCTAATTCATTCACCGTCCGATATAACTTAACGTTGGTGCGGACGTGAATTAAAAAAGAAAGAAAAATACGCAGGGCCTAAGGCTTTTTCTTGCGTTTTCATTGCCAACATGTACAACTAAAGCAAAGAACATGATGATTAAACAACTCCATTCAACGAACAGCACTGTGCAATTACTGTTATGTGGTTTAGAGGCCCAGTGCGTAGAAGTAAGCAACAGATCTCTTTGTGAAAGCAGTGAGTGTGCTGCCTCTTTCGAGAACAGATAACTATTATCAACTGTACCATCAAGAACTTCATAAAAGGAGTTACATAATCAATGCACACATTTCGCAAATCTCAGGAGGTATATACGTGCTGCAGGAGGAATTATCTCTGCCAAAAAAAATTTGCACTTTCTCTACTGTCCCAGTTTTCAGTTTAGCTGCTATTAATTTTCAGGTTCAAGAAAAGCATGTAATTATCAGCAACTGGTGAATATCATAATTCCAGTTTCTTAACAGATTCTTTAAATATTAATACAATACCTTCACAGCGATTCAGAGCACTGGCAGTGCCATCTCTCGGCACCAAGGCACACTCCGTAAAGGACCCATTCTTAGATGCCAAACATTTCTCCTCTGGCGGACAGTCAGTGAACTATAACAGCTACTCTTATATAATATCTGTTTATAATAAAGTCAATGTACCCATACTATTTTCGTAACGTACTCCTAAACAATAGCATATTTTTCTATCTGCTCCAAGTTCCCATAAATGTTCGGAAGAAATTGTATCAGTTTATTTTTGGTTGCGTATACAAGATGTGTACAACAGTGCAAGTGATAAATAATGTTTGAAATGTGGCTAGCTGTATGCTGCCTTTTAAATTATATGCCATTCTAATCAATAAAAGAGGAACCACACCATTGATGGGTATTGCAGTTAGAATGAATGGGAATTAAAACTCGGAACACAAACATAAAATAAATTTGTTTTCAGAAGAACACAAAATATTAGGTTCTTCGAGATACTCAGAAACGTTCATGCAAATTGTAGAGCGGGTTTTTAAATTCGAATGCCATTTGTCGCATTTATGACAAAGGAAAAGGAGATTCCTAAGATGTTGAACGTCAACTGGATACAACTGCCAATAATATTCTCCTCCACAATATTTATCTAATCAACCACAACAACAAAATAATTTCTTCAACTTCAGCTTTCTTCAACTGGACTATGCTAAGGAGGTGCGAAATTGGTCTATTGTAACTAAGTCCGCAAGTGCAGCACTCCTGGGAAGGATGAGGCGAGGAAACACGGAGGACGACGTTCCAGTCAGCCACGACGGTTCAGATAGCCGAATCCCTACAACTGACCAGTCAGAAACTCCCCGGTAGGCCAGTCCCACCCAACGTGGTCCTAAAACAAAGATTAGTGCAAAGTACCAAGTCTAGTACAAAGAGTTTGTTCCTTAGTTCTGAGTATTTCTTGAATGCTAATTTTGTCATTCTTTTACAGCTACATAACAAAACAATACACACAACCTGAAGGCCAAAAAACAAAAGGAAATAAACAATGGCCAGTGTTTTGCATAATGCCAGCAGATATAACGTGCCTTTCCATACAGTTTTGAAGAAAGTACGACAAAGAAAGCAATTCAAAGTTGGATATACGCAGGTGCTCATCGCCTGCGTAGCGAGGATGGTAGCATATCTGCCTCACGTTTAAGAGTTCCCGAGTTCAAATCTCGGTCAGGGTGAGACACCTAGATGAGGTTTTTTCCGCGGTTCTCCCTTACCCTTCAAGACGAATTGCGGGTAGCTCTAAGCTCCTTGGTTCCTGGACTCATTTGAGCATCATTTCACCTAATTCATTCACCGTCCGATATACTTTAACGTTGGTGCGGACGTGAATTAATAAAAAGAAAAATACGCAGGGCCTGAGGTTTTTCTTGCGTTTTCATTGCCAACATGTACAACAAAAGCAAAGAACATGATGATTAAACAACTCCATTCAACGACAGCACTGTGGAAGTACTGTTATGTGGTTTAGAGGCCCAGTGTGTGGAAATAAGCAACAGATCTCTTTGGGAAAGCAGTGAGTGTGCTGCCTCTTTTGAGAACAGATAACTATTATCAAGTGTACTAATTATAATTGATTGCAAGTACCATCAAAAAATATGCAGAAGAAAATGAATTATCAATACACACATTTTTCGCAAATTTCAGGAGGTATATACATGCTGCAGGAGGAGTCATCTCTGCCAAACAATTATTTGCACTTTCTCTACTGTCCCAGTTTTCACTATAGCTGCTAGTAATTTTCAGGTTCAAGAAAACCATGTAATTATCAGCAACTGGTGAATATCATAATTCCAGTTTCTTTACAGATTCTTTAAATATTAATACAATACCTTCACAGCGATTCAGAGCACTGGCAGTGCCATCTCTCGGCACCAAGGCACACTCCGTAAAGGACCCATTCTTAGTTGCCAAACATTTCTCCTCTGGCGGACAGTCAGTGAACTATAACAGCTACTCTTATATAATATCTGTTTATAATAAAGTCAATGTACCCATACTATTTTCGTAACGTACTCCTAAACAATAGCATATTTTTCTATCTGCTTCAAGTTCCCATAAATGTTCGGAAGAAATTGTATCAGTTTATTTTTGGTTGCGTATACAAGATGTGTACAACAGTGCAAGTGATAAATAATGTTTGAAATGTGGCTAGCTGTATGCTGCCTTTTAAATTATATGCCATTCTAATCAATAAAAGAGGAACCACACCATTGATGGGTATTGCAGTTAGAATGAATGGGAATTAAAACTCGGAACACAAACATAAAATAAATTTGTTTTCAGAAGAACACAAAATATTAGGTTCTTCGAGATACTCAGAAACGTTCATGCAAATTGTAGAGCGGGTTTTTAAATTCGAATGCCATTTGTCGCATTTATGACAAAGGAAAAGGAGATTCCTAAGATGTTGAACGTCAACTGGATACAACTGCCAATAATATTCTCCTCCACAATATTTATCTAATCAACCACAACAACAAAATAATTTCTTCAACTTCAGCTTTCTTCAACTGGACTATGCTAAGGAGGTGCGAAATTGGTCTATTGTAACTAAGTCCGCAAGTGCAGCACTCCTGGGAAGGATGAGGCGAGGAAACACGGAGGACGACGTTCCAGTCAGCCACGACGGTTCAGATAGCCGAATCCCTACAACTGACCAGTCAGAAACTCCCCGGTAGGCCAGTCCCACCCAACGTGGTCCTAAAACAAAGATTAGTGCAAAGTACCAAGTCTAGTACAAAGAGTTTGTTCCTTAGTTCTGAGTATTTCTTGAATGCTAATTTTGTCATTCTTTTACAGCTACATAACAAAACAATACACACAACCTGAAGGCCAAAAAACAAAAGGAAATAAACAATGGCCAGTGTTTTGCATAATGCCAGCAGATATAACGTGCCTTTCCATACAGTTTTGAAGAAAGTACGACAAAGAAAGCAATTCAAAGTTGGATATACGCAGGTGCTCATCGCCTGCGTAGCGAGGATGGTAGCATATCTGCCTCACGTTTAAGAGTTCCCGAGTTCAAATCTCGGTCAGGGTGAGACACCTAGATGAGGTTTTTTCCGCGGTTCTCCCTTACCCTTCAAGACGAATTGCGGGTAGCTCTAAGCTCCTTGGTTCCTGGACTCATTTGAGCATCATTTCACCTAATTCATTCACCGTCCGATATACTTTAACGTTGGTGCGGACGTGAATTAATAAAAAGAAAAATACGCAGGGCCTGAGGTTTTTCTTGCGTTTTCATTGCCAACATGTACAACAAAAGCAAAGAACATGATGATTAAACAACTCCATTCAACGACAGCACTGTGGAAGTACTGTTATGTGGTTTAGAGGCCCAGTGTGTGGAAATAAGCAACAGATCTCTTTGGGAAAGCAGTGAGTGTGCTGCCTCTTTTGAGAACAGATAACTATTATCAAGTGTACTAATTATAATTGATTGCAAGTACCATCAAAAAATATGCAGAAGAAAATGAATTATCAATACACACATTTTTCGCAAATTTCAGGAGGTATATACATGCTGCAGGAGGAGTCATCTCTGCCAAACAATTATTTGCACTTTCTCTACTGTCCCAGTTTTCACTATAGCTGCTAGTAATTTTCAGGTTCAAGAAAAGCATGTAATTATCAGCAACTGGTGAATATCATAATTCCAGTTTCTTTACAGATTCTTTAAATATTAATACAATACCTTCACAGCGATTCAGAGCACTGGCAGTGCCATCTCTCGGCACCAAGGCACACTCCGTAAAGGACCCATTCTTAGTTGCCAAACATTTCTCCTCTGGCGGACAGTCAGTGAACTATAACAGCTACTCTTATATAATATCTGTTTATAATAAAGTCAATGTACCCATACTATTTTCGTAACGTACTCCTAAACAATAGCATATTTTTCTATCTGCTTCAATTTCCCATAAATGTTCGGAAGAAATTGTATCAGTTTATTTTTGGTTGCGTATACAAGATGTGTACAACAGTGCAAGTGATAAATAATGTTTGAAATGTGGCTAGCTGTATGCTGCCTTTTAAATTATATGCCATTCTAATCAATAAAAGAGGAACCACACCATTGATGGGTATTGCAGTTAGAATGAATGGGAATTAAAACTCGGAACACAAACATAAAATAAATTTGTTTTCAGAAGAACACAAAATATTAGGTTCTTCGAGATACTCAGAAACGTTCATGCAAATTGTAGAGCGGGTTTTTAAATTCGAATGCCATTTGTCGCATTTATGACAAAGGAAAAGGAGATTCCTAAGATGTTGAACGTCAACTGGATACAACTGCCAATAATATTCTCCTCCACAATATTTATCTAATCAACCACAACAACAAAATAATTTCTTCAACTTCAGCTTTCTTCAACTGGACTATGCTAAGGAGGTGCGAAATTGGTCTATTGTAACTAAGTCCGCAAGTGCAGCACTCCTGGGAAGGATGAGGCGAGGAAACACGGAGGACGACGTTCCAGTCAGCCACGACGGTTCAGATAGCCGAATCCCTACAACTGACCAGTCAGAAACTCCCCGGTAGGCCAGTCCCACCCAACGTGGTCCTAAAACAAAGATTAGTGCAAAGTACCAAGTCTAGTACAAAGAGTTTGTTCCTTAGTTCTGAGTATTTCTTGAATGCTAATTTTGTCATTCTTTTACAGCTACATAACAAAACAATACACACAACCTGAAGGCCAAAAAACAAAAGGAAATAAACAATGGCCAGTGTTTTGCATAATGCCAGCAGATATAACGTGCCTTTCCATACAGTTTTGAAGAATGTACGACAAAGAAAGCAATTCAAAGTTGGACATACGCAGGTGCTCATCGCCTGCGTAGCGAGGATGGTAGCATATCTGCCTCACGTTTAAGAGTTCCCGAGTTCAAATCTCGGTCAGGGTGAGACACCTAGATGAGGTTTTTTCCGCGGTTCTCCCTTACCCTTCAAGACGAATTGCGGGTAGCTCTAAGCTCCTTGGTTCCTGGACTCATTTGAGCATCATTTCACCTAATTCATTCACCGTCCGATATACTTTAACGTTGGTGCGGACGTGAATTAATAAAAAGAAAAATACGCAGGGCCTGAGGTTTTTCTTGCGTTTTCATTGCCAACATGTACAACAAAAGCAAAGAACATGATGATTAAACAACTCCATTCAACGACAGCACTGTGGAAGTACTGTTATGTGGTTTAGAGGCCCAGTGTGTGGAAATAAGCAACAGATCTCTTTGGGAAAGCAGTGAGTGTGCTGCCTCTTTTGAGAACAGATAATTATTATCAAGTGTACTAATTATAATTGATTGCAAGTACCATCAAAAAATATGCAGAAGAAAATGAATTATCAATACACACATTTTTCGCAAATTTCAGGAGGTATATACATGCTGCAGGAGGAGTCATCTCTGCCAAACAATTATTTGCACTTTCTCTACTGTCCCAGTTTTCACTATAGCTGCTAGTAATTTTCAGGTTCAAGAAAAGCATGTAATTATCAGCAACTGGTGAATATCATAATTCCAGTTTCTTTACAGATTCTTTAAATATTAATACAATGCCTTCACAGCGATTCAGAGCACTGGCAGTGCCATCTCTCGGCACCAAGGCACACTCCGTAAAGGACCCATTCTTAGTTGCCAAACATTTCTCCTCTGGCGGACAGTCAGTGAACTATAACAGCTACTCTTATATAATATCTGTTTATAATAAAGTCAATGTACCCATACTATTTTCGTAACGTACTCCTAAACAATAGCATATTTTTCTATCTGCTTCAAGATCCCATAAATGTTCGGAAGAAATTGTATCAGTTTATTTTTGGTTGCGTATACAAGATGTGTACAACAGTGCAAGTGATAAATAATGTTTGAAATGTGGCTAGCTGTATGCTGCCTTTTAAATTATATGCCATTCTAATCAATAAAAGAGGAACCACACCATTGATGGGTATTGCAGTTAGAATGAATGGGAATTAAAACTCGGAACACAAACATAAAATAAATTTGTTTTCAGAAGAACACAAAATATTAGGTTCTTCGAGATACTCAGAAACGTTCATGCAAATTGTAGAGCGGGTTTTTAAATTCGAATGCCATTTGTCGCATTTATGACAAAGGAAAAGGAGATTCCTAAGATGTTGAACGTCAACTGGATACAACTGCCAATAATATTCTCCTCCACAATATTTATCTAATCAACCACAACAACAAAATAATTTCTTCAACTTCAGCTTTCTTCAACTGGACTATGCTAAGGAGGTGCGAAATTGGTCTATTGTAACTAAGTCCGCAAGTGCAGCACTCCTGGGAAGGATGAGGCGAGGAAACACGGAGGACGACGTTCCAGTCAGCCACGACGGTTCAGATAGCCGAATCCCTACAACTGACCAGTCAGAAACTCCCCGGTAGGCCAGTCCCACCCAACGTGGTCCTAAAACAAAGATTAGTGCAAAGTACCAAGTCTAGTACAAAGAGTTTGTTCCTTAGTTCTGAGTATTTCTTGAATGCTAATTTTGTCATTCTTTTACAGCTACATAACAAAACAATACACACAACCTGAAGGCCAAAAAACAAAAGGAAATAAACAATGGCCAGTGTTTTGCATAATGCCAGCAGATATAACGTGCCTTTCCATACAGTTTTGAAGAAAGTACGACAAAGAAAGCAATTCAAAGTTGGATATACGCAGGTGCTCATCGCCTGCGTAGCGAGGATGGTAGCATATCTGCCTCACGTTTAAGAGTTCCCGAGTTCAAATCTCGGTCAGGGTGAGACACCTAGATGAGGTTTTTTCCGCGGTTCTCCCTTACCCTTCAAGACGAATTGCGGGTAGCTCTAAGCTCCTTGGTTCCTGGACTCATTTGAGCATCATTTCACCTAATTCATTCACCGTCCGATATACTTTAACGTTGGTGCGGACGTGAATTAATAAAAAGAAAAATACGCAGGGCCTGAGGTTTTTCTTGCGTTTTCATTGCCAACATGTACAACAAAAGCAAAGAACATGATGATTAAACAACTCCATTCAACGACAGCACTGTGGAAGTACTGTTATGTGGTTTAGAGGCCCAGTGTGTGGAAATAAGCAACAGATCTCTTTGGGAAAGCAGTGAGTGTGCTGCCTCTTTTGAGAACAGATAACTATTATCAAGTGTACTAATTATAATTGATTGCAAGTACCATCAAAAAATATGCAGAAGAAAATGAATTATCAATACACACATTTTTCGCAAATTTCAGGAGGTATATACATGCTGCAGGAGGAGTCATCTCTGCCAAACAATTATTTGCACTTTCTCTACTGTCCCAGTTTTCACTATAGCTGCTAGTAATTTTCAGGTTCAAGAAAAGCATGTAATTATCAGCAACTGGTGAATATCATAATTCCAGTTTCTTTACAGATTCTTTAAATATTAATACAATACCTTCACAGCGATTCAGAGCACTGGCAGTGCCATCTCTCGGCACCAAGGCACACTCCGTAAAGGACCCATTCTTAGTTGCCAAACATTTCTCCTCTGGCGGACAGTCAGTGAACTATAACAGCTACTCTTATATAATATCTGTTTATAATAAAGTCAATGTACCCATACTATTTTCGTAACGTACTCCTAAACAATAGCATATTTTTCTATCTGCTTCAATTTCCCATAAATGTTCGGAAGAAATTGTATCAGTTTATTTTTGGTTGCGTATACAAGATGTGTACAACAGTGCAAGTGATAAATAATGTTTGAAATGTGGCTAGCTGTATGCTGCCTTTTAAATTATATGCCATTCTAATCAATAAAAGAGGAACCACACCATTGATGGGTATTGCAGTTAGAATGAATGGGAATTAAAACTCGGAACACAAACATAAAATAAATTTGTTTTCAGAAGAACACAAAATATTAGGTTCTTCGAGATACTCAGAAACGTTCATGCAAATTGTAGAGCGGGTTTTTAAATTCGAATGCCATTTGTCGCATTTATGACAAAGGAAAGGGAGATTCCTAAGATGTTGAACGTCAACTGGATACAACTGCCAATAATATTCTCCTCCACAATATTTATCTAATCAACCACAACAACAAAATAATTTCTTCAACTTCAGCTTTCTTCAACTGGACTATGCTAAGGAGGTGCGAAATTGGTCTATTGTAACTTAGTCCGCAAGTGCAGCACTCCTGGGAAGGATGAGGCGAGGAAACACGGAGGACGACGTTCCAGTCAGCCACGACGGTTCAGATAGCCGAATCCCTACAACTGACCAGTCAGAAACTCCCCGGTAGGCCAGTCCCACCCAACGTGGTCCTAAAACAAAGATTAGTGCAAAGTACCAAGTCTAGTACAAAGAGTTTGTTCCTTAGTTCTGAGTATTTCTTGAATGCTAATTTTGTCATTCTTTTACAGCTACATAACAAAACAATACACACAACCTGAAGGCCAAAAAACAAAAGGAAATAAACAATGGCCAGTGTTTTGCATAATGCCAGCAGATATAACGTGCCTTTCCATACAGTTTTGAAGAAAGTACGACAAAGAAAGCAATTCAAAGTTGGATATACGCAGGTGCTCATCGCCTGCGTAGCGAGGATGGTAGCATATCTTTCTCACGTTTAAGAGTTCCCGAGTTCAAATCTCGGTCAGGGTGAGTCACCTAGATGAGGTTTTTTCCGGGGTTTTCCCTTACCCTTCAAGACGAATTGCGGGTAGCCCTAAGCTCCTTGGATCCTGGACTCATTTGAGCATCATTTCACCTAATTCATTCACCGTTCGATATACTTTAACGTTGGTGCGGACGTGAATTAATAAATAGAAAAATACGCAGGACCTTAGGCTTTTTCTTGCGTATTCATTGCCAACATGTACAACTAAAGCAAAGAACATGATGATTAAACAACTCCATTCAACGAACAGCACTGTGCAATTACTGTTATGTGGTTTAGAGACCCAGTGTGTGGAAATAAGCAACAGATCTCATTGTGAAAGTAGTGAGTGTGCTGCCTCTTTTGAGAACAGATAACTATTATCAAGTGTACTAATTATAATTGATTGCAAGTACCATAAAAAAATATGCAAAAGAAAATGAATTATCAATACACACATTTTTCGCAAATTTCAGGAGGTATATACATGCTCTAGGAGGAGTCATCTCTGCCAAACAATTATTTGCACTTGCTCTACTGTCCCAGTTTTCACTATAGCTGCTAGTAATTTTCAGGTTCAAGAAAAGCATGTAATTATCAGCAACTGGTGAATATCATAATTCCAGTTTCTTTACAGATTCTTTAAATATTAATACAATACCTTCACAGCGATTCAGAGCACTTGCAGTGCCATCTCTCGGCACTAAGGCACACTCCGTAAAGGATCCATTCTTAGTTGCGAAACATTTCTCCTCTGGCGGACAATCAGTGAACTATAACAGCTACTCTTATATAATATCTGTTTATAATAAAGTCAATGTACCCATACTGTTTTCGTAACGTACTCCTAAACAACAGCATATTTTTCTATCTGATCCAAGTTCCCATAAATGTTCGGAAGCAATTGTATCAGTTTATTTTTGGTTGCGTATACAAGATGTGTACAACAGAGTAAGTGATAATTAATGTTTGAAATGTGGCTAGCTGTATGCTGCCATTTAAATTATATGCCATTCTAATCAATAAAAGAGGAACCACACCATTGATGGGTATTGCAGTTAGAATGAATGGGAATTAAAACTCGGAACACAAACATAAAATAAATTAGTTTTCAGAAGAACACAAAATATTAGGTACTTCGAAATACTCAGATACGTTCAGGCAAATTCTAGGGCGGGTTTTTAAATTCGAATGCCATTTGTCGCATTTATGACACAGGAAAAGGAGATTCCTAAGATGTTGAACGTCATAACTGCATGCAACTGTCAATAATATTCTCCTCCACAATATTTATCTAAGCAACCACAACAACACCATAATTTCTTCAACTTCAGCTTTCTTCAACTGGACCATGCAAAGGAGGTGCGAAATTGGACTATTGTACCTAAGTCCGCAAGTGCAGCACTCCTTGGAAGGATGAGGCGAGGAAACACGGAGGACGACGGTGCAGATCGCCGAATCCTAACAACTGCCAGTCAGAAACTCCCCGGTAGGCCATTCCCACCCTAGGTGGTCCTAAAACAAAGATTAGTACAAAGTACAAAGGCTAGTACCAAGATTTTGTTCCTTAGTTCTGAGTATTTCTTGAATGCTAATTTTGTCATTCTTTTACAGCTACATAACAAAAAAATACACACAATTTTGAAGGCCAAACAAACAGAGGAAATAAACAATAACCAGTGCTTTGCATCATGCCAGAAGATATAACGTACCTTTCCATACAGTTTTGAAGAAAGTATGACAAAGAAAGCAATTCAAAGGTTGGATATACGCAGGAGCTCATTGCCTCCGTAGCGAGGATGGTAGCATATCTGCCTCACGTTTAAGAGTTCCCCAGTTCAAATCTCGGTCAGGGTGAGACACCTAGATGAGGTTTTTTCCGCGGTTCTCCCTTACCCTTCAAGACGAGTTGCGGGTAGCTCTAAGCTCCTTGGTTCCTGGACTCATTTGAGCATCATTTCACCTAATTCATTCACCGTCCGATATACTTTAACGTTGGTGCGGACGTGAATTAATAAAAAGAAAAATACGCAGGGCCTGAGGTTTTTCTTGCGTTTTCATTGCCAACATGTACAACAAAAGCAAAGAACATGATGATTAAACAACTCCATTCAACGACAGCACTGTGGAAGTACTGTTATGTGGTTCAGAGGCCCAGTGTGTGGAAATAAGCAACAGATCTCTTTGGGAAAGCAGTGAGTGTGCTGCCTCTTTTGAGAACAGATAACTATTATCAAGTGTACTAATTATAATTGATTGCAAGTACCATCAAAAAATATGCAAAAGAAAATGAATTATCAATACACACATTTTTCGCAAATTTCAGGAGGTATATACATGCTGCAGGAGGAGTCATCTCTGCCAAACAATTATTTGCACTTTCTCTACTGTCCCAGTTTTCACTATAGCTGCTAGTAATTTTCAGGTTCAGGAAAAGCATGTAATTATCAGCAACTGGTGAATATCATAATTCCAGTTTCTTTACAGATTCTTTAAATATTAATACAATACCTTCACAGCGATTCAGTGCACTTGCAGTGCCATCTCTCGGCACCAACGCACACTCTGTATAGGATCCATTCTTAGTTGCGAAACATTTCTCCTCTGGCGTACAGTCAGTGAACTATAACAGCTACTCTTATATAATATCTGTTTATAATAAAGTCAATGTACCCATACTATTTTCGTAACGTACTCCTAAACAATAGCATATTTTTCTATCTCCTCCAAGTTCCAATAACAGTTTGGAAAAAATTGTATCAGTTTATATTTGCTTGCGTATACAAGATGTGTACAACAGTGCAAGTGATAAATAATGTTTGAAATGTGGCTAGCTGTATGCTGCCTTTTAAATTATATGCCATTCTAATCAATAAAAGAGGAACCACACCATTGATGGGTATTGCAGTTAGAATGAATGGGAATTGAAACTCGGAACACAAACATAAAATAAATTAGTTTTCAGAAGAACACAAAATATTAGGTACTTCGAGATACTCAGAAACGTTCAGGCAAATTCTAGGGCGGGCTTTTAAATTCGAATGCCATTTGTCGCATTTATGACACAGGAAAAGGAGATTCCTAAGATGTTGATCGTCATAACTGGATACAACTGCCAATAATATTCTCCTCCACAATATTTATCTAATCAACCACAACAACAAAATAATTTCTTCAACTTCAGCTTTCTTCAACTGGACTATGCTAAGGAGGTGCGAAATTGGACAATTGTACCTAAGTCCGCAAGTGGAACACTGCTGGGAAGGATGAGGCGAGGAAACACGGAGGACGACGTTCCCGTCAGCCACGACGGTGCAGATAGCCGAATCCCTACAACTGACCAGTCAGAAACTCCCCGGTAGGCCAGTCCCAGCCAACGTGGTACTAAAACAAAGATTAGTACAAAGTACAAAGGCTAGTACAAAGATTTTGTTCCTTAGTTCTGAGTATTTCTTGAATGCTAATTTAGTCATTCTTTTACAGCTACATAACAAAACAATACACACAATCTGAAGGCCAAAAAAACAAAAGGAAATAAACAATGGCCAGTGTTTTGCATAATGCCAGCAGATATAACGTACCTTTCCATACAGTTTTGAAGAAAGTATGACAAAGAAAGCAATTCAAAGTTGGATATACGCAGGAGCTCATCGCCTGCGTAGCGAGGATGGTAGCATATCTTTCTCACGTTTAAGAGTTCCCGAGTTCAAATCTCGGTCAGGGTGAGTCACCTGGATGAGGTTTTTTCCGGGGTTTTCCCTTACCCTTCAAGACGAATTGCGGGTAGCCCTAAGCTCCACGGATCCTGGACTCATTTAAGCATCATTTCACCTAATTCATTCACCGTCCGATATAACTTAACGTTGGTGCGGACGTGAATTAAAAAAGAAAGAAAAATACGCAGGGCCTAAGGCTTTTTCTTGCGTTTTCATTGCCAACATGTACAACTAAAGCAAAGAACATGATGATTAAACAACTCCATTCAACGAACAGCACTGTGCAATTACTGTTATGTGGTTTAGAGGCCCAGTGCGTAGAAGTAAGCAACAGATCTCTTTGTGAAAGCAGTGAGTGTGCTGCCTCTTTCGAGAACAGATAACTATTATCAACTGTACCATCAAGAACTTCATAAAAGGAGTTACATAATCAATGCACACATTTCGCAAATCTCAGGAGGTATATACGTGCTGCAGGAGGAATTATCTCTGCCAAAAAAAATTTGCACTTTCTCTACTGTCCCAGTTTTCAGTTTAGCTGCTATTAATTTTCAGGTTCAAGAAAAGCATGTAATTATCAGCAACTGGTGAATATCATAATTCCAGTTTCTTAACAGATTCTTTAAATATTAATACAATACCTTCACAGCGATTCAGAGCACTGGCAGTGCCATCTCTCGGCACCAAGGCACACTCCGTAAAGGACCCATTCTTAGATGCCAAACATTTCTCCTCTGGCGGACAGTCAGTGAACTATAACAGCTACTCTTATATAATATCTGTTTATAATAAAGTCAATGTACCCATACTATTTTCGTAACGTACTCCTAAACAATAGCATATTTTTCTATCTGCTCCAAGTTCCCATAAATGTTCGGAAGAAATTGTATCAGTTTATTTTTGGTTGCGTATACAAGATGTGTACAACAGTGCAAGTGATAAATAATGTTTGAAATGTGGCTAGCTGTATGCTGCCTTTTAAATTATATGCCATTCTAATCAATAAAAGAGGAACCACACCATTGATGGGTATTGCAGTTAGAATGAATGGGAATTAAAACTCGGAACACAAACATAAAATAAATTTGTTTTCAGAAGAACACAAAATATTAGGTTCTTCGAGATACTCAGAAACGTTCATGCAAATTGTAGAGCGGGTTTTTAAATTCGAATGCCATTTGTCGCATTTATGACAAAGGAAAAGGAGATTCCTAAGATGTTGAACGTCAACTGGATACAACTGCCAATAATATTCTCCTCCACAATATTTATCTAATCAACCACAACAACAAAATAATTTCTTCAACTTCAGCTTTCTTCAACTGGACTATGCTAAGGAGGTGCGAAATTGGTCTATTGTAACTAAGTCCGCAAGTGCAGCACTCCTGGGAAGGATGAGGCGAGGAAACACGGAGGACGACGTTCCAGTCAGCCACGACGGTTCAGATAGCCGAATCCCTACAACTGACCAGTCAGAAACTCCCCGGTAGGCCAGTCCCACCCAACGTGGTCCTAAAACAAAGATTAGTGCAAAGTACCAAGTCTAGTACAAAGAGTTTGTTCCTTAGTTCTGAGTATTTCTTGAATGCTAATTTTGTCATTCTTTTACAGCTACATAACGAAACAATACACAAAACCTGAAGGCCAAAAAACAAAAGGAAATAAACAATGGCCAGTGTTTTGCATAATGCCAGCAGATATAACGTGCCTTTCCATACAGTTTTGAAGAAAGTACGACAAAGAAAGCAATTCAAAGTTGGATATACGCAGGTGCTCATCGCCTGCGTAGCGAGGATGGTAGCATATCTGCCTCACGTTTAAGAGTTCCCGAGTTCAAATCTCGGTCAGGGTGAGACACCTAGATGAGGTTTTTTCCGCGGTTCTCCCTTACCCTTCAAGACGAATTGCGGGTAGCTCTAAGCTCCTTGGTTCCTGGACTCATTTGAGCATCATTTCACCTAATTCATTCACCGTCCGATATACTTTAACGTTGGTGCGGACGTGAATTAATAAAAAGAAAAATACGCAGGGCCTGAGGTTTTTCTTGCGTTTTCATTGCCAACATGTACAACAAAAGCAAAGAACATGATGATTAAACAACTCCATTCAACGACAGCACTGTGGAAGTACTGTTATGTGGTTTAGAGGCCCAGTGTGTGGAAATAAGCAACAGATCTCTTTGGGAAAGCAGTGAGTGTGCTGCCTCTTTTGAGAACAGATAACTATTATCAAGTGTACTAATTATAATTGATTGCAAGTACCATCAAAAAATATGCAGAAGAAAATGAATTATCAATACACACATTTTTCGCAAATTTCAGGAGGTATATACATGCTGCAGGAGGAGTCATCTCTGCCAAACAATTATTTGCACTTTCTCTACTGTCCCAGTTTTCACTATAGCTGCTAGTAATTTTCAGGTTCAAGAAAACCATGTAATTATCAGCAACTGGTGAATATCATAATTCCAGTTTCTTTACAGATTCTTTAAATATTAATACAATACCTTCACAGCGATTCAGAGCACTGGCAGTGCCATCTCTCGGCACCAAGGCACACTCCGTAAAGGACCCATTCTTAGTTGCCAAACATTTCTCCTCTGGCGGACAGTCAGTGAACTATAACAGCTACTCTTATATAATATCTGTTTATAATAAAGTCAATGTACCCATACTATTTTCGTAACGTACTCCTAAACAATAGCATATTTTTCTATCTGCTTCAAGTTCCCATAAATGTTCGGAAGAAATTGTATCAGTTTATTTTTGGTTGCGTATACAAGATGTGTACAACAGTGCAAGTGATAAATAATGTTTGAAATGTGGCTAGCTGTATGCTGCCTTTTAAATTATATGCCATTCTAATCAATAAAAGAGGAACCACACCATTGATGGGTATTGCAGTTAGAATGAATGGGAATTAAAACTCGGAACACAAACATAAAATAAATTTGTTTTCAGAAGAACACAAAATATTAGGTTCTTCGAGATACTCAGAAACGTTCATGCAAATTGTAGAGCGGGTTTTTAAATTCGAATGCCATTTGTCGCATTTATGACAAAGGAAAAGGAGATTCCTAAGATGTTGAACGTCAACTGGATACAACTGCCAATAATATTCTCCTCCACAATATTTATCTAATCAACCACAACAACAAAATAATTTCTTCAACTTCAGCTTTCTTCAACTGGACTATGCTAAGGAGGTGCGAAATTGGTCTATTGTAACTAAGTCCGCAAGTGCAGCACTCCTGGGAAGGATGAGGCGAGGAAACACGGAGGACGACGTTCCAGTCAGCCACGACGGTTCAGATAGCCGAATCCCTACAACTGACCAGTCAGAAACTCCCCGGTAGGCCAGTCCCACCCAACGTGGTCCTAAAACAAAGATTAGTGCAAAGTACCAAGTCTAGTACAAAGAGTTTGTTCCTTAGTTCTGAGTATTTCTTGAATGCTAATTTTGTCATTCTTTTACAGCTACATAACAAAACAATACACACAACCTGAAGGCCAAAAAACAAAAGGAAATAAACAATGGCCAGTGTTTTGCATAATGCCAGCAGATATAACGTGCCTTTCCATACAGTTTTGAAGAAAGTACGACAAAGAAAGCAATTCAAAGTTGGATATACGCAGGTGCTCATCGCCTGCGTAGCGAGGATGGTAGCATATCTGCCTCACGTTTAAGAGTTCCCGAGTTCAAATCTCGGTCAGGGTGAGACACCTAGATGAGGTTTTTTCCGCGGTTCTCCCTTACCCTTCAAGACGAATTGCGGGTAGCTCTAAGCTCCTTGGTTCCTGGACTCATTTGAGCATCATTTCACCTAATTCATTCACCGTCCGATATACTTTAACGTTGGTGCGGACGTGAATTAATAAAAAGAAAAATACGCAGGGCCTGAGGTTTTTCTTGCGTTTTCATTGCCAACATGTACAACAAAAGCAAAGAACATGATGATTAAACAACTCCATTCAACGACAGCACTGTGGAAGTACTGTTATGTGGTTTAGAGGCCCAGTGTGTGGAAATAAGCAACAGATCTCTTTGGGAAAGCAGTGAGTGTGCTGCCTCTTTTGAGAACAGATAACTATTATCAAGTGTACTAATTATAATTGATTGCAAGTACCATCAAAAAATATGCAGAAGAAAATGAATTATCAATACACACATTTTTCGCAAATTTCAGGAGGTATATACATGCTGCAGGAGGAGTCATCTCTGCCAAACAATTATTTGCACTTTCTCTACTGTCCCAGTTTTCACTATAGCTGCTAGTAATTTTCAGGTTCAAGAAAAGCATGTAATTATCAGCAACTGGTGAATATCATAATTCCAGTTTCTTTACAGATTCTTTAAATATTAATACAATACCTTCACAGCGATTCAGAGCACTGGCAGTGCCATCTCTCGGCACCAAGGCACACTCCGTAAAGGACCCATTCTTAGTTGCCAAACATTTCTCCTCTGGCGGACAGTCAGTGAACTATAACAGCTACTCTTATATAATATCTGTTTATAATAAAGTCAATGTACCCATACTATTTTCGTAACGTACTCCTAAACAATAGCATATTTTTCTATCTGCTTCAATTTCCCATAAATGTTCGGAAGAAATTGTATCAGTTTATTTTTGGTTGCGTATACAAGATGTGTACAACAGTGCAAGTGATAAATAATGTTTGAAATGTGGCTAGCTGTATGCTGCCTTTTAAATTATATGCCATTCTAATCAATAAAAGAGGAACCACACCATTGATGGGTATTGCAGTTAGAATGAATGGGAATTAAAACTCGGAACACAAACATAAAATAAATTTGTTTTCAGAAGAACACAAAATATTAGGTTCTTCGAGATACTCAGAAACGTTCATGCAAATTGTAGAGCGGGTTTTTAAATTCGAATGCCATTTGTCGCATTTATGACAAAGGAAAAGGAGATTCCTAAGATGTTGAACGTCAACTGGATACAACTGCCAATAATATTCTCCTCCACAATATTTATCTAATCAACCACAACAACAAAATAATTTCTTCAACTTCAGCTTTCTTCAACTGGACTATGCTAAGGAGGTGCGAAATTGGTCTATTGTAACTAAGTCCGCAAGTGCAGCACTCCTGGGAAGGATGAGGCGAGGAAACACGGAGGACGACGTTCCAGTCAGCCACGACGGTTCAGATAGCCGAATCCCTACAACTGACCAGTCAGAAACTCCCCGGTAGGCCAGTCCCACCCAACGTGGTCCTAAAACAAAGATTAGTGCAAAGTACCAAGTCTAGTACAAAGAGTTTGTTCCTTAGTTCTGAGTATTTCTTGAATGCTAATTTTGTCATTCTTTTACAGCTACATAACAAAACAATACACACAACCTGAAGGCCAAAAAACAAAAGGAAATAAACAATGGCCAGTGTTTTGCATAATGCCAGCAGATATAACGTGCCTTTCCATACAGTTTTGAAGAATGTACGACAAAGAAAGCAATTCAAAGTTGGACATACGCAGGTGCTCATCGCCTGCGTAGCGAGGATGGTAGCATATCTTTCTCACGTTTAAGAGTTCCCGAGTTCAAATCTCGGTCAGGGTGAGACACCTAGATGAGGTTTTTTCCGCGGTTCTCCCTTACCCTTCAAGACGAATTGCGGGTAGCTCTAAGCTCCTTGGTTCCTGGACTCATTTGAGCATCATTTCACCTAATTCATTCACCGTCCGATATACTTTAACGTTGGTGCGGACGTGAATTAATAAAAAGAAAAATACGCAGGGCCTGAGGTTTTTCTTGCGTTTTCATTGCCAACATGTACAACAAAAGCAAAGAACATGATGATTAAACAACTCCATTCAACGACAGCACTGTGGAAGTACTGTTATGTGGTTTAGAGGCCCAGTGTGTGGAAATAAGCAACAGATCTCTTTGGGAAAGCAGTGAGTGTGCTGCCTCTTTTGAGAACAGATAACTATTATCAAGTGTACTAATTATAATTGATTGCAAGTACCATCAAAAAATATGCAGAAGAAAATGAATTATCAATACACACATTTTTCGCAAATTTCAGGAGGTATATACATGCTGCAGGAGGAGTCATCTCTGCCAAACAATTATTTGCACTTTCTCTACTGTCCCAGTTTTCACTATAGCTGCTAGTAATTTTCAGGTTCAAGAAAAGCATGTAATTATCAGCAACTGGTGAATATCATAATTCCAGTTTCTTTACAGATTCTTTAAATATTAATACAATACCTTCACAGCGATTCAGAGCACTGGCAGTGCCATCTCTCGGCACCAAGGCACACTCCGTAAAGGACCCATTCTTAGTTGCCAAACATTTCTCCTCTGGCGGACAGTCAGTGAACTATAACAGCTACTCTTATATAATATCTGTTTATAATAAAGTCAATGTACCCATACTATTTTCGTAACGTACTCCTAAACAATAGCATATTTTTCTATCTGCTTCAATTTCCCATAAATGTTCGGAAGAAATTGTATCAGTTTATTTTTGGTTGCGTATACAAGATGTGTACAACAGTGCAAGTGATAAATAATGTTTGAAATGTGGCTAGCTGTATGCTGCCTTTTAAATTATATGCCATTCTAATCAATAAAAGAGGAACCACACCATTGATGGGTATTGCAGTTAGAATGAATGGGAATTAAAACTCGGAACACAAACATAAAATAAATTTGTTTTCAGAAGAACACAAAATATTAGGTTCTTCGAGATACTCAGAAACGTTCATGCAAATTGTAGAGCGGGTTTTTAAATTCGAATGCCATTTGTCGCATTTATGACAAAGGAAAGGGAGATTCCTAAGATGTTGAACGTCAACTGGATACAACTGCCAATAATATTCTCCTCCACAATATTTATCTAATCAACCACAACAACAAAATAATTTCTTCAACTTCAGCTTTCTTCAACTGGACTATGCTAAGGAGGTGCGAAATTGGTCTATTGTAACTTAGTCCGCAAGTGCAGCACTCCTGGGAAGGATGAGGCGAGGAAACACGGAGGACGACGTTCCAGTCAGCCACGACGGTTCAGATAGCCGAATCCCTACAACTGACCAGTCAGAAACTCCCCGGTAGGCCAGTCCCACCCAACGTGGTCCTAAAACAAAGATTAGTGCAAAGTACCAAGTCTAGTACAAAGAGTTTGTTCCTTAGTTCTGAGTATTTCTTGAATGCTAATTTTGTCATTCTTTTACAGCTACATAACAAAACAATACACACAACCTGAAGGCCAAAAAACAAAAGGAAATAAACAATGGCCAGTGTTTTGCATAATGCCAGCAGATATAACGTGCCTTTCCATACAGTTTTGAAGAAAGTACGACAAAGAAAGCAATTCAAAGTTGGATATACGCAGGTGCTCATCGCCTGCGTAGCGAGGATGGTAGCATATCTTTCTCACGTTTAAGAGTTCCCGAGTTCAAATCTCGGTCAGGGTGAGTCACCTAGATGAGGTTTTTTCCGGGGTTTTCCCTTACCCTTCAAGACGAATTGCGGGTAGCCCTAAGCTCCTTGGATCCTGGACTCATTTGAGCATCATTTCACCTAATTCATTCACCGTTCGATATACTTTAACGTTGGTGCGGACGTGAATTAATAAATAGAAAAATACGCAGGACCTTAGGCTTTTTCTTGCGTATTCATTGCCAACATGTACAACTAAAGCAAAGAACATGATGATTAAACAACTCCATTCAACGAACAGCACTGTGCAATTACTGTTATGTGGTTTAGAGACCCAGTGTGTGGAAATAAGCAACAGATCTCATTGTGAAAGTAGTGAGTGTGCTGCCTCTTTTGAGAACAGATAACTATTATCAAGTGTACTAATTATAATTGATTGCAAGTACCATAAAAAAATATGCAAAAGAAAATGAATTATCAATACACACATTTTTCGCAAATTTCAGGAGGTATATACATGCTCTAGGAGGAGTCATCTCTGCCAAACAATTATTTGCACTTGCTCTACTGTCCCAGTTTTCACTATAGCTGCTAGTAATTTTCAGGTTCAAGAAAAGCATGTAATTATCAGCAACTGGTGAATATCATAATTCCAGTTTCTTTACAGATTCTTTAAATATTAATACAATACCTTCACAGCGATTCAGAGCACTTGCAGTGCCATCTCTCGGCACTAAGGCACACTCCGTAAAGGATCCATTCTTAGTTGCGAAACATTTCTCCTCTGGCGGACAATCAGTGAACTATAACAGCTACTCTTATATAATATCTGTTTATAATAAAGTCAATGTACCCATACTGTTTTCGTAACGTACTCCTAAACAACAGCATATTTTTCTATCTGATCCAAGTTCCCATAAATGTTCGGAAGCAATTGTATCAGTTTATTTTTGGTTGCGTATACAAGATGTGTACAACAGAGTAAGTGATAATTAATGTTTGAAATGTGGCTAGCTGTATGCTGCCATTTAAATTATATGCCATTCTAATCAATAAAAGAGGAACCACACCATTGATGGGTATTGCAGTTAGAATGAATGGGAATTAAAACTCGGAACACAAACATAAAATAAATTAGTTTTCAGAAGAACACAAAATATTAGGTACTTCGAAATACTCAGATACGTTCAGGCAAATTCTAGGGCGGGTTTTTAAATTCGAATGCCATTTGTCGCATTTATGACACAGGAAAAGGAGATTCCTAAGATGTTGAACGTCATAACTGCATGCAACTGTCAATAATATTCTCCTCCACAATATTTATCTAAGCAACCACAACAACACCATAATTTCTTCAACTTCAGCTTTCTTCAACTGGACCATGCAAAGGAGGTGCGAAATTGGACTATTGTACCTAAGTCCGCAAGTGCAGCACTCCTTGGAAGGATGAGGCGAGGAAACACGGAGGACGACGGTGCAGATCGCCGAATCCTAACAACTGCCAGTCAGAAACTCCCCGGTAGGCCATTCCCACCCTAGGTGGTCCTAAAACAAAGATTAGTACAAAGTACAAAGGCTAGTACCAAGATTTTGTTCCTTAGTTCTGAGTATTTCTTGAATGCTAATTTTGTCATTCTTTTACAGCTACATAACAAAAAAATACACACAATTTTGAAGGCCAAACAAACAGAGGAAATAAACAATAACCAGTGCTTTGCATCATGCCAGAAGATATAACGTACCTTTCCATACAGTTTTGAAGAAAGTATGACAAAGAAAGCAATTCAAAGGTTGGATATACGCAGGAGCTCATTGCCTCCGTAGCGAGGATGGTAGCATATCTGCCTCACGTTTAAGAGTTCCCCAGTTCAAATCTCGGTCAGGGTGAGACACCTAGATGAGGTTTTTTCCGCGGTTCTCCCTTACCCTTCAAGACGAGTTGCGGGTAGCTCTAAGCTCCTTGGTTCCTGGACTCATTTGAGCATCATTTCACCTAATTCATTCACCGTCCGATATACTTTAACGTTGGTGCGGACGTGAATTAATAAAAAGAAAAATACGCAGGGCCTGAGGTTTTTCTTGCGTTTTCATTGCCAACATGTACAACAAAAGCAAAGAACATGATGATTAAACAACTCCATTCAACGACAGCACTGTGGAAGTACTGTTATGTGGTTCAGAGGCCCAGTGTGTGGAAATAAGCAACAGATCTCTTTGGGAAAGCAGTGAGTGTGCTGCCTCTTTTGAGAACAGATAACTATTATCAAGTGTACTAATTATAATTGATTGCAAGTACCATCAAAAAATATGCAAAAGAAAATGAATTATCAATACACACATTTTTCGCAAATTTCAGGAGGTATATACATGCTGCAGGAGGAGTCATCTCTGCCAAACAATTATTTGCACTTTCTCTACTGTCCCAGTTTTCACTATAGCTGCTAGTAATTTTCAGGTTCAGGAAAAGCATGTAATTATCAGCAACTGGTGAATATCATAATTCCAGTTTCTTTACAGATTCTTTAAATATTAATACAATACCTTCACAGCGATTCAGTGCACTTGCAGTGCCATCTCTCGGCACCAACGCACACTCTGTATAGGATCCATTCTTAGTTGCGAAACATTTCTCCTCTGGCGTACAGTCAGTGAACTATAACAGCTACTCTTATATAATATCTGTTTATAATAAAGTCAATGTACCCATACTATTTTCGTAACGTACTCCTAAACAATAGCATATTTTTCTATCTCCTCCAAGTTCCAATAACAGTTTGGAAAAAATTGTATCAGTTTATATTTGCTTGCGTATACAAGATGTGTACAACAGTGCAAGTGATAAATAATGTTTGAAATGTGGCTAGCTGTATGCTGCCTTTTAAATTATATGCCATTCTAATCAATAAAAGAGGAACCACACCATTGATGGGTATTGCAGTTAGAATGAATGGGAATTGAAACTCGGAACACAAACATAAAATAAATTAGTTTTCAGAAGAACACAAAATATTAGGTACTTCGAGATACTCAGAAACGTTCAGGCAAATTCTAGGGCGGGCTTTTAAATTCGAATGCCATTTGTCGCATTTATGACACAGGAAAAGGAGATTCCTAAGATGTTGATCGTCATAACTGGATACAACTGCCAATAATATTCTCCTCCACAATATTTATCTAATCAACCACAACAACAAAATAATTTCTTCAACTTCAGCTTTCTTCAACTGGACTATGCTAAGGAGGTGCGAAATTGGACAATTGTACCTAAGTCCGCAAGTGGAACACTGCTGGGAAGGATGAGGCGAGGAAACACGGAGGACGACGTTCCCGTCAGCCACGACGGTGCAGATAGCCGAATCCCTACAACTGACCAGTCAGAAACTCCCCGGTAGGCCAGTCCCAGCCAACGTGGTACTAAAACAAAGATTAGTACAAAGTACAAAGGCTAGTACAAAGATTTTGTTCCTTAGTTCTGAGTATTTCTTGAATGCTAATTTAGTCATTCTTTTACAGCTACATAACAAAACAATACACACAATCTGAAGGCCAAAAAAACAAAAGGAAATAAACAATGGCCAGTGTTTTGCATAATGCCAGCAGATATAACGTACCTTTCCATACAGTTTTGAAGAAAGTATGACAAAGAAAGCAATTCAAAGTTGGATATACGCAGGAGCTCATCGCCTGCGTAGCGAGGATGGTAGCATATCTTTCTCACGTTTAAGAGTTCCCGAGTTCAAATCTCGGTCAGGGTGAGTCACCTGGATGAGGTTTTTTCCGGGGTTTTCCCTTACCCTTCAAGACGAATTGCGGGTAGCCCTAAGCTCCACGGATCCTGGACTCATTTAAGCATCATTTCACCTAATTCATTCACCGTCCGATATAACTTAACGTTGGTGCGGACGTGAATTAAAAAAGAAAGAAAAATACGCAGGGCCTAAGGCTTTTTCTTGCGTTTTCATTGCCAACATGTACAACTAAAGCAAAGAACATGATGATTAAACAACTCCATTCAACGAACAGCACTGTGCAATTACTGTTATGTGGTTTAGAGGCCCAGTGCGTAGAAGTAAGCAACAGATCTCTTTGTGAAAGCAGTGAGTGTGCTGCCTCTTTCGAGAACAGATAACTATTATCAACTGTACCATCAAGAACTTCATAAAAGGAGTTACATAATCAATGCACACATTTCGCAAATCTCAGGAGGTATATACGTGCTGCAGGAGGAATTATCTCTGCCAAAAAAAATTTGCACTTTCTCTACTGTCCCAGTTTTCAGTTTAGCTGCTATTAATTTTCAGGTTCAAGAAAAGCATGTAATTATCAGCAACTGGTGAATATCATAATTCCAGTTTCTTAACAGATTCTTTAAATATTAATACAATACCTTCACAGCGATTCAGAGCACTGGCAGTGCCATCTCTCGGCACCAAGGCACACTCCGTAAAGGACCCATTCTTAGATGCCAAACATTTCTCCTCTGGCGGACAGTCAGTGAACTATAACAGCTACTCTTATATAATATCTGTTTATAATAAAGTCAATGTACCCATACTATTTTCGTAACGTACTCCTAAACAATAGCATATTTTTCTATCTGCTCCAAGTTCCCATAAATGTTCGGAAGAAATTGTATCAGTTTATTTTTGGTTGCGTATACAAGATGTGTACAACAGTGCAAGTGATAAATAATGTTTGAAATGTGGCTAGCTGTATGCTGCCTTTTAAATTATATGCCATTCTAATCAATAAAAGAGGAACCACACCATTGATGGGTATTGCAGTTAGAATGAATGGGAATTAAAACTCGGAACACAAACATAAAATAAATTTGTTTTCAGAAGAACACAAAATATTAGGTTCTTCGAGATACTCAGAAACGTTCATGCAAATTGTAGAGCGGGTTTTTAAATTCGAATGCCATTTGTCGCATTTATGACAAAGGAAAAGGAGATTCCTAAGATGTTGAACGTCAACTGGATACAACTGCCAATAATATTCTCCTCCACAATATTTATCTAATCAACCACAACAACAAAATAATTTCTTCAACTTCAGCTTTCTTCAACTGGACTATGCTAAGGAGGTGCGAAATTGGTCTATTGTAACTAAGTCCGCAAGTGCAGCACTCCTGGGAAGGATGAGGCGAGGAAACACGGAGGACGACGTTCCAGTCAGCCACGACGGTTCAGATAGCCGAATCCCTACAACTGACCAGTCAGAAACTCCCCGGTAGGCCAGTCCCACCCAACGTGGTCCTAAAACAAAGATTAGTGCAAAGTACCAAGTCTAGTACAAAGAGTTTGTTCCTTAGTTCTGAGTATTTCTTGAATGCTAATTTTGTCATTCTTTTACAGCTACATAACAAAACAATACACACAACCTGAAGGCCAAAAAACAAAAGGAAATAAACAATGGCCAGTGTTTTGCATAATGCCAGCAGATATAACGTGCCTTTCCATACAGTTTTGAAGAAAGTACGACAAAGAAAGCAATTCAAAGTTGGATATACGCAGGTGCTCATCGCCTGCGTAGCGAGGATGGTAGCATATCTGCCTCACGTTTAAGAGTTCCCGAGTTCAAATCTCGGTCAGGGTGAGACACCTAGATGAGGTTTTTTCCGCGGTTCTCCCTTACCCTTCAAGACGAATTGCGGGTAGCTCTAAGCTCCTTGGTTCCTGGACTCATTTGAGCATCATTTCACCTAATTCATTCACCGTCCGATATACTTTAACGTTGGTGCGGACGTGAATTAATAAAAAGAAAAATACGCAGGGCCTGAGGTTTTTCTTGCGTTTTCATTGCCAACATGTACAACAAAAGCAAAGAACATGATGATTAAACAACTCCATTCAACGACAGCACTGTGGAAGTACTGTTATGTGGTTTAGAGGCCCAGTGTGTGGAAATAAGCAACAGATCTCTTTGGGAAAGCAGTGAGTGTGCTGCCTCTTTTGAGAACAGATAACTATTATCAAGTGTACTAATTATAATTGATTGCAAGTACCATCAAAAAATATGCAGAAGAAAATGAATTATCAATACACACATTTTTCGCAAATTTCAGGAGGTATATACATGCTGCAGGAGGAGTCATCTCTGCCAAACAATTATTTGCACTTTCTCTACTGTCCCAGTTTTCACTATAGCTGCTAGTAATTTTCAGGTTCAAGAAAAGCATGTAATTATCAGCAACTGGTGAATATCATAATTCCAGTTTCTTTACAGATTCTTTAAATATTAATACAATACCTTCACAGCGATTCAGAGCACTGGCAGTGCCATCTCTCGGCACCAAGGCACACTCCGTAAAGGACCCATTCTTAGTTGCCAAACATTTCTCCTCTGGCGGACAGTCAGTGAACTATAACAGCTACTCTTATATAATATCTGTTTATAATAAAGTCAATGTACCCATACTATTTTCGTAACGTACTCCTAAACAATAGCATATTTTTCTATCTGCTTCAAGTTCCCATAAATGTTCGGAAGAAATTGTATCAGTTTATTTTTGGTTGCGTATACAAGATGTGTACAACAGTGCAAGTGATAAATAATGTTTGAAATGTGGCTAGCTGTATGCTGCCTTTTAAATTATATGCCATTCTAATCAATAAAAGAGGAACCACACCATTGATGGGTATTGCAGTTAGAATGAATGGGAATTAAAACTCGGAACACAAACATAAAATAAATTTGTTTTCAGAAGAACACAAAATATTAGGTTCTTCGAGATACTCAGAAACGTTCATGCAAATTGTAGAGCGGGTTTTTAAATTCGAATGCCATTTGTCGCATTTATGACAAAGGAAAAGGAGATTCCTAAGATGTTGAACGTCAACTGGATACAACTGCCAATAATATTCTCCTCCACAATATTTATCTAATCAACCACAACAACAAAATAATTTCTTCAACTTCAGCTTTCTTCAACTGGACTATGCTAAGGAGGTGCGAAATTGGTCTATTGTAACTAAGTCCGCAAGTGCAGCACTCCTGGGAAGGATGAGGCGAGGAAACACGGAGGACGACGTTCCAGTCAGCCACGACGGTTCAGATAGCCGAATCCCTACAACTGACCAGTCAGAAACTCCCCGGTAGGCCAGTCCCACCCAACGTGGTCCTAAAACAAAGATTAGTGCAAAGTACCAAGTCTAGTACAAAGAGTTTGTTCCTTAGTTCTGAGTATTTCTTGAATGCTAATTTTGTCATTCTTTTACAGCTACATAACAAAACAATACACACAACCTGAAGGCCAAAAAACAAAAGGAAATAAACAATGGCCAGTGTTTTGCATAATGCCAGCAGATATAACGTGCCTTTCCATACAGTTTTGAAGAAAGTACGACAAAGAAAGCAATTCAAAGTTGGATATACGCAGGTGCTCATCGCCTGCGTAGCGAGGATGGTAGCATATCTGCCTCACGTTTAAGAGTTCCCGAGTTCAAATCTCGGTCAGGGTGAGACACCTAGATGAGGTTTTTTCCGCGGTTCTCCCTTACCCTTCAAGACGAATTGCGGGTAGCTCTAAGCTCCTTGGTTCCTGGACTCATTTGAGCATCATTTCACCTAATTCATTCACCGTCCGATATACTTTAACGTTGGTGCGGACGTGAATTAATAAAAAGAAAAATACGCAGGGCCTGAGGTTTTTCTTGCGTTTTCATTGCCAACATGTACAACAAAAGCAAAGAACATGATGATTAAACAACTCCATTCAACGACAGCACTGTGGAAGTACTGTTATGTGGTTTAGAGGCCCAGTGTGTGGAAATAAGCCACAGATCTCTTTGGGAAAGCAGTGAGTGTGCTGCCTCTTTTGAGAACAGATAATTATTATCAAGTGTACTAATTATAATTGATTGCAAGTACCATAAAAAAATATGCAGAAGAAAATGAATTATCAATACACACATTTTTCGCAAATTTCAGGAGGTATATACATGCTGCAGGAGGAGTCATCTCTGCCAAACAATTATTTGCACTTTCTCTACTGTCCCAGTTTTCACTATAGCTGCTAGTAATTTTCAGGTTCAAGAAAAGCATGTAATTATCAGCAACTGGTGAATATCATAATTCCAGTTTCTTTACAGATTCTTTAAATATTAATACAATACCTTCACAGCGATTCAGAGCACTGGCAGTGCCATCTCTCGGCACCAAGGCACACTCCGTAAAGGACCCATTCTTAGTTGCCAAACATTTCTCCTCTGGCGGACAGTCAGTGAACTATAACAGCTACTCTTATATAATATCTGTTTATAATAAAGTCAATGTACCCATACTATTTTCGTAACGTACTCCTAAACAATAGCATATTTTTCTATCTGCTTCAAGTTCCCATAAATGTTCGGAAGAAATTGTATCAGTTTATTTTTGGTTGCGTATACAAGATGTGTACAACAGTGCAAGTGATAAATAATGTTTGAAATGTGGCTAGCTGTATGCTGCCTTTTAAATTATATGCCATTCTAATCAATAAAAGAGGAACCACACCATTGATGGGTATTGCAGTTAGAATGAATGGGAATTAAAACTCGGAACACAAACATAAAATAAATTTGTTTTCAGAAGAACACAAAATATTAGGTTCTTCGAGATACTCAGAAACGTTCATGCAAATTGTAGAGCGGGTTTTTAAATTCGAATGCCATTTGTCGCATTTATGACAAAGGAAAAGGAGATTCCTAAGATGTTGAACGTCAACTGGATACAACTGCCAATAATATTCTCCTCCACAATATTTATCTAATCAACCACAACAACAAAATAATTTCTTCAACTTCAGCTTTCTTCAACTGGACTATGCTAAGGAGGTGCGAAATTGGTCTATTGTAACTAAGTCCGCAAGTGCAGCACTCCTGGGAAGGATGAGGCGAGGAAACACGGAGGACGACGTTCCAGTCAGCCACGACGGTTCAGATAGCCGAATCCCTACAACTGACCAGTCAGAAACTCCCCGGTAGGCCAGTCCCACCCAACGTGGTCCTAAAACAAAGATTAGTGCAAAGTACCAAGTCTAGTACAAAGAGTTTGTTCCTTAGTTCTGAGTATTTCTTGAATGCTAATTTTGTCATTCTTTTACAGCTACATAACAAAACAATACACACAACCTGAAGGCCAAAAAACAAAAGGAAATAAACAATGGCCAGTGTTTTGCATAATGCCAGCAGATATAACGTGCCTTTCCATACAGTTTTGAAGAAAGTACGACAAAGAAAGCAATTCAAAGTTGGATATACGCAGGTGCTCATCGCCTGCGTAGCGAGGATGGTAGCATATCTGCCTCACGTTTAAGAGTTCCCGAGTTCAAATCTCGGTCAGGGTGAGACACCTAGATGAGGTTTTTTCCGCGGTTCTCCCTTACCCTTCAAGACGAATTGCGGGTAGCTCTAAGTTCCTTGGTTCCTGGACTCATTTGAGCATCATTTCACCTAATTCATTCACCGTCCGATATACTTTAACGTTGGTGCGGACGTGAATTAATAAAAAGAAAAATACGCAGGGCCTGAGGTTTTTCTTGCGTTTTCATTGCCAACATGTACAACAAAAGCAAAGAACATGATGATTAAACAACTCCATTCAACGACAGCACTGTGGAAGTACTGTTATGTGGTTTAGAGGCCCAGTGTGTGGAAATAAGCAACAGATCTCTTTGGGAAAGCAGTGAGTGTGCTGCCTCTTTTGAGAACAGATAACTATTATCAAGTGTACTAATTATAATTGATTGCAAGTACCATCAAAAAATATGCAGAAGAAAATGAATTATCAATACACACATTTTTCGCAAATTTCAGGAGGTATATACATGCTGCAGGAGGAGTCATCTCTGCCAAACAATTATTTGCACTTTCTCTACTGTCCCAGTTTTCACTATAGCTGCTAGTAATTTTCAGGTTCAAGAAAAGCATGTAATTATCAGCAACTGGTGAATATCATAATTCCAGTTTCTTTACAGATTCTTTAAATATTAATACAATACCTTCACAGCGATTCAGAGCACTGGCAGTGCCATCTCTCGGCACCAAGGCACACTCCGTAAAGGACCCATTCTTAGTTGCCAGACATTTCTCCTCTGGCGGACAGTCAGTGAACTATAACAGCTACTCTTATATAATATCTGTTTATAATAAAGTCAATGTACCCATACTATTTTCGTAACGTACTCCTAAACAATAGCATATTTTTCTATCTGCTTCAATTTCCCATAAATGTTCGGAAGAAATTGTATCAGTTTATTTTTGGTTGCGTATACAAGATGTGTACAACAGTGCAAGTGATAAATAATGTTTGAAATGTGGCTAGCTGTATGCTGCCTTTTAAATTATATGCCATTCTAATCAATAAAAGAGGAACCACACCATTGATGGGTATTGCAGTTAGAATGAATGGGAATTAAAACTCGGAACACAAACATAAAATAAATTTGTTTTCAGAAGAACACAAAATATTAGGTTCTTCGAGATACTCAGAAACGTTCATGCAAATTGTAGAGCGGGTTTTTAAATTCGAATGCCATTTGTCGCATTTATGACAAAGGAAAAGGAGATTCCTAAGATGTTGAACGTCAACTGGATACAACTGCCAATAATATTCTCCTCCACAATATTTATCTAATCAACCACAACAACAAAATAATTTCTTCAACTTCAGCTTTCTTCAACTGGACTATGCTAAGGAGGTGCGAAATTGGTCTATTGTAACTAAGTCCGCAAGTGCAGCACTCCTGGGAAGGATGAGGCGAGGAAACACGGAGGACGACGTTCCAGTCAGCCACGACGGTTCAGATAGCCGAATCCCTACAACTGACCAGTCAGAAACTCCCCGGTAGGCCAGTCCCACCCAACGTGGTCCTAAAACAAAGATTAGTGCAAAGTACCAAGTCTAGTACAAAGAGTTTGTTCCTTAGTTCTGAGTATTTCTTGAATGCTAATTTTGTCATTCTTTTACAGCTACATAACAAAACAATACACACAACCTGAAGGCCAAAAAACAAAAGGAAATAAACAATGGCCAGTGTTTTGCATAATGCCAGCAGATATAACGTGCCTTTCCATACAGTTTTGAAGAATGTACGACAAAGAAAGCAATTCAAAGTTGGACATACGCAGGTGCTCATCGCCTGCGTAGCGAGGATGGTAGCATATCTGCCTCACGTTTAAGAGTTCCCGAGTTCAAATCTCGGTCAGGGTGAGACACCTAGATGAGGTTTTTTCCGCGGTTCTCCCTTACCCTTCAAGACGAATTGCGGGTAGCTCTAAGCTCCTTGGTTCCTGGACTCATTTGAGCATCATTTCACCTAATTCATTCACCGTCCGATATACTTTAACGTTGGTGCGGACGTGAATTAATAAAAAGAAAAATACGCAGGGCCTGAGGTTTTTCTTGCGTTTTCATTGCCAACATGTACAACAAAAGCAAAGAACATGATGATTAAACAACTCCATTCAACGACAGCACTGTGGAAGTACTGTTATGTGGTTTAGAGGCCCAGTGTGTGGAAATAAGCAACAGATCTCTTTGGGAAAGCAGTGAGTGTGCTGCCTCTTTTGAGAACAGATAATTATTATCAAGTGTACTAATTATAATTGATTGCAAGTACCATCAAAAAATATGCAGAAGAAAATGAATTATCAATACACACATTTTTCGCAAATTTCAGGAGGTATATACATGCTGCAGGAGGAGTCATCTCTGCCAAACAATTATTTGCACTTTCTCTACTGTCCCAGTTTTCACTATAGCTGCTAGTAATTTTCAGGTTCAAGAAAAGCATGTAATTATCAGCAACTGGTGAATATCATAATTCCAGTTTCTTTACAGATTCTTTAAATATTAATACAATACCTTCACAGCGATTCAGAGCACTGGCAGTGCCATCTCTCGGCACCAAGGCACACTCCGTAAAGGACCCATTCTTAGTTGCCAAACATTTCTCCTCTGGCGGACAGTCAGTGAACTATAACAGCTACTCTTATATAATATCTGTTTATAATAAAGTCAATGTACCCATACTATTTTCGTAACGTACTCCTAAACAATAGCATATTTTTCTATCTGCTTCAAGATCCCATAAATGTTCGGAAGAAATTGTATCAGTTTATTTTTGGTTGCGTATACAAGATGTGTACAACAGTGCAAGTGATAAATAATGTTTGAAATGTGGCTAGCTGTATGCTGCCTTTTAAATTATATGCCATTCTAATCAATAAAAGAGGAACCACACCATTGATGGGTATTGCAGTTAGAATGAATGGGAATTAAAACTCGGAACACAAACATAAAATAAATTTGTTTTCAGAAGAACACAAAATATTAGGTTCTTCGAGATACTCAGAAACGTTCATGCAAATTGTAGAGCGGGTTTTTAAATTCGAATGCCATTTGTCGCATTTATGACAAAGGAAAAGGAGATTCCTAAGATGTTGAACGTCAACTGGATACAACTGCCAATAATATTCTCCTCCACAATATTTATCTAATCAACCACAACAACAAAATAATTTCTTCAACTTCAGCTTTCTTCAACTGGACTATGCTAAGGAGGTGCGAAATTGGTCTATTGTAACTAAGTCCGCAAGTGCAGCACTCCTGGGAAGGATGAGGCGAGGAAACACGGAGGACGACGTTCCAGTCAGCCACGACGGTTCAGATAGCCGAATCCCTACAACTGACCAGTCAGAAACTCCCCGGTAGGCCAGTCCCACCCAACGTGGTCCTAAAACAAAGATTAGTGCAAAGTACCAAGTCTAGTACAAAGAGTTTGTTCCTTAGTTCTGAGTATTTCTTGAATGCTAATTTTGTCATTCTTTTACAGCTACATAACAAAACAATACACACAACCTGAAGGCCAAAAAACAAAAGGAAATAAACAATGGCCAGTGTTTTGCATAATGCCAGCAGATATAACGTGCCTTTCCATACAGTTTTGAAGAAAGTACGACAAAGAAAGCAATTCAAAGTTGGATATACGCAGGTGCTCATCGCCTGCGTAGCGAGGATGGTAGCATATCTGCCTCACGTTTAAGAGTTCCCGAGTTCAAATCTCGGTCAGGGTGAGACACCTAGATGAGGTTTTTTCCGCGGTTCTCCCTTACCCTTCAAGACGAATTGCGGGTAGCTCTAAGCTCCTTGGTTCCTGGACTCATTTGAGCATCATTTCACCTAATTCATTCACCGTCCGATATACTTTAACGTTGGTGCGGACGTGAATTAATAAAAAGAAAAATACGCAGGGCCTGAGGTTTTTCTTGCGTTTTCATTGCCAACATGTACAACAAAAGCAAAGAACATGATGATTAAACAACTCCATTCAACGACAGCACTGTGGAAGTACTGTTATGTGGTTTAGAGGCCCAGTGTGTGGAAATAAGCAACAGATCTCTTTGGGAAAGCAGTGAGTGTGCTGCCTCTTTTGAGAACAGATAACTATTATCAAGTGTACTAATTATAATTGATTGCAAGTACCATCAAAAAATATGCAGAAGAAAATGAATTATCAATACACACATTTTTCGCAAATTTCAGGAGGTATATACATGCTGCAGGAGGAGTCATCTCTGCCAAACAATTATTTGCACTTTCTCTACTGTCCCAGTTTTCACTATAGCTGCTAGTAATTTTCAGGTTCAAGAAAAGCATGTAATTATCAGCAACTGGTGAATATCATAATTCCAGTTTCTTTACAGATTCTTTAAATATTAATACAATACCTTCACAGCGATTCAGAGCACTGGCAGTGCCATCTCTCGGCACCAAGGCACACTCCGTAAAGGACCCATTCTTAGTTGCCAAACATTTCTCCTCTGGCGGACAGTCAGTGAACTATAACAGCTACTCTTATATAATATCTGTTTATAATAAAGTCAATGTACCCATACTGTTTTCGTAACGTACTCCTAAACAACAGCATATTTTTCTATCTGATCCAAGTTCCCATAAATGTTCGGAAGCAATTGTATCAGTTTATTTTTGGTTGCGTATACAAGATGTGTACAACAGAGTAAGTGATAATTAATGTTTGAAATGTGGCTAGCTGTATGCTGCCATTTAAATTATATGCCATTCTAATCAATAAAAGAGGAACCACACCATTGATGGGTATTGCAGTTAGAATGAATGGGAATTAAAACTCGGAACACAAACATAAAATAAATTAGTTTTCAGAAGAACACAAAATATTAGGTACTTCGAAATACTCAGATACGTTCAGGCAAATTCTAGGGCGGGTTTTTAAATTCGAATGCCATTTGTCGCATTTATGACACAGGAAAAGGAGATTCCTAAGATGTTGAACGTCATAACTGCATGCAACTGTCAATAATATTCTCCTCCACAATATTTATCTAAGCAACCACAACAACACCATAATTTCTTCAACTTCAGCTTTCTTCAACTGGACCATGCAAAGGAGGTGCGAAATTGGACTATTGTACCTAAGTCCGCAAGTGCAGCACTCCTTGGAAGGATGAGGCGAGGAAACACGGAGGACGACGGTGCAGATCGCCGAATCCTAACAACTGCCAGTCAGAAACTCCCCGGTAGGCCATTCCCACCCTAGGTGGTCCTAAAACAAAGATTAGTACAAAGTACAAAGGCTAGTACCAAGATTTTGTTCCTTAGTTCTGAGTATTTCTTGAATGCTAATTTTGTCATTCTTTTACAGCTACATAACAAAAAAATACACACAATTTTGAAGGCCAAACAAACAGAGGAAATAAACAATAACCAGTGCTTTGCATCATGCCAGAAGATATAACGTACCTTTCCATACAGTTTTGAAGAAAGTATGACAAAGAAAGCAATTCAAAGGTTGGATATACGCAGGAGCTCATTGCCTCCGTAGCGAGGATGGTAGCATATCTGCCTCACGTTTAAGAGTTCCCCAGTTCAAATCTCGGTCAGGGTGAGACACCTAGATGAGGTTTTTTCCGCGGTTCTCCCTTACCCTTCAAGACGAGTTGCGGGTAGCTCTAAGCTCCTTGGTTCCTGGACTCATTTGAGCATCATTTCACCTAATTCATTCACCGTCCGATATACTTTAACGTTGGTGCGGACGTGAATTAATAAAAAGAAAAATACGCAGGGCCTGAGGTTTTTCTTGCGTTTTCATTGCCAACATGTACAACAAAAGCAAAGAACATGATGATTAAACAACTCCATTCAACGACAGCACTGTGGAAGTACTGTTATGTGGTTCAGAGGCCCAGTGTGTGGAAATAAGCAACAGATCTCTTTGGGAAAGCAGTGAGTGTGCTGCCTCTTTTGAGAACAGATAACTATTATCAAGTGTACTAATTATAATTGATTGCAAGTACCATCAAAAAATATGCAAAAGAAAATGAATTATCAATACACACATTTTTCGCAAATTTCAGGAGGTATATACATGCTGCAGGAGGAGTCATCTCTGCCAAACAATTATTTGCACTTTCTCTACTGTCCCAGTTTTCACTATAGCTGCTAGTAATTTTCAGGTTCAGGAAAAGCATGTAATTATCAGCAACTGGTGAATATCATAATTCCAGTTTCTTTACAGATTCTTTAAATATTAATACAATACCTTCACAGCGATTCAGTGCACTTGCAGTGCCATCTCTCGGCACCAACGCACACTCTGTATAGGATCCATTCTTAGTTGCGAAACATTTCTCCTCTGGCGTACAGTCAGTGAACTATAACAGCTACTCTTATATAATATCTGTTTATAATAAAGTCAATGTACCCATACTATTTTCGTAACGTACTCCTAAACAATAGCATATTTTTCTATCTCCTCCAAGTTCCAATAACAGTTTGGAAAAAATTGTATCAGTTTATATTTGCTTGCGTATACAAGATGTGTACAACAGTGCAAGTGATAAATAATGTTTGAAATGTGGCTAGCTGTATGCTGCCTTTTAAATTATATGCCATTCTAATCAATAAAAGAGGAACCACACCATTGATGGGTATTGCAGTTAGAATGAATGGGAATTGAAACTCGGAACACAAACATAAAATAAATTAGTTTTCAGAAGAACACAAAATATTAGGTACTTCGAGATACTCAGAAACGTTCAGGCAAATTCTAGGGCGGGCTTTTAAATTCGAATGCCATTTGTCGCATTTATGACACAGGAAAAGGAGATTCCTAAGATGTTGATCGTCATAACTGGATACAACTGCCAATAATATTCTCCTCCACAATATTTATCTAATCAACCACAACAACAAAATAATTTCTTCAACTTCAGCTTTCTTCAACTGGACTATGCTAAGGAGGTGCGAAATTGGACAATTGTACCTAAGTCCGCAAGTGGAACACTGCTGGGAAGGATGAGGCGAGGAAACACGGAGGACGACGTTCCCGTCAGCCACGACGGTGCAGATAGCCGAATCCCTACAACTGACCAGTCAGAAACTCCCCGGTAGGCCAGTCCCAGCCAACGTGGTACTAAAACAAAGATTAGTACAAAGTACAAAGGCTAGTACAAAGATTTTGTTCCTTAGTTCTGAGTATTTCTTGAATGCTAATTTAGTCATTCTTTTACAGCTACATAACAAAACAATACACACAATCTGAAGGCCAAAAAAACAAAAGGAAATAAACAATGGCCAGTGTTTTGCATAATGCCAGCAGATATAACGTACCTTTCCATACAGTTTTGAAGAAAGTATGACAAAGAAAGCAATTCAAAGTTGGATATACGCAGGAGCTCATCGCCTGCGTAGCGAGGATGGTAGCATATCTTTCTCACGTTTAAGAGTTCCCGAGTTCAAATCTCGGTCAGGGTGAGTCACCTGGATGAGGTTTTTTCCGGGGTTTTCCCTTACCCTTCAAGACGAATTGCGGGTAGCCCTAAGCTCCACGGATCCTGGACTCATTTAAGCATCATTTCACCTAATTCATTCACCGTCCGATATAACTTAACGTTGGTGCGGACGTGAATTAAAAAAGAAAGAAAAATACGCAGGGCCTAAGGCTTTTTCTTGCGTTTTCATTGCCAACATGTACAACTAAAGCAAAGAACATGATGATTAAACAACTCCATTCAACGAACAGCACTGTGCAATTACTGTTATGTGGTTTAGAGGCCCAGTGCGTAGAAGTAAGCAACAGATCTCTTTGTGAAAGCAGTGAGTGTGCTGCCTCTTTCGAGAACAGATAACTATTATCAACTGTACCATCAAGAACTTCATAAAAGGAGTTACATAATCAATGCACACATTTCGCAAATCTCAGGAGGTATATACGTGCTGCAGGAGGAATTATCTCTGCCAAAAAAAATTTGCACTTTCTCTACTGTCCCAGTTTTCAGTTTAGCTGCTATTAATTTTCAGGTTCAAGAAAAGCATGTAATTATCAGCAACTGGTGAATATCATAATTCCAGTTTCTTAACAGATTCTTTAAATATTAATACAATACCTTCACAGCGATTCAGAGCACTGGCAGTGCCATCTCTCGGCACCAAGGCACACTCCGTAAAGGACCCATTCTTAGATGCCAAACATTTCTCCTCTGGCGGACAGTCAGTGAACTATAACAGCTACTCTTATATAATATCTGTTTATAATAAAGTCAATGTACCCATACTATTTTCGTAACGTACTCCTAAACAATAGCATATTTTTCTATCTGCTCCAAGTTCCCATAAATGTTCGGAAGAAATTGTATCAGTTTATTTTTGGTTGCGTATACAAGATGTGTACAACAGTGCAAGTGATAAATAATGTTTGAAATGTGGCTAGCTGTATGCTGCCTTTTAAATTATATGCCATTCTAATCAATAAAAGAGGAACCACACCATTGATGGGTATTGCAGTTAGAATGAATGGGAATTAAAACTCGGAACACAAACATAAAATAAATTTGTTTTCAGAAGAACACAAAATATTAGGTTCTTCGAGATACTCAGAAACGTTCATGCAAATTGTAGAGCGGGTTTTTAAATTCGAATGCCATTTGTCGCATTTATGACAAAGGAAAAGGAGATTCCTAAGATGTTGAACGTCAACTGGATACAACTGCCAATAATATTCTCCTCCACAATATTTATCTAATCAACCACAACAACAAAATAATTTCTTCAACTTCAGCTTTCTTCAACTGGACTATGCTAAGGAGGTGCGAAATTGGTCTATTGTAACTAAGTCCGCAAGTGCAGCACTCCTGGGAAGGATGAGGCGAGGAAACACGGAGGACGACGTTCCAGTCAGCCACGACGGTTCAGATAGCCGAATCCCTACAACTGACCAGTCAGAAACTCCCCGGTAGGCCAGTCCCACCCAACGTGGTCCTAAAACAAAGATTAGTGCAAAGTACCAAGTCTAGTACAAAGAGTTTGTTCCTTAGTTCTGAGTATTTCTTGAATGCTAATTTTGTCATTCTTTTACAGCTACATAACAAAACAATACACACAACCTGAAGGCCAAAAAACAAAAGGAAATAAACAATGGCCAGTGTTTTGCATAATGCCAGCAGATATAACGTGCCTTTCCATACAGTTTTGAAGAAAGTACGACAAAGAAAGCAATTCAAAGTTGGATATACGCAGGTGCTCATCGCCTGCGTAGCGAGGATGGTAGCATATCTGCCTCACGTTTAAGAGTTCCCGAGTTCAAATCTCGGTCAGGGTGAGACACCTAGATGAGGTTTTTTCCGCGGTTCTCCCTTACCCTTCAAGACGAATTGCGGGTAGCTCTAAGCTCCTTGGTTCCTGGACTCATTTGAGCATCATTTCACCTAATTCATTCACCGTCCGATATACTTTAACGTTGGTGCGGACGTGAATTAATAAAAAGAAAAATACGCAGGGCCTGAGGTTTTTCTTGCGTTTTCATTGCCAACATGTACAACAAAAGCAAAGAACATGATGATTAAACAACTCCATTCAACGACAGCACTGTGGAAGTACTGTTATGTGGTTTAGAGGCCCAGTGTGTGGAAATAAGCAACAGATCTCTTTGGGAAAGCAGTGAGTGTGCTGCCTCTTTTGAGAACAGATAACTATTATCAAGTGTACTAATTATAATTGATTGCAAGTACCATCAAAAAATATGCAGAAGAAAATGAATTATCAATACACACATTTTTCGCAAATTTCAGGAGGTATATACATGCTGCAGGAGGAGTCATCTCTGCCAAACAATTATTTGCACTTTCTCTACTGTCCCAGTTTTCACTATAGCTGCTAGTAATTTTCAGGTTCAAGAAAAGCATGTAATTATCAGCAACTGGTGAATATCATAATTCCAGTTTCTTTACAGATTCTTTAAATATTAATACAATACCTTCACAGCGATTCAGAGCACTGGCAGTGCCATCTCTCGGCACCAAGGCACACTCCGTAAAGGACCCATTCTTAGTTGCCAAACATTTCTCCTCTGGCGGACAGTCAGTGAACTATAACAGCTACTCTTATATAATATCTGTTTATAATAAAGTCAATGTACCCATACTATTTTCGTAACGTACTCCTAAACAATAGCATATTTTTCTATCTGCTTCAAGTTCCCATAAATGTTCGGAAGAAATTGTATCAGTTTATTTTTGGTTGCGTATACAAGATGTGTACAACAGTGCAAGTGATAAATAATGTTTGAAATGTGGCTAGCTGTATGCTGCCTTTTAAATTATATGCCATTCTAATCAATAAAAGAGGAACCACACCATTGATGGGTATTGCAGTTAGAATGAATGGGAATTAAAACTCGGAACACAAACATAAAATAAATTTGTTTTCAGAAGAACACAAAATATTAGGTTCTTCGAGATACTCAGAAACGTTCATGCAAATTGTAGAGCGGGTTTTTAAATTCGAATGCCATTTGTCGCATTTATGACAAAGGAAAAGGAGATTCCTAAGATGTTGAACGTCAACTGGATACAACTGCCAATAATATTCTCCTCCACAATATTTATCTAATCAACCACAACAACAAAATAATTTCTTCAACTTCAGCTTTCTTCAACTGGACTATGCTAAGGAGGTGCGAAATTGGTCTATTGTAACTAAGTCCGCAAGTGCAGCACTCCTGGGAAGGATGAGGCGAGGAAACACGGAGGACGACGTTCCAGTCAGCCACGACGGTTCAGATAGCCGAATCCCTACAACTGACCAGTCAGAAACTCCCCGGTAGGCCAGTCCCACCCAACGTGGTCCTAAAACAAAGATTAGTGCAAAGTACCAAGTCTAGTACAAAGAGTTTGTTCCTTAGTTCTGAGTATTTCTTGAATGCTAATTTTGTCATTCTTTTACAGCTACATAACAAAACAATACACACAACCTGAAGGCCAAAAAACAAAAGGAAATAAACAATGGCCAGTGTTTTGCATAATGCCAGCAGATATAACGTGCCTTTCCATACAGTTTTGAAGAAAGTACGACAAAGAAAGCAATTCAAAGTTGGATATACGCAGGTGCTCATCGCCTGCGTAGCGAGGATGGTAGCATATCTGCCTCACGTTTAAGAGTTCCCGAGTTCAAATCTCGGTCAGGGTGAGACACCTAGATGAGGTTTTTTCCGCGGTTCTCCCTTACCCTTCAAGACGAATTGCGGGTAGCTCTAAGCTCCTTGGTTCCTGGACTCATTTGAGCATCATTTCACCTAATTCATTCACCGTCCGATATACTTTAACGTTGGTGCGGACGTGAATTAATAAAAAGAAAAATACGCAGGGCCTGAGGTTTTTCTTGCGTTTTCATTGCCAACATGTACAACAAAAGCAAAGAACATGATGATTAAACAACTCCATTCAACGACAGCACTGTGGAAGTACTGTTATGTGGTTTAGAGGCCCAGTGTGTGGAAATAAGCCACAGATCTCTTTGGGAAAGCAGTGAGTGTGCTGCCTCTTTTGAGAACAGATAATTATTATCAAGTGTACTAATTATAATTGATTGCAAGTACCATAAAAAAATATGCAGAAGAAAATGAATTATCAATACACACATTTTTCGCAAATTTCAGGAGGTATATACATGCTGCAGGAGGAGTCATCTCTGCCAAACAATTATTTGCACTTTCTCTACTGTCCCAGTTTTCACTATAGCTGCTAGTAATTTTCAGGTTCAAGAAAAGCATGTAATTATCAGCAACTGGTGAATATCATAATTCCAGTTTCTTTACAGATTCTTTAAATATTAATACAATACCTTCACAGCGATTCAGAGCACTGGCAGTGCCATCTCTCGGCACCAAGGCACACTCCGTAAAGGACCCATTCTTAGTTGCCAAACATTTCTCCTCTGGCGGACAGTCAGTGAACTATAACAGCTACTCTTATATAATATCTGTTTATAATAAAGTCAATGTACCCATACTATTTTCGTAACGTACTCCTAAACAATAGCATATTTTTCTATCTGCTTCAAGTTCCCATAAATGTTCGGAAGAAATTGTATCAGTTTATTTTTGGTTGCGTATACAAGATGTGTACAACAGTGCAAGTGATAAATAATGTTTGAAATGTGGCTAGCTGTATGCTGCCTTTTAAATTATATGCCATTCTAATCAATAAAAGAGGAACCACACCATTGATGGGTATTGCAGTTAGAATGAATGGGAATTAAAACTCGGAACACAAACATAAAATAAATTTGTTTTCAGAAGAACACAAAATATTAGGTTCTTCGAGATACTCAGAAACGTTCATGCAAATTGTAGAGCGGGTTTTTAAATTCGAATGCCATTTGTCGCATTTATGACAAAGGAAAAGGAGATTCCTAAGATGTTGAACGTCAACTGGATACAACTGCCAATAATATTCTCCTCCACAATATTTATCTAATCAACCACAACAACAAAATAATTTCTTCAACTTCAGCTTTCTTCAACTGGACTATGCTAAGGAGGTGCGAAATTGGTCTATTGTAACTAAGTCCGCAAGTGCAGCACTCCTGGGAAGGATGAGGCGAGGAAACACGGAGGACGACGTTCCAGTCAGCCACGACGGTTCAGATAGCCGAATCCCTACAACTGACCAGTCAGAAACTCCCCGGTAGGCCAGTCCCACCCAACGTGGTCCTAAAACAAAGATTAGTGCAAAGTACCAAGTCTAGTACAAAGAGTTTGTTCCTTAGTTCTGAGTATTTCTTGAATGCTAATTTTGTCATTCTTTTACAGCTACATAACAAAACAATACACACAACCTGAAGGCCAAAAAACAAAAGGAAATAAACAATGGCCAGTGTTTTGCATAATGCCAGCAGATATAACGTGCCTTTCCATACAGTTTTGAAGAAAGTACGACAAAGAAAGCAATTCAAAGTTGGATATACGCAGGTGCTCATCGCCTGCGTAGCGAGGATGGTAGCATATCTGCCTCACGTTTAAGAGTTCCCGAGTTCAAATCTCGGTCAGGGTGAGACACCTAGATGAGGTTTTTTCCGCGGTTCTCCCTTACCCTTCAAGACGAATTGCGGGTAGCTCTAAGTTCCTTGGTTCCTGGACTCATTTGAGCATCATTTCACCTAATTCATTCACCGTCCGATATACTTTAACGTTGGTGCGGACGTGAATTAATAAAAAGAAAAATACGCAGGGCCTGAGGTTTTTCTTGCGTTTTCATTGCCAACATGTACAACAAAAGCAAAGAACATGATGATTAAACAACTCCATTCAACGACAGCACTGTGGAAGTACTGTTATGTGGTTTAGAGGCCCAGTGTGTGGAAATAAGCAACAGATCTCTTTGGGAAAGCAGTGAGTGTGCTGCCTCTTTTGAGAACAGATAACTATTATCAAGTGTACTAATTATAATTGATTGCAAGTACCATCAAAAAATATGCAGAAGAAAATGAATTATCAATACACACATTTTTCGCAAATTTCAGGAGGTATATACATGCTGCAGGAGGAGTCATCTCTGCCAAACAATTATTTGCACTTTCTCTACTGTCCCAGTTTTCACTATAGCTGCTAGTAATTTTCAGGTTCAAGAAAAGCATGTAATTATCAGCAACTGGTGAATATCATAATTCCAGTTTCTTTACAGATTCTTTAAATATTAATACAATACCTTCACAGCGATTCAGAGCACTGGCAGTGCCATCTCTCGGCACCAAGGCACACTCCGTAAAGGACCCATTCTTAGTTGCCAGACATTTCTCCTCTGGCGGACAGTCAGTGAACTATAACAGCTACTCTTATATAATATCTGTTTATAATAAAGTCAATGTACCCATACTATTTTCGTAACGTACTCCTAAACAATAGCATATTTTTCTATCTGCTTCAATTTCCCATAAATGTTCGGAAGAAATTGTATCAGTTTATTTTTGGTTGCGTATACAAGATGTGTACAACAGTGCAAGTGATAAATAATGTTTGAAATGTGGCTAGCTGTATGCTGCCTTTTAAATTATATGCCATTCTAATCAATAAAAGAGGAACCACACCATTGATGGGTATTGCAGTTAGAATGAATGGGAATTAAAACTCGGAACACAAACATAAAATAAATTTGTTTTCAGAAGAACACAAAATATTAGGTTCTTCGAGATACTCAGAAACGTTCATGCAAATTGTAGAGCGGGTTTTTAAATTCGAATGCCATTTGTCGCATTTATGACAAAGGAAAAGGAGATTCCTAAGATGTTGAACGTCAACTGGATACAACTGCCAATAATATTCTCCTCCACAATATTTATCTAATCAACCACAACAACAAAATAATTTCTTCAACTTCAGCTTTCTTCAACTGGACTATGCTAAGGAGGTGCGAAATTGGTCTATTGTAACTAAGTCCGCAAGTGCAGCACTCCTGGGAAGGATGAGGCGAGGAAACACGGAGGACGACGTTCCAGTCAGCCACGACGGTTCAGATAGCCGAATCCCTACAACTGACCAGTCAGAAACTCCCCGGTAGGCCAGTCCCACCCAACGTGGTCCTAAAACAAAGATTAGTGCAAAGTACCAAGTCTAGTACAAAGAGTTTGTTCCTTAGTTCTGAGTATTTCTTGAATGCTAATTTTGTCATTCTTTTACAGCTACATAACAAAACAATACACACAACCTGAAGGCCAAAAAACAAAAGGAAATAAACAATGGCCAGTGTTTTGCATAATGCCAGCAGATATAACGTGCCTTTCCATACAGTTTTGAAGAATGTACGACAAAGAAAGCAATTCAAAGTTGGACATACGCAGGTGCTCATCGCCTGCGTAGCGAGGATGGTAGCATATCTGCCTCACGTTTAAGAGTTCCCGAGTTCAAATCTCGGTCAGGGTGAGACACCTAGATGAGGTTTTTTCCGCGGTTCTCCCTTACCCTTCAAGACGAATTGCGGGTAGCTCTAAGCTCCTTGGTTCCTGGACTCATTTGAGCATCATTTCACCTAATTCATTCACCGTCCGATATACTTTAACGTTGGTGCGGACGTGAATTAATAAAAAGAAAAATACGCAGGGCCTGAGGTTTTTCTTGCGTTTTCATTGCCAACATGTACAACAAAAGCAAAGAACATGATGATTAAACAACTCCATTCAACGACAGCACTGTGGAAGTACTGTTATGTGGTTTAGAGGCCCAGTGTGTGGAAATAAGCAACAGATCTCTTTGGGAAAGCAGTGAGTGTGCTGCCTCTTTTGAGAACAGATAATTATTATCAAGTGTACTAATTATAATTGATTGCAAGTACCATCAAAAAATATGCAGAAGAAAATGAATTATCAATACACACATTTTTCGCAAATTTCAGGAGGTATATACATGCTGCAGGAGGAGTCATCTCTGCCAAACAATTATTTGCACTTTCTCTACTGTCCCAGTTTTCACTATAGCTGCTAGTAATTTTCAGGTTCAAGAAAAGCATGTAATTATCAGCAACTGGTGAATATCATAATTCCAGTTTCTTTACAGATTCTTTAAATATTAATACAATACCTTCACAGCGATTCAGAGCACTGGCAGTGCCATCTCTCGGCACCAAGGCACACTCCGTAAAGGACCCATTCTTAGTTGCCAAACATTTCTCCTCTGGCGGACAGTCAGTGAACTATAACAGCTACTCTTATATAATATCTGTTTATAATAAAGTCAATGTACCCATACTATTTTCGTAACGTACTCCTAAACAATAGCATATTTTTCTATCTGCTTCAAGATCCCATAAATGTTCGGAAGAAATTGTATCAGTTTATTTTTGGTTGCGTATACAAGATGTGTACAACAGTGCAAGTGATAAATAATGTTTGAAATGTGGCTAGCTGTATGCTGCCTTTTAAATTATATGCCATTCTAATCAATAAAAGAGGAACCACACCATTGATGGGTATTGCAGTTAGAATGAATGGGAATTAAAACTCGGAACACAAACATAAAATAAATTTGTTTTCAGAAGAACACAAAATATTAGGTTCTTCGAGATACTCAGAAACGTTCATGCAAATTGTAGAGCGGGTTTTTAAATTCGAATGCCATTTGTCGCATTTATGACAAAGGAAAAGGAGATTCCTAAGATGTTGAACGTCAACTGGATACAACTGCCAATAATATTCTCCTCCACAATATTTATCTAATCAACCACAACAACAAAATAATTTCTTCAACTTCAGCTTTCTTCAACTGGACTATGCTAAGGAGGTGCGAAATTGGTCTATTGTAACTAAGTCCGCAAGTGCAGCACTCCTGGGAAGGATGAGGCGAGGAAACACGGAGGACGACGTTCCAGTCAGCCACGACGGTTCAGATAGCCGAATCCCTACAACTGACCAGTCAGAAACTCCCCGGTAGGCCAGTCCCACCCAACGTGGTCCTAAAACAAAGATTAGTGCAAAGTACCAAGTCTAGTACAAAGAGTTTGTTCCTTAGTTCTGAGTATTTCTTGAATGCTAATTTTGTCATTCTTTTACAGCTACATAACAAAACAATACACACAACCTGAAGGCCAAAAAACAAAAGGAAATAAACAATGGCCAGTGTTTTGCATAATGCCAGCAGATATAACGTGCCTTTCCATACAGTTTTGAAGAAAGTACGACAAAGAAAGCAATTCAAAGTTGGATATACGCAGGTGCTCATCGCCTGCGTAGCGAGGATGGTAGCATATCTGCCTCACGTTTAAGAGTTCCCGAGTTCAAATCTCGGTCAGGGTGAGACACCTAGATGAGGTTTTTTCCGCGGTTCTCCCTTACCCTTCAAGACGAATTGCGGGTAGCTCTAAGCTCCTTGGTTCCTGGACTCATTTGAGCATCATTTCACCTAATTCATTCACCGTCCGATATACTTTAACGTTGGTGCGGACGTGAATTAATAAAAAGAAAAATACGCAGGGCCTGAGGTTTTTCTTGCGTTTTCATTGCCAACATGTACAACAAAAGCAAAGAACATGATGATTAAACAACTCCATTCAACGACAGCACTGTGGAAGTACTGTTATGTGGTTTAGAGGCCCAGTGTGTGGAAATAAGCAACAGATCTCTTTGGGAAAGCAGTGAGTGTGCTGCCTCTTTTGAGAACAGATAACTATTATCAAGTGTACTAATTATAATTGATTGCAAGTACCATCAAAAAATATGCAGAAGAAAATGAATTATCAATACACACATTTTTCGCAAATTTCAGGAGGTATATACATGCTGCAGGAGGAGTCATCTCTGCCAAACAATTATTTGCACTTTCTCTACTGTCCCAGTTTTCACTATAGCTGCTAGTAATTTTCAGGTTCAAGAAAAGCATGTAATTATCAGCAACTGGTGAATATCATAATTCCAGTTTCTTTACAGATTCTTTAAATATTAATACAATACCTTCACAGCGATTCAGAGCACTGGCAGTGCCATCTCTCGGCACCAAGGCACACTCCGTAAAGGACCCATTCTTAGTTGCCAAACATTTCTCCTCTGGCGGACAGTCAGTGAACTATAACAGCTACTCTTATATAATATCTGTTTATAATAAAGTCAATGTACCCATACTATTTTCGTAACGTACTCCTAAACAATAGCATATTTTTCTATCTGCTTCAATTTCCCATAAATGTTCGGAAGAAATTGTATCAGTTTATTTTTGGTTGCGTATACAAGATGTGTACAACAGTGCAAGTGATAAATAATGTTTGAAATGTGGCTAGCTGTATGCTGCCTTTTAAATTATATGCCATTCTAATCAATAAAAGAGGAACCACACCATTGATGGGTATTGCAGTTAGAATGAATGGGAATTAAAACTCGGAACACAAACATAAAATAAATTTGTTTTCAGAAGAACACAAAATATTAGGTTCTTCGAGATACTCAGAAACGTTCATGCAAATTGTAGAGCGGGTTTTTAAATTCGAATGCCATTTGTCGCATTTATGACAAAGGAAAAGGAGATTCCTAAGATGTTGAACGTCAACTGGATACAACTGCCAATAATATTCTCCTCCACAATATTTATCTAATCAACCACAACAACAAAATAATTTCTTCAACTTCAGCTTTCTTCAACTGGACTATGCTAAGGAGGTGCGAAATTGGTCTATTGTAACTAAGTCCGCAAGTGCAGCACTCCTGGGAAGGATGAGGCGAGGAAACACGGAGGACGACGTTCCAGTCAGCCACGACGGTTCAGATAGCCGAATCCCTACAACTGACCAGTCAGAAACTCCCCGGTAGGCCAGTCCCACCCAACGTGGTCCTAAAACAAAGATTAGTGCAAAGTACCAAGTCTAGTACAAAGAGTTTGTTCCTTAGTTCTGAGTATTTCTTGAATGCTAATTTTGTCATTCTTTTACAGCTACATAACAAAACAATACACACAACCTGAAGGCCAAAAAACAAAAGGAAATAAACAATGGCCAGTGTTTTGCATAATGCCAGCAGATATAACGTGCCTTTCCATACAGTTTTGAAGAAAGTACGACAAAGAAAGCAATTCAAAGTTGGATATACGCAGGTGCTCATCGCCTGCGTAGCGAGGATGGTAGCATATCTGCCTCACGTTTAAGAGTTCCCGAGTTCAAATCTCGGTCAGGGTGAGACACCTAGATGAGGTTTTTTCCGCGGTTCTCCCTTACCCTTCAAGACGAATTGCGGGTAGCTCTAAGCTCCTTGGTTCCTGGACTCATTTGAGCATCATTTCACCTAATTCATTCACCGTCCGATATACTTTAACGTTGGTGCGGACGTGAATTAATAAAAAGAAAAATACGCAGGGCCTGAGGTTTTTCTTGCGTTTTCATTGCCAACATGTACAACAAAAGCAAAGAACATGATGATTAAACAACTCCATTCAACGACAGCACTGTGGAAGTACTGTTATGTGGTTTAGAGGCCCAGTGTGTGGAAATAAGCAACAGATCTCTTTGGGAAAGCAGTGAGTGTGCTGCCTCTTTTGAGAACAGATAACTATTATCAAGTGTACTAATTATAATTGATTGCAAGTACCATCAAAAAATATGCAGAAGAAAATGAATTATCAATACACACATTTTTCGCAAATTTCAGGAGGTATATACATGCTGCAGGAGGAGTCATCTCTGCCAAACAATTATTTGCACTTTCTCTACTGTCCCAGTTTTCACTATAGCTGCTAGTAATTTTCAGGTTCAAGAAAAGCATGTAATTATCAGCAACTGGTGAATATCATAATTCCAGTTTCTTTACAGATTCTTTAAATATTAATACAATCCCTTCACAGCGATTCAGAGCACTGGCAGTGCCATCTCTCGGCACCAAGGCACACTCCGTAAAGGACCCATTCTTAGTTGCCAAACATTTCTCCTCTGGCGGACAGTCAGTGAACTATAACAGCTACTCTTATATAATATCTGTTTATAATAAAGTCAATGTACCCATACTATTTTCGTAACGTACTCCTAAACAATAGCATATTTTTCTATCTGCTTCAAGTTCCCATAAATGTTCGGAAGAAATTGTATCAGTTTATTTTTGGTTGCGTATACAAGATGTGTACAACAGTGCAAGTGATAAATAATGTTTGAAATGTGGCTAGCTGTATGCTGCCTTTTAAATTATATGCCATTCTAATCAATAAAAGAGGAACCACACCATTGATGGGTATTGCAGTTAGAATGAATGGGAATTAAAACTCGGAACACAAACATAAAATAAATTTGTTTTCAGAAGAACACAAAATATTAGGTTCTTCGAGATACTCAGAAACGTTCATGCAAATTGTAGAGCGGGTTTTTAAATTCGAATGCCATTTGTCGCATTTATGACAAAGGAAAAGGAGATTCCTAAGATGTTGAACGTCAACTGGATACAACTGCCAATAATATTCTCCTCCACAATATTTATCTAATCAACCACAACAACAAAATAATTTCTTCAACTTCAGCTTTCTTCAACTGGACTATGCTAAGGAGGTGCGAAATTGGTCTATTGTAACTAAGTCCGCAAGTGCAGCACTCCTGGGAAGGATGAGGCGAGGAAACACGGAGGACGACGTTCCAGTCAGCCACGACGGTTCAGATAGCCGAATCCCTACAACTGACCAGTCAGAAACTCCCCGGTAGGCCAGTCCCACCCAACGTGGTCCTAAAACAAAGATTAGTGCAAAGTACCAAGTCTAGTACAAAGAGTTTGTTCCTTAGTTCTGAGTATTTCTTGAATGCTAATTTTGTCATTCTTTTACAGCTACATAACAAAACAATACACACAACCTGAAGGCCAAAAAACAAAAGGAAATAAACAATGGCCAGTGTTTTGCATAATGCCAGCAGATATAACGTGCCTTTCCATACAGTTTTGAAGAATGTACGACAAAGAAAGCAATTCAAAGTTGGACATACGCAGGTGCTCATCGCCTGCGTAGCGAGGATGGTAGCATATCTGCCTCACGTTTAAGAGTTCCCGAGTTCAAATCTCGGTCAGGGTGAGACACCTAGATGAGGTTTTTTCCGCGGTTCTCCCTTACCCTTCAAGACGAATTGCGGGTAGCTCTAAGCTCCTTGGTTCCTGGACTCATTTGAGCATCATTTCACCTAATTCATTCACCGTCCGATATACTTTAACGTTGGTGCGGACGTGAATTAATAAAAAGAAAAATACGCAGGGCCTGAGGTTTTTCTTGCGTTTTCATTGCCAACATGTACAACAAAAGCAAAGAACATGATGATTAAACAACTCCATTCAACGACAGCACTGTGGAAGTACTGTTATGTGGTTTAGAGGCCCAGTGTGTGGAAATAAGCAACAGATCTCTTTGGGAAAGCAGTGAGTGTGCTGCCTCTTTTGAGAACAGATAATTATTATCAAGTGTACTAATTATAATTGATTGCAAGTACCATCAAAAAATATGCAGAAGAAAATGAATTATCAATACACACATTTTTCGCAAATTTCAGGAGGTATATACATGCTGCAGGAGGAGTCATCTCTGCCAAACAATTATTTGCACTTTCTCTACTGTCCCAGTTTTCACTATAGCTGCTAGTAATTTTCAGGTTCAAGAAAAGCATGTAATTATCAGCAACTGGTGAATATCATAATTCCAGTTTCTTTACAGATTCTTTAAATATTAATACAATACCTTCACAGCGATTCAGAGCACTGGCAGTGCCATCTCTCGGCACCAAGGCACACTCCGTAAAGGACCCATTCTTAGTTGCCAAACATTTCTCCTCTGGCGGACAGTCAGTGAACTATAACAGCTACTCTTATATAATATCTGTTTATAATAAAGTCAATGTACCCATACTATTTTCGTAACGTACTCCTAAACAATAGCATATTTTTCTATCTGCTTCAAGTTCCCATAAATGTTCGGAAGAAATTGTATCAGTTTATTTTTGGTTGCGTATACAAGATGTGTACAACAGTGCAAGTGATAAATAATGTTTGAAATGTGGCTAGCTGTATGCTGCCTTTTAAATTATATGCCATTCTAATCAATAAAAGAGGAACCACACCATTGATGGGTATTGCAGTTAGAATGAATGGGAATTAAAACTCGGAACACAAACATAAAATAAATTTGTTTTCAGAAGAACACAAAATATTAGGTTCTTCGAGATACTCAGAAACGTTCATGCAAATTGTAGAGCGGGTTTTTAAATTCGAATGCCATTTGTCGCATTTATGACAAAGGAAAAGGAGATTCCTAAGATGTTGAACGTCAACTGGATACAACTGCCAATAATATTCTCCTCCACAATATTTATCTAATCAACCACAACAACAAAATAATTTCTTCAACTTCAGCTTTCTTCAACTGGACTATGCTAAGGAGGTGCGAAATTGGTCTATTGTAACTAAGTCCGCAAGTGCAGCACTCCTGGGAAGGATGAGGCGAGGAAACACGGAGGACGACGTTCCAGTCAGCCACGACGGTTCAGATAGCCGAATCCCTACAACTGACCAGTCAGAAACTCCCCGGTAGGCCAGTCCCACCCAACGTGGTCCTAAAACAAAGATTAGTGCAAAGTACCAAGTCTAGTACAAAGAGTTTGTTCCTTAGTTCTGAGTATTTCTTGAATGCTAATTTTGTCATTCTTTTACAGCTACATAACAAAACAATACACACAACCTGAAGGCCAAAAAACAAAAGGAAATAAACAATGGCCAGTGTTTTGCATAATGCCAGCAGATATAACGTGCCTTTCCATACAGTTTTGAAGAAAGTACGACAAAGAAAGCAATTCAAAGTTGGATATACGCAGGTGCTCATCGCCTGCGTAGCGAGGATGGTAGCATATCTGCCTCACGTTTAAGAGTTCCCGAGTTCAAATCTCGGTCAGGGTGAGACACCTAGATGAGGTTTTTTCCGCGGTTCTCCCTTACCCTTCAAGACGAATTGCGGGTAGCTCTAAGCTCCTTGGTTCCTGGACTCATTTGAGCATCATTTCACCTAATTCATTCACCGTCCGATATACTTTAACGTTGGTGCGGACGTGAATTAATAAAAAGAAAAATACGCAGGGCCTGAGGTTTTTCTTGCGTTTTCATTGCCAACATGTACAACAAAAGCAAAGAACATGATGATTAAACAACTCCATTCAACGACAGCACTGTGGAAGTACTGTTATGTGGTTTAGAGGCCCAGTGTGTGGAAATAAGCAACAGATCTCTTTGGGAAAGCAGTGAGTGTGCTGCCTCTTTTGAGAACAGATAACTATTATCAAGTGTACTAATTATAATTGATTGCAAGTACCATCAAAAAATATGCAGAAGAAAATGAATTATCAATACACACATTTTTCGCAAATTTCAGGAGGTATATACATGCTGCAGGAGGAGTCATCTCTGCCAAACAATTATTTGCACTTTCTCTACTGTCCCAGTTTTCACTATAGCTGCTAGTAATTTTCAGGTTCAAGAAAAGCATGTAATTATCAGCAACTGGTGAATATCATAATTCCAGTTTCTTTACAGATTCTTTAAATATTAATACAATACCTTCACAGCGATTCAGAGCACTGGCAGTGCCATCTCTCGGCACCAAGGCACACTCCGTAAAGGACCCATTCTTAGTTGCCAAACATTTCTCCTCTGGCGGACAGTCAGTGAACTATAACAGCTACTCTTATATAATATCTGTTTATAATAAAGTCAATGTACCCATACTATTTTCGTAACGTACTCCTAAACAATAGCATATTTTTCTATCTGCTTCAATTTCCCATAAATGTTCGGAAGAAATTGTATCAGTTTATTTTTGGTTGCGTATACAAGATGTGTACAACAGTGCAAGTGATAAATAATGTTTGAAATGTGGCTAGCTGTATGCTGCCTTTTAAATTATATGCCATTCTAATCAATAAAAGAGGAACCACACCATTGATGGGTATTGCAGTTAGAATGAATGGGAATTAAAACTCGGAACACAAACATAAAATAAATTTGTTTTCAGAAGAACACAAAATATTAGGTTCTTCGAGATACTCAGAAACGTTCATGCAAATTGTAGAGCGGGTTTTTAAATTCGAATGCCATTTGTCGCATTTATGACAAAGGAAAAGGAGATTCCTAAGATGTTGAACGTCAACTGGATACAACTGCCAATAATATTCTCCTCCACAATATTTATCTAATCAACCACAACAACAAAATAATTTCTTCAACTTCAGCTTTCTTCAACTGGACTATGCTAAGGAGGTGCGAAATTGGTCTATTGTAACTAAGTCCGCAAGTGCAGCACTCCTGGGAAGGATGAGGCGAGGAAACACGGAGGACGACGTTCCAGTCAGCCACGACGGTTCAGATAGCCGAATCCCTACAACTGACCAGTCAGAAACTCCCCGGTAGGCCAGTCCCACCCAACGTGGTCCTAAAACAAAGATTAGTGCAAAGTACCAAGTCTAGTACAAAGAGTTTGTTCCTTAGTTCTGAGTATTTCTTGAATGCTAATTTTGTCATTCTTTTACAGCTACATAACAAAACAATACACACAACCTGAAGGCCAAAAAACAAAAGGAAATAAACAATGGCCAGTGTTTTGCATAATGCCAGCAGATATAACGTGCCTTTCCATACAGTTTTGAAGAAAGTACGACAAAGAAAGCAATTCAAAGTTGGATATACGCAGGTGCTCATCGCCTGCGTAGCGAGGATGGTAGCATATCTGCCTCACGTTTAAGAGTTCCCGAGTTCAAATCTCGGTCAGGGTGAGACACCTAGATGAGGTTTTTTCCGCGGTTCTCCCTTACCCTTCAAGACGAATTGCGGGTAGCTCTAAGCTCCTTGGTTCCTGGACTCATTTGAGCATCATTTCACCTAATTCATTCACCGTCCGATATACTTTAACGTTGGTGCGGACGTGAATTAATAAAAAGAAAAATACGCAGGGCCTGAGGTTTTTCTTGCGTTTTCATTGCCAACATGTACAACAAAAGCAAAGAACATGATGATTAAACAACTCCATTCAACGACAGCACTGTGGAAGTACTGTTATGTGGTTTAGAGGCCCAGTGTGTGGAAATAAGCAACAGATCTCTTTGGGAAAGCAGTGAGTGTGCTGCCTCTTTTGAGAACAGATAACTATTATCAAGTGTACTAATTATAATTGATTGCAAGTACCATCAAAAAATATGCAGAAGAAAATAAATTATCAATACACACATTTTTCGCAAATTTCAGGAGGTATATACATGCTGCAGGAGGAGTCATCTCTGCCAAACAATTATTTGCACTTTCTCTACTGTCCCAGTTTTCACTATAGCTGCTAGTAATTTTCAGGTTCAAGAAAAGCATGTAATTATCAGCAACTGGTGAATATCATAATTCCAGTTTCTTTACAGATTCTTTAAATATTAATACAATCCCTTCACAGCGATTCAGAGCACTGGCAGTGCCATCTCTCGGCACCAAGGCACACTCCGTAAAGGACCCATTCTTAGTTGCCAAACATTTCTCCTCTGGCGGACAGTCAGTGAACTATAACAGCTACTCTTATATAATATCTGTTTATAATAAAGTCAATGTACCCATACTATTTTCGTAACGTACTCCTAAACAATAGCATATTTTTCTATCTGCTTCAAGTTCCCATAAATGTTCGGAAGAAATTGTATCAGTTTATTTTTGGTTGCGTATACAAGATGTGTACAACAGTGCAAGTGATAAATAATGTTTGAAATGTGGCTAGCTGTATGCTGCCTTTTAAATTATATGCCATTCTAATCAATAAAAGAGGAACCACACCATTGATGGGTATTGCAGTTAGAATGAATGGGAATTAAAACTCGGAACACAAACATAAAATAAATTTGTTTTCAGAAGAACACAAAATATTAGGTTCTTCGAGATACTCAGAAACGTTCATGCAAATTGTAGAGCGGGTTTTTAAATTCGAATGCCATTTGTCGCATTTATGACAAAGGAAAAGGAGATTCCTAAGATGTTGAACGTCAACTGGATACAACTGCCAATAATATTCTCCTCCACAATATTTATCTAATCAACCACAACAATAAAATAATTTCTTCAACTTCAGCTTTCTTCAACTGGACTATGCTAAGGAGGTGCGAAATTGGTCTATTGTAACTAAGTCCGCAAGTGCAGCACTCCTGGGAAGGATGAGGCGAGGAAACACGGAGGACGACGTTCCAGTCAGCCACGACGGTTCAGATAGCCGAATCCCTACAACTGACCAGTCAGAAACTCCCCGGTAGGCCAGTCCCACCCAACGTGGTCCTAAAACAAAGATTAGTGCAAAGTACCAAGTCTAGTCCAAAGAGTTTGTTCCTTAGTTCTGAGTATTTCTTGAATGCTAATTTTGTCATTCTTTTACAGCTACATAACAAAACAATACACACAACCTGAAGGCCAAAAAACAAAAGGAAATAAACAATGGCCAGTGTTTTGCATAATGCCAGCAGATATAACGTGCCTTTCCATACAGTTTTGAAGAAAGTACGACAAAGAAAGCAATTCAAAGTTGGATATACGCAGGTGCTCATCGCCTGCGTAGCGAGGATGGTAGCATATCTGCCTCACGTTTAAGAGTTCCCGAGTTCAAATCTCGGTCAGGGTGAGACACCTAGATGAGGTTTTTTCCGCGGTTCTCCCTTATCCTTCAAGACGAATTGCGGGTAGCTCTAAGCTCCTTGGTTCCTGGACTCATTTGAGCATCATTTCACCTAATTCATTCACCGTCCGATATACTTTAACGTTGGTGCGGACGTGAATTAATAAAAAGAAAAATACGCAGGGCCTGAGGTTTTTCTTGCGTTTTCATTGCCAACATGTACAACAAAACCAAAGAACATGATGATTAAACAACTCCATTCAACGACAGCACTGTGGAAGTACTGTTATGTGGTTTAGAGGCCCAGTGTGTGGAAATAAGCAACAGATCTCTTTGTGAAAGCAGTGAGTGTGCTGCCTCTTTTGAGAACAGATAACTATTATCAAGTGTACTAATTATAATTGATTGCAAGTACCATCAAAAAATATGCAGAAGAAAATGAATTATCAATACACACATTTTTCGCAAATTTCAGGAGGTATATACATGCTGCAGGAGGAGTCATCTCTGCCAAACAATTATTTGCACTTTCTCTACTGTCCCAGTTTTCACTATAGCTGCTAGTAATTTTCAGGTTCAAGAAAAGCATGTAATTATCAGCAACTGGTGAATATCATAATTCCAGTTTCTTTACAGATTCTTTAAATATTAATACAATACCTTCACAGCGATTCAGAGCACTTGCAGTGCCATCTCTCGGCACTAAGGCACACTCCGTAAAGGATCCATTCTTAGTTGCGAAACATTTCTCCTCTGGCGGACAGTCAGTGAACTATAACAGCTACTCTTATATAATATCTGTTTATAATAAAGTCAATGTACCCATATTATTTTCGTAACGTACTCCTAAACAACAGCATATTTTTCTATCTGCTCCAAGTTCCCATAAATGTTCGGAAGCAATTGTATCAGTTTATTTTTGGTTGCGTATACAAGATGTGTACAACAGAGTAAGTGATAAATAATGTTTGAAATGTGGCTAGCTGTATGCTGCCATTTAAATTATATGCCATTCTAATCAATAAAAGAGGAACCACACCATTGATGGGTATTGCAGTTAGAATGAATGGGATTTAAAACTCGAATACAAACATAAAATAAATTAGTTTTCAGAAGAACACAAAATATTAGGTACTTCGAAATACTCAGATACGTTCAGCAAATTCTAGGGCGGGTTTTTAAATTCGAATGCCATTTGTCGCATTTATGACACAGGAAAAGGAGATTCCTAAGATTTTGAACGTTAAAACTGCATGCAACTGTCAATAATATTCTCCTCCACAATATTTATCTAAGCAACCACAACAACACCATAATTTCTTCAGCTCCAGCTTTCTTCAACTGGACCATGCAAAGGAGGTGCGAAATTGGACTATTGTACCTAAGTCCGCAAGTGCAGCACTCCTGGGAAGGATGAGGCGAGGAAACACGGAGGACGACGGTGCAGATAGCCGAATCCTAACAACTGCCAGTCAGAAACTCCCCGGTAGGCCATTCCCACCCTAGGTGGTCCTAAAACAAAGATTAGTACAAAGTACAAAGGCTAGTACCAAGATTTTGTTCCTTAGTTCTGAGTATTTCTTGAATGCTAATTTTGTCATTCTTTTACAGCTACATAACAAAACAATACACACAACCTGAAGGCCAAACAAATAGAGGAAATAAACAATAACCAGTGCTTTGCATCATGCCAGAAGATATAACGTACCTTTCCATACAGTTTTGAAGAAAGTATGACAAAGAAAGCAATTCAAAGTTTGGATATACGCAGGAGCTCATTGCCCCCGTAGCGAGGATGGTAGCATATCTGCCTCACGTTTAAGAGTTCCCGAGTTCAAATCTCGGTCAGGGTGAGACACCTAGATGAGGTTTTTTCCGCGGTTCTCCCTTACCCTTCAAGACGAATTGCGGGTAGCTCTAAGCTCCTAGGTTCCTGGACTCATTTGAGCATCATTTCACCTAATTCATTCGCCGTCCGATATACTTTAACGTTGGTGCGGACGTGAATTAATAAAAAGAAAACTACGCAGGGCCTAAGGTTTTTCTTGCGTTTTCATTGCCTACATGTACAACAAAAGCAAAGAACATGATGATTAAACAACTCCATTCAACGAACAGCACTGTGCAATTACTGTTATGTGGTTTAGAGGCCCAGTGTGTGGAAAGAAGCAACAGATCTCTTTGTGAAAGCAGTGAGTGTGCTGCCTCTTTTGAGAACAGATAACTATTATCAAGTGTACTAATTATAATTGATTGCAAGTACCATCAAAAAATATGCAAAAGAAAATGAATGATCAATACACACATTTTTCGCAAATTTCAGGAGGTATATACATGCTGCAGGTGGAGTCATCTCTGCCAAACAATTATTTGCACTTTCTCTACTGTCCCAGTTTTCACTTTAGCTGCTAGTAATTTTCAGGTTCAAGAAAAGCATGTAATTATCAGCAACTGGTGAATATCATAATTCCAGTTTCTTTACAGATTCTTTAAATATTAATACAATACCTTCACAGCGATTCAGTGCACTTGCAGTGCCATCTCTCGGCACCAACGCACACTCTGTATAGGATTCATTCTTAGTTGCGAAACATTTCTCCTCTGGCGGACAGTCAGTGAACTATAACAGCTACTCTTATATAATATCTGTTTATAATAAAGTCAATGTACCCATACTATTTTCGTAACGTACTCCTAAACAATAGCATATTTTTCTATCTGCTCCAAGTTCCAATAACAGTTTGGAAGAAATTGTATCAGTTTATATTTGGTTGCGTATACAAGTTGTGTACAACAGTGCAATTGATAAATAATGTTTGAAATGTGGCTAGCTGTATGCTGCCTTTTAAATTATATGCCATTCTAATCAATAAAAGAGGAACCACACCATTGATGGGTATTGCAGTTAGAATGAATGGGAATTGAAACTCGGAACACAAACATAAAATAAATTAGTTTTCAGAAGAACACAAAATATTAGGTACTTCGAGATACTCAGAAACGTTCAGGCAAATTCTAGGGCGGGCTTTCAAATTCGAATGCCATTTGTCGTATTTATGACACAGGAAAAGGAGATTCCTAAGATGTTGATCGTCATAACTGGATACAACTGCCAATAATATTCTCCTCCACAATATTTATCTAATCAACCACAACAACAAAATAATTTCTTCAACTTCAGCTTTCTTCAACTGGACTATGCTAAGGAGGTGCGAAATTGCACAATTGTACCTAAGTCCGCAAGTGGAACACTGCTGGGAAGGATGAGGCGAGGAAACACGGAGGACGACGGTGCAGATAGCCGAATCCTAACAACTGCCATTCAGTAACTCCCCGGTAGGCCATTCCCACCCTAGGTGGTCCTAAAACAAAGATTAGTACAAAGTACAAAGGCTAGTACCAAGATTTTGTTCCTTCGTTCTGAGTATTTCTTGAATGCTAATTTTGTCATTCTTTTACAGCTACATAACAAAACAATACACACAATTTTGAAGGCCAAACAAATAGAGGAAATAAACAATAACCAGTGCTTTGCATCATGCCAGAAGATATAACGTACCTTTCCATACAGTTTTGAAGAAAGTATGACAAAGAAAACAATTCAAAGGTTGGATATACGCAGGAGCTCATTGCCTCCGTAGTGAGGATGGTAGCATATCTGCCTCACGTTTAAGAGTTCCCGAGTTCAAATCTCGGTCAGGGTGAGACACCTAGATGAGGTTTTTTCCGGGGTTCTCCCTTACCCTTCAAGACGAATTGCGGGTAGCTCTAAGCTCCTAGGTTCCTGGACTCATTTGAGCATCATTTCACCTAATTCATTCACCGTCCGATATACTTTAACGTTGGTGCGGACGTGAATTAATAAAAAGAAAAATACGCAGGGCCTAAGGTTTTTCTTGCGTTTTCATTGCCTACATGTACAACAAAAGCAAAGAACATGATGATTAAACAACTCCATTCAACGAACAGCACTGTGCAATTACTGTTATGTGGTTTAGAGGCCCAGTGTGTGGAAATAAGCAACAGATCTCTTTGTGAAAGCAGTGAGTGTGCTGCCTCTTTTGAGAACAGATAACTATTATCAAGTGTACTAATTATAATTGATTGCAAGTACCATAAAAAATATGCAAAAGAAAATGAATGATCAATACACACATTTTTCGCAAATTTCAGGAGGTATATACATGCTGCAGGAGGAGTCATCTCTGCCAAACAATTATTTGCACTTTCTCTACTGTCCCAGTTTTCACTATAGCTGCTAGTAATTTTCAGGTTCAAGAAAAGCATGTAATTATCAGCAACGGGTGAATATCATAATTCCAGTTTCTTTACAGATTCTTTAAATATTAATAGAATGCCTTCACAGCGATTCAGTGCACTTGCAGTGCCATCTCTCGGCACCAACGCACACTCTGTATAGGATCCATTCTTAGTTGCGAAACATTTCTCCTCTGGCGGACAGTCAGTGAACTATAACAGCTACTCTTATATAATATCTGTTTATAATAAAGTCAATGTACCCATATTATTTTCGTAACGTACTCCTAAACAATAGCATATTTTTCTATCTGCTCCAAGTTCCCATAAATGTTCGGAAGCAATTGTATCAGTTTATTTTTGGTTGCATATACAAGATGTGTACAACAGTGCAAGTGATAAATAATGTTTGAAATGTGGCTAGCTGTATGCTGCCATCTAAATTATATGCCATTCTAATCAATAAAAGAGGAACCACACCATTGATGGGTATTGCAGTTAGAATGAATGGGAATTAAAACTCGGAACACAAACATAAAATAAATTAGTTTTCAGAAGAACACAAAATATTAGGTACTTCGAAATACTCAGATACGTTCAGGCAAATTCTAGGGCGGGTTTTTAAATTCGAATGCCATTTGTCGCATTTATGACACAGGAAAAGGAGATTCCTAAGATGTTGAACGTCATAACTGGATACAACTGCCAATAATATTCTTCTCCAAAATATTTATCTAAGCAACCACAACAACACCATAATTTCTTCAACTTCAGCTTTCTTCAACTGGACCATGCAAAGGAGGTGCGAAATTGGACTATTGTACCTAAGTCCGCAAGTGCAGCACTCCTGGGAAGGATGAGGCGGGGAAACACGGAGGACGACGGTGCAGATAGCCGAATCCTAACAACTGCCAGTCAGAAACTCCCCGGTAGGCCATTCCCACCCTAGGTGGTCCTAAAACAAAGATTAGTACAAAGTACAAAGGCTAGTACCAAGATTTTGTTCCTTAGTTCTGAGTATTTCTTGAATGCTAATTTTGTCATTATTTTACAGCTACATAACAAAACAATACACACAATTTTGAAGGCCAAACAAATAGAGGAAATAAACAATAACCAGTGCTTTGCATCATGCCAGAAGATATAACGTACCTTTCCATACAGTTTTGAAGAAAGTATGACAAAGAAAGCAATTCAAAGGTTGGATATACGCAGGAGCTCATTGCCTCCGTAGCGAGGATGGTAGCATATCTGCCTCACGTTTAAGAGTTCCCGAGTTCAAATCTCGGTCAGGGTGAGACACCTAGATGAGGTTTTTTCCGCGGTTCTCCCTTACCCTTCAAGACGAATTGCGGGTAGCTCTAAGCTCCTTGGTTCCTGGACTCATTTGAGCATCATTTCACCTAATTCATTCACCGTCCGATATACTTTAACGTTGGTGCGGACGTGAATTAATAAAAAGAAAAATACGCAGGGCCTGAGGTTTTTCTTGCGTTTTCATTGCCTACATGTACAACAAAAGCAAAGAACATGATGATTAAACAACTCCATTCAACGACAGCACTGTGGAAGTACTGTTATGTGGTTTAGAGGCCCAGTGTGTGGAAATAAGCAACAGATCTCTTTGTGAAAGCAGTGAGTGTGCTGCCTCTTTTGAGAACAGATAACTATTATCAAGTGTACTAATTATAATTGATTGCAAGTACCATCAAAAAATAAGCAGAAGAAAATGAATTATCAATACACACATTTTTCGCAAATTTCAGGAGGTATATACATGCTGCAGGAGGAGTCATCTCTGCCAAACAATTATTTGCACTTTCTCTACTGTCCCAGTTTTCACTATAGCTGCTAGTAATTTTCAGGTTCAAGAAAAGCATGTAATTATCAGCAACGGGTGAATATCATAATTCCAGTTTCTTTACAGATTCTTTAAATATTAATACAATGCCTTCACAGCGATTCAGTGCACTTGCAGTGCCATCTCTCGGCACCAACGCACACTCTGTATAGGATCCATTCTTAGTTGCGAAACATTTCTCCTCTGGCGGACAGTCAGTGAACTATAACAGCTACTCTTATATAATATCTGTTTATAATAAAGTCAATGTACCCATATTATTTTCGTAACGTACTCCTAAACAATAGCATATTTTTCTATCTGCTCCAAGTTCCAATAACAGTTTGGAAGAAATTGTATCAGTTTATATTTGGTTGCGTATACAAGATGTGTTCAACAGTGCAAGTGATAAATAATGTTTGAAATGTGGCTAGCTGTATGCTGCCTTTTAAATTATATGCCATTCTAATCAATAAAAGAGGAACCACACCATTGATGGGTATTGCAGTTAGAATGAATGGGAATTGAAACTCGGAACACAAACATAAAATAAATTAGTTTTCAGAAGAACACAAAATATTAGGTACTTCGAGATACTCAGAAACGTTCAGGCGAATTCTAGGGCGGGCTTTTAAATTCGAATGCCATTTGTCGCATTTATGACACAGGAAAAGGAGATTCCTAAGATGTTGATCGTCATAACTGGATACAACTGCCAATAATATTCTCCTCCACAATATTTATCTAATCAAATACAACAACAAAATAATTTCTTCAACTTCAGCTTTCTTCAACTGGACTATGCTAAGGAGGTGCGAAATTGGACAATTGTACCTAAGTCCGCAAGTGGAACACTGCTGGAAAGGATGAGGCGAGGAAACAAGGAGGACGACGTTCCAGTCAGCCACGACGGTGCAGATAGCCGAATCCCTACAACTGACCAGTCAGAAACTCCCCGGTAGGCCAGTCCCAGCCAACGTGGTACTAAAACAAAGATTAGTACAAAGTACAAAGGCTAGTACAAAGATTTTGTTCCTTAGTTCTGAGTATTTCTTGAATGCTAATTTAGTCATTCTTTTACAGCTACATAACAAAACAATACACACAATCTGAAGGCCAAAAAAACAAAAGGAAATAAACAATGGCCAGTGTTTTGCATAATGCCAGCAGATATAACGTACCTTTCCATACAGTTTTGAAGAAAGTATGACAAAGAAAGCAATTCAAAGTTGGATATACGCAGGAGCTCATCGCCTGCGTAGCGAGGATGGTAGCATATCTTTCTCACGTTTAAGAGTTCCCGAGTTCAAATCTCGGTCAGGGTGAGCCACCTGGATGAGGTTTTTTCCGGGATTTTCCCTTACCCTTCAAGACGAATTGCGGGTAGCCCTAAGCTCCACGGATCCTGGACTCATTTAAGCATCATTTCACCTAATTCATTCACCGTCCGATATAACTTAACGTTGGTGCGGACGTGAATTAAAAAAGAAAGAAAAATACGCAGGGCCTAAGGCTTTTTCTTGCGTTTTCATTGCCAACATGTACAACTAAAGCAAAGAACATGATGATTAAACAACTCCATTCAACGAACAGCACTGTGCAATTACTGTTATGTGGTTTAGAGGCCCAGTGCGTAGAAGTAAGCAACAGATCTCTTTGTGAAAGCAGTGAGTGTGCTGCCTCTTTCGAGAACAGATAACTATTATCAACTGTACCATCAAAAACTTTACAAAAGAAGTTAAATAATCAATGCACACATTTCGCAAATTTCAGGAGGTATATACGTGCTGCAGGAGGAATTATCTCTGCCAAAAAATAATTTGCACTTTCTCTACTGTCCCAGTTTTCACTTTAGCTGCTAGTAAATTTCAGGTTCAAGAAAAGCATGTAATTATCAGCAACTGGTGAATATCATAATTCCAGTTTCTTAACAGATTCTTTAAATATTAATACAATGCCTTCACAGCGATTCAGAGCACTGGCAGTGCCATCTCTCGGCACCAAGGCACACTCCGTAAAGGACCCATTCTTAGTTGCCAAACATTTCTCCTCTGGCGGACAGTCAGTGAACTATAACAGCTACTCTTATATAATATCTGTTTATAATAAAGTCAATGTACCCATACTATTTTCGTAACGTACTCCTAAACAATAGCATATTTTTCTATCTGCTCCAAGTTCCCATAAATGTTCGGAAGAAATTGTATCAGTTTATTTTTGGTTGCGTATACAAGATGTGTACAACAGTGCAAGTGATAAATAATGTTTGAAATGTGGCTAGCTGTATGCTGCCTTTTAAATTATATGCCATTCTGATCAATAAAAGAGGAACCACACCATTGATGGGTATTGCAGTTAGAATGAATGGGAATTAAAACTCGGAACACAAACATAAAATAAATTTGTTTTCAGAAGAACACAAAATATTAGGTTCTTCGAGATACTCAGAAACGTTCATGCATATTGTAGAGCGGGTTTTTAAATTCGAATGCCATTTGTCGCATTTATGACAAAGGAAAAGGAGATTCCTAAGATGTTGAACGTCAACTGGATACAACTGCCAATAATATTCTCCTCCACAATATTTATCTAATCAACCACAACAACAAAATAATTTCTTCAACTTCAGCTTTCTTCAACTGGACTATGCTAAGGAGGTGCGAAATTGGTCTATTGTAACTAAGTCCGCAAGTGCAGCACTCCTGGGAAGGATGAGGCGAGGAAACACGGAGGACGACGTTCCATTCAGCCACGACGGTTCAGATAGCCGAATCCCTACAACTGACCAGTCAGAAACTCCCCGGTAGGCCAGTCCCACCCAACGTGGTCCTAAAACAAAGATTAGTGCAAAGTACCAAGTCTAGTACAAAGAGTTTGTTCCTTAGTTCTGAGTATTTCTTGAATGCTAATTTTGTCATTCTTTTACAGCTACATAACAAAACAATACACACAACCTGAAGGCCAAAAAACAAAAGGAAATAAACAATGGCCAGTGTTTTGCATAATGCCAGCAGATATAACGTACCTTTCCATACAGTTTTTAAGAAAGTAACACAAAGAAAGCAATTCAAAGTTGGATATACGCAGGTGCTCATCGCCTGCGTAGCGAGGATGGTAGCATATCTTTCTCACGTTTAAGAGTTCCCGAGTTCAAATCTCGGTCAGGGTGAGTCACCTAGATGAGGTTTTTTCCGGGGTTTTCCCTTACCCTTCAAGACGAATTGCGGGTAGCCCTAAGCTCCTTGGAGCCTGGACTCATTTGAGCATCATTTCACTTAATTCATTCACCGTTCGATATACTTTAACGTTGGTGCGGACGTGAATTAATAAATAAAAAAATACGCAGGACCTTAGGCTTTTTCTTGCGTTTTCATTGCCAACATGTACAACTAAAGCAAAGAACATGATGATTAAACAACTCCATTCAACGAACAGCACTGTGCAATTACTGTTATGTGGTTTAGAGACCCAGTGTGTGGAAATAAGCAACAGATCTCATTGTGAAAGTAGTGAGTGTGCTGCCTCTTTTGAGAACAGATAACTATTATCAAGTGTACTAATTATAATTGATTGCAAGTACCATCAAAAAATATGCAAAAGAAAATGAATGATCAATACACACATTTTTCGCAAATTTCAGGAGGTATATACATGCTGCAGGAGGAGTCATCTCTGCCAAACAATTATTTGCACTTTCTCTACTGTCCCAGTTTTCACTATAGCTGCTAGTAATTTTCAGGTTCAAGAAAAGCATGTAATTATCAGCAACTGGTGAATATCATAATTCCAGTTTCTTAACAGATTCTTTAAATATTAATAGAATACCTTCACAGCGATTCAGAGCACTGGCAGTGCCATCTCTCGGCACCAAGGCACACTCCGTAAAGGATCCATTCTTAGTTGCCAAACATTTCTCCTCTGGCGGACAGTCAGTGAACTATAACAGCTACTCTTATATAATATCTGTTTATAATAAAGTCAATGTACCCATACTATTTTCGTAACATACTCCTAAACAACAGCATATTTTTCTATCTGCTCCAAGTTCCCATAAATGTTCGGAAGAAATTGTATCAGTTTATTTTTGGTTGCGTATACAAGATGTGTACAACAGAGTAAGTGATAAATAATGTTTGAAATGTGGCTAGCTGTATGCTGCCATTTAAATTATATGCCATTCTAATCAATAAAAGAGGAACCCACCATTGATGGGTATTGCAGTTAGAATGAATGGGAATTAAAACTCGGAACACAAACATTAAATAAATTAGTTTTCAGAAGAACACAAAATATTAGGTACTTCGAAATACTCAGATACGTTCAGGCAAATTCTAGGGCGGGTTTTTAAATGCGAATGCCATTTGTCGCATTTATGACACAGGAAAAGGAGATTCCTAAGATGTTGAACGTCATAACTGCATGCAACTGTCAATAATATTCTCCTCCACAATATTTATCTAAGCAACCACAACAACACCATAATTTCTTCAACTCCAGTTTTCTTCAACTGGACCATGCAAAGGAGGTGCGAAATTGGACAATTGTACCTAAGTCCGCAAGTGCAGCACTCCTGGGAAGGATGAGGCGAGGAAACACGGAGGACGACGGTGCAGATAGCCGAAACCTAACAACTGCCAGTCAGAAACTCCCCGGTAGGCCATTCCCACCCTAGGTGGTCCTAAAACAAAGATTAGTACAAAGTACAAAGGCTAGTACCAAGATTTTGTTCCTTAGTTCTGAGTATTTCTTGAATGCTAATTTTGTCATTCTTTTACAGCTACATAACAAAACAATACACACAATTTTGAAGGCCAAACAAATAGAGGAAATAAACAATAACCAGTGCTTTGCATCATGCCAGAAGATATAACGTACCTTTCCATACAGTTTTGAAGAAAGTATGACAAAGAAAGCAATTCAAAGGTTGGATATACGCAGGAGCTCATTGCCCCCGTAGCGAGAATGGTAGCATATCTGCCTCACGTTTAAGAGTTCCCGAGTTCAAATCTCGGTCAGGGTGAGACACCTAGATGAGGTTTTTTCCGTGGTTCTCCCTTACCCTTCAAGACGAATTGCGGGTAGCTCTAAGCTCCTTGGTTCCTGGACTCATTTGAGCATCATTTCACCTAATTCATTCACCGTCCGATATACTTTAACGTTGGTGCGGACGTGAATTAATAAAAAGAAAAATACGCAGGGCCTAAGGTTTTTTCTTGCGTTTTCATTGCCAACATGTACAACAAAAGCAAAGTACATGATGATTAAACAACTCCATTCAACGACAGCACTGTGGAATTACTGTTATGTGTTTTAGAGGCCCAGTGTGTGGAAATAAGCAACAGATCTCTTTGTGAAAGCAGTGAGTGTGCTGCCTCTTTTGAGAACAGATAACTATTATCAAGTGTACTAATTATAATTGATTGCAAGTACCATCAAAAAATATGCAAGAGAAAATGAATGATCAATACACACATTTTTCGCAAATTTCAGGAGGTATATACATGCTGCAGGTGGAGTCATCTCTGCCAGACAATTATTTGCACTTTATCTACTGTCCCAGTTTTCACTATAGCTGCTAGTAATTTTCAGGTTCAAGAAAAGCATGTAATTATCAGCAACTGGTGAATATCATAATTCCAGTTTCTTTACAGATTCTTTAAATATTAATACAATGCCTTCACAGCGATTCAGAGCACTGGCAGTGCCATCTCTCGGCACCAACGCACACTCTGTATAGGATCCATTCTTAGTTGCGTAACATTTCTCCTCTGGCGGACAGTCAGTGAACTATAACAGCTACTCTTATATAATATCTGTTTATAATAAAGTCAATACACCCATACTATTTTCGTAACGTACTCCTAAACAATAGCATATTTTTCTATCTGCTCCAAGTTCCAATAACAGTTTGGAAGAAATTGTATCAGTTTATATTTGGTTGCGTATACAAGATGTGTACAACAGTGCAAGTGATAAATAATGTTTGAAATGTGGCTAGCTGTATGCTGCCTTTTAAATTATAAGCCATTCTAATCAATAAAAGAGGAACCACACCATTGATGGGTATTGCAGTTAGAATGAATGGGAATTGAAACTCGGAACACAAACATAAAATAAATTAGTTTTCAGAAGAACACAAAATATTAGATACTTCGAGATACTCAGAAACGTTCAGGCAAATTCTGGGGCGGGTTTTTAAATTCGAATGCCATTTGTCGCATTTATGACACAGGAAAAGGAGATTCCTAAGATGTTGATCGTCATAACTGGATACAATTGCCAATAATATTCTCCTCCACAATATTTATCTAATCAACCACAACAACACCATAATTTCTTCAATTTCAGCTTTCTTCAACTGGACTATGCTAAGGAGGTGCGAAATTGGTCTATTGTACCTAAGCCCGTAAGTGCAGCACTCCTGGGAAGGATGAGGCGAGGAAACACGGAGGACGACGTTCCAGTCAGCCACGACGGTGCAGATAGCCGAATCCCTACAACTGACCAGTCAGAAGCTCCCCGGTAGGCCAGTCCCACCCAACGTGGTCCTGAAACAAAGATTAGTACAAAGTACAAAGGCTAGTACAAAGATTTTGTTCCTTAGTTCTGAGTATTTCTTGAATGCTAATTTTGTCATTCTTTTACAGCTACATAACAAAACAATACACTCATCCTGAAGGCCAAAAAAAAAGGAAATAAACAATGGCCAGTGTTTTGCATAATGCCAGCAGATATAACGTACCTTTCCATACAGTTTTGAAGAAAGTAACACAAAGAAAGCAATTCAAAGGTTGGATATACGCAGGAGCTCATCGCCTGCGTAGCGAGTATGCTAGCATATCTGCCTCACGTTTAAGAGTTCCCGAGTTCAAATCTCGGTCAGGGTGAGTCACCTAGATGAGGTTTTTTCCGGGGTTTTCCCTTACCCTTCAAGACGAATTGCGGGTAGCTCTAAGCTCCATGGATCCTGGACTCATTTGAGCATCATTTCACATCATTCATTCACCGTCCGATATAACTTAACGTTGGGGCGCACGTGAATTAAAAAAAAAAGAAAAATACGCAGGGGCTAAAGCTTTCTTTGCGTTTTCATTGCCAACATGTACAACTAAAGCAAAGAACATGATGATTAAACAACTCCATTCAACGAACAGCACTGTGCAGTTACTAGTATGTTGTTTAGAGGCCCAGTGTGTTGAAATAAGCAGCAGATGGTTTTAACTAAACCGAGTTTGTGAACTGATTACTGACCGTGAGTTGCACAATTGAAGTCCAGGTTGTAATCCATAAAATAACTATGTTCTAATCACAACATGGCATTTAAACGTGGAGGACGAATATTGGATCCGTTTCTCCAAAATTGGAGAAGAAGTTCACTCAAATCATGATTTAGGAGCAATATAACATTCATAAAAATGAACTCTTGCTTTCACAACGCAATTCTTGAGAGTAAGAAATCAAAGATAAATCTTAGACTCTGAAATAATTAGATCAATATATATAAGCTCGAATAACATTCGTCACATAGCATACATAGGGTCAAATTGGTATTCCTTCTATATTGTGTGTTATTAACTAAATGCGATTAAAGGGTAAACCGAAAATAAAACAGCATTTGTTGCATGAATTTTTTGCACCAATCTATAGTAGATAGAGTCCACATGAAAAGTTCAATGCAATTGCCAGGATTTGAAACACGGATCTACTGGTTTCTGACCAGTAACTCTTACCCATTGAGCTACCATGACCAATTTGCCGCACTGACATCAAATTCTCCAGTTGACACGTGCATTTTCCGGTGAACCTCTAGGTGCTCTCGTTTCCGAGATACACCGTTTGTACTTGAGTCCCACATTTTATCACTTAATTCTTGTTATATAATTTAGTTGATAGAAATTAATCATTCCTTTACACTACACGTATATAGGCAAAGGCTTCTATAGATTGAGTCAGAATGAAAATTTCAATGCCATATCAGGGACGGCACTTTGGCAGTGGTAGCTCAGTGTGTAAGGGCGAATGAACGGAAACAATGAGATCCGTGGTTCAAATCCCTGTCATGGCACTGCATTTTCATGTTGACTCTATCTATCAAAAATCTTAGCGTATATATGGCTAGTTGAAGAAATGATTAATTTCCATCAGGTAATCTAAATCTGTAGCAACTTACTATATGATATACAGTACATAATATCCATGGCACTCTGATCTGTCGATGACATACTAATATATTTGTACCAACACTGAAGAGGTGGGACATACTGTGGCCCACGTACGATAGGTGTAGAATGAGCCGTACTTTAAATATTATTTAGAATAATACAATGTCAAGGGGTGATAGTAGTTTATTGAGTTGATATATGCTGTTATAGATCCAAAAAAACTTTCAGGTCATTATTGTAGATTACATGAAAACTGTAAGGTTTATTTTTATCTAGAAACTTCCTTTCCAAATCAAAAGGGATTTGAAAACCTCTTTTATCCTCTCTGTCATCCACTATACCCTCCATATCACAGGAGGTTACATACTGATAAGTAAACAACATTTTGAAGCTATAAAAATGCTTTCAGAAAGGAGGAAACAAACATTTACTAAAAATTATATAATTGAAAAACATTTTTATAATGAATAGTTCTTCATAAAACTACTTAGAAATACAGATATGTGTAACAGCAGTTGTTTTCTAACTTTGAATTTGTGTATTTGAGAGTTTCAGTAAATAATGTTATACATTTTCTTTGTTTCTCAATTTTGTTAATATTGGTTAAGTACCAGTTGTATTTACATTTTTCTCGTGCATTTTAAATTATTTATGATTCAACATTCGTTTAGGAGGTATTTAAGACATTAAACAATCTAATAAAAATTATTCTTTCAAATAGTACACTAAACACTCTGTTTTATGAAACTTGCTCTCTTTTTTAGCCACGTCTGGAAACTAACAAACTACGGATATTAGGAACCCTGCACTATGCTATCATGACTTCCAGGCGTCTTAGTATTTTCTCACCTCACCCGTTCCTCTAGAATATAGACATAAAATGTCGTCTTTAGTCACAATTCCTAAGCTCCCCTCCAAGCCTATTTGTAGAGACGTAATTTCGTGCATGATAGAATCATGACAAGGACGGCACGTTGGCAATGGTAGCTCAATGGGTAAGGGCGACAGAACGGAAACCATGAGATCCGTGGTTGATATCCGGCCATGGCATTGAATTTTTCATGTTGACTATCTATCAAAAACCTTAGCCTATATATGGCTAGTTGATGAACTGATTAATTTCCATTAGCTAACTTTCATCTGTAGAGCCGGAGAATGAGGCGTATTTTAAATATTCTTTTAAAATACAATTTCAAAGGATGATAGTAATTTATTGAGTTGAAATATGCTGTTATAGATCCAACAAAACTTTCAGGTTTTTATTGTAGATTACATGAAAACTGAAAGGTTTATATTTATCTAGAAACTTCCTTTCTAAATCAAAAGGGATTTGAAAACCTCTTTTACCCTCTCTGCCATCCACTATACCCTCCATATCCCAGGAGTTTACATACTGATAAGTACAGAAGATGTTGAAGCAATGGAAATGCCTTCAGAAACGAGGGAGCAATCAATTACTAAACATTGTGTCACTTTAAAACATCTTATAGTGAATAATTCTTGATAAAAAAATCAGAAATACAGATATGTGTAAAGCAGTTGCTTTCTAACTTTGAATTTGTATTTTTATAGTTTTCGTAAACAAGGCTAGATATTTTCTTTGTTTCTCAATTTTGTTAATGTTGGTTAAGTGCCAGTTGTAATTAAACTATTCTCATGCATGTTATATTCTTTATGATTCAACATTTGTTTAGGCAGTAGTTGAGACATAAAACAATCTAATAAAAATTGTTCTTTCAAATAGTATACTTAACACTCTTAAACAGAAAACTTATACTTAATCAGAAAACAGCTGTAAAGTGATGTTGTAACGAGAGCTGACCGCTGTTTGTTATTGTCCTCGACTTTGGTGTTGTAGATTGTGATACGTGATGTCATTCTGATGCTACGCAGTGTGTTTCTACGGAAATAAGGAACATTTAGGATTTCGGCAAATTGGACTTTTAATTCCATGAAAACACAAAGGCACAATATTGTAGTTAACGTTATCTGCGTTAGAAAACTTGGTCTTTAGGGCTTCTGCCATTTTAGAACCAAGATTTTTGTTGTCCTCTAATCCTATAATACTTTGATTTATTCTCAAAATCACGTTGGATTGTACATGATTTAGCCGTATGAATTGCAATGGAATTACCAGGTTTTATTATTTGGATAACACGTTTCAACAACTAGTTTTGTAAGTAATTGCAATTCTAATAATAAATTACGAGGGTAACTAGGCTCTATATGTACTCCCAATAAAGGACTTCCTTTCCTGAAGAGTAATACCCTTTCGATCTTTACTCTCTTTATATACATCTTAAGTCCCATGGTTTTTCACACAAGAAAAAACAACTACTTTGAAGTTATATCCAAAACACTTAATTAAAATTGGTTTGAAAACTTCGTAAATAATTACATTTACTATGCTAAAAGATTTTACAGGTAGAGACATCTATTGACCGCGAGACATTTCATTAGCGGTGAAATCAGTTTGTCTCCTAGCGGGAAATAAATATACTAACACATCGTCTCGCGTACGATACCACGGCCAACATTGTGATGTGTTCGCTTTTAACTTCGATTTTATTTCTTACATTACGTTGGCTGTTCGCCAGAGAAGTAAACCTAGCACTAAATATGTGAATTGGTTTCGAAAGTGGTATCTACACGACCAAACATGCACCGTATCTGTTAAGATGGCGCCAATCAAAAGTTCTTTTTTCCGTTATAGCTAAAGCTAAAAATTGACAAATTCATTTATATGAGCTCCTCTACTCGCTCTCTGGTAATAATTATAATTGTCCCTAAAACTATTGTAGTTCTATCAATTTCGTGATAATCGGGATAAACGTTTGTGGTAATCGTTTAGTTACAGATTTGTTTGTAGATACGATCGGAATAAAACAGCATAGCAGACTTAAAAGATTGTGGAAATATTTAAGAGTTAGTGGCTAGGTGTTGCGTTTCAAATTTCTTTCTTTTAGCTTAGACAGGATATCAAAAAGTATTCCTATTTGAAAAAGGTATAATCATTTGAAAATTCCTGTTTGATCTCACAAGATTTTCTGTAGCTTCTCTTGTAATTTTCTTCCATTCCTTCATTTAAAACTTCTTAAAATCATTTTATTACAGAGCTTGTATTTTCGTCAATTTTCTTCAACAATAAGCCATACATTATCAATTGTGTTGATGTCTGGTGATTGTGGTGGTGTTTTCATCCATTGAATAATGTGTAATATTGCATCCAGAACGTTGCGTGGTTTGGGATCAGTATCCTGTAGCAAGATGTAGCCAACAATAGGGCCTATATTGCTAACATTCTGGAACATGTGACTTCAATATATTAATATAAATTCGGTGGTCTATTTTCCCATCCATAAAACACAGACCCCCAACATCATTCGCATTCGTACACCTCCAGACAACCACAGATCCTTCAACATGTTTAACAGTGGCTGTGACATTTTTTATTTCCAATTCCCAATTTCGCAGCCACTATATCTCTTCCTTTTGATGCAGATATTCTGAATCTACTTTCATCGGTACACACTTCCATTTTTGCGGAAGCCGCAATCATCATTTATGTGAATTTTGGCATATGCCAGTCCCATACTTCCGTTAACCTTTGTTATTTAAGGTTTTCTATGCGATATTCAGTTATATTCAACCTCGTGAAGAATACTTCTTATTGTCTGCATATGTACAAGTTTTATCATACCTTTTCCACTTCTGAACCAATCTTTGTAGCACCCAGTTTAGGATCTTATTTCACCTTTCTCACTATCTGACATTTTTCAGCTTGAGTCATGACCGAAGGCCGAACTTTTCTTGTTTTGTTTTTGTATGACTGTATCTGTATATGATACCCTTAACAGTAGCAATTGCCACATTAAATATTTCAGCATATTTAATATTTAATATTTATACCATTTTTGATGCACCTTAGTGCAGTTTGCCCTTCTTTCTCTGCTTCAGATTCAGATTTAGATTTATTCTGCCATTTGTAACATTTTTTTTACAAAGCATCATCAAAAAATAGCACTAAAACTACATTTTTATAGTTATAAAATTAAAACTAGTAAATCTATTACCGATTATTAGCAGTTTTAGATACACAACATAGATTCATAACAAATTTTAATAAACTAAGTCACTCTTCCATGTTTGTATTCATCAACTGAGTAGAAAGTGTTTTTCACTAGGGATGTATTTATTGGGGAAATTTTCTTCACTTCTTCATTTATTGCCCTCGATAGAGTGAGGTAAATGATTGTTTAAACTCTTTTTGCGGTACTTTCAATTCTTTTGGCAGATAATGTTCCCCTGAACCTATTTCTAAAGTAGTTCTGTTTTGTTCTTGTATTATATTCATAAATGTTTCTATTTTTTCCTTCTTAGTGGTTTCTTATTACCTGTTTGAGACATTGAAAAATATATAAGCGGGGAAATGTGAGTATTTTAGATTTTTAAAACTACTTTTTTACATGATTGTCTCCTAGGGATTTTTTCCATTATTCTTATTGCTCTTTTTCTTTGTCTCAATGTTTTTACATATTTTACTGAGCTGCTGCTCCCCATCAAATTATCCATTAATTGAGGTGTGCATGTATAAATGCGTAATAAACCATTAGTGCACTGACTTCATCCATAATTTGTGTTGTCTGTTTTAATACGTATATGCCCTTGTTTATTTCCTTTATGATCTTTTCTATCTGTTTGTGCCATTTTAAACTACTATCTGTAACTAATCCTAAAAAGTTTGTCTGTGCTACTTGGCTGATTAGCCTATTTTTTATTGTTAAATGTAAAATATTAAATGTTAAATGTTTTAATGTAAGAGTAAACAGATGTATTTAAATGATACTCAACCACATGGCTACATTGCAAAACTTACTCTAAATACTGTTTGTATGTAGTGTCTTGTAAAGAGTATACATGTATAATTTTTTATGTTTTTTGTTTTTTGTTTTTTTGTTCTTAATTTACGTCCTCCAACGTTAAGTCAAGCTTAAGTCAACAGTAAGCTTATGTATACTAACAGCGCTGGGCTACCTTTCACCCTGTCAAACAATATTTGCCCTTCATTTTTAAGTAAGTACTCCCTCTCACTAATAGCTCAGCCTATATTTGCTTTTGTGTGCGCCCCATCCCAGTAGATAATATTTCAGTGAACGAACAGCAATTTGTTTATGATTTGTGGGATTTACATGAACCTTATATTTGAGATGTGTAATTTAATTTTGTGTATCAGTGTTTACAACGTGTTGCTAATAATTATATAGATGTTACATGATAGCTAAGTTGCTTTCTTAGATATGAGGTAGTGCAATTAGCTATCTTAACTGCTATGTACAGCAAGTATAACGACTGATGGTACATGAAAATAGTTTTGGAAAAGTTTGTTTCATCTAAAAACTGTGAATAATAGTAAGAGCTACATTTTGCTTTTTTTCTATAATTTGTTATATTATTTATTTATTCAAAAATATTAAATTATGTCAATATGTTTTTTAAACAGGTTATAATTAGTTTAACTACATAAGTGGCATGGAAATGTATTGTTGTAATGAAACACATTACTTAAATGGGGAAACTGAAGTCGTAGGGTATTGCAATTTACTTAACAGGTCAAAGTTTAGTAGACTTTTGCTGTACATTAATAAAACATTTTAATCTGCCTGCTGTAGAAAGAAAGAACAGTTATGTATTTTGGTCATACAGAGTTAAACATCGCAAAACAAGACAGAAGAAGCCATGTATAATAATGTACTCAGAAATTATGGTTTTCCAGCTCATGTCTACCAAAAAGGTAGAAGGTTTGAAGGCGCTCTCATCTGAGCTATGTGATTATTTTTGGGGGATCAGCAGGGAGGAAACGTACTAAAAATATTTAGGCTGCAGAAAAGAGGGATAAGAGTTCTTAAAAAATATCCAAAGAGAAACACCCGCAGAACAGCATTTAAGAAATTAGGTATAGTTACGCTGCCTAGTCTATATGTACATGAATGTCTAAAATATGTAACCTCACAGAAGGAAGACAAAAATACAACAACATAAACAAGAACAAAGGAAAATTACTTTACAGATAGACTAAGAGGCTCATTATCAAATAAATTTATTGAAAATAAGGCAAAAGATCTATACAATTATTTACCTCACTGGATTGAAGAAATAGGGAAAGAGCAAATAAAACTAAAACAAATTAAATCTTATCTAATTAAGAATGCTTTCTATACAGTAGAAGAATATAAGTATTGCAAAAACAAATAGATAATATCTAAAAGTGTAGAGCCAAAATTGTAAATATGGATAGTAGTACCTCTCCATTGTAACTAACTTTATGTATACTTCACATAACGAAACCTGGTAAAACTATTATAATTGGTGAATAAACAATCTCAATCTCAAAAATGACACATGAAGATTAATATTTTTGAATATTATGTTTCCAAAGTCAAACAGAAAATAATCTTTTACTTTCCATTTTTCCATATGTGCTATATATTAACTGTATGAAATTAAATATTCGGATATATTTACTAGCATAGTAAATGGCTCTAAAGAATTTTAACACCCTCCGAGTAAAAATAAGAAATTGTTTGTCAGTACTTATCCTAAGGATTTTGGCAGAGTTTTAAAATGATAACAAGCAATAACTAATCACAAGTTAATTGTCAAGAAATTATGATCTACAAGAGGCAATTAAAGAGTGTCAAAGTTTAATAAATATGCATCGAGTGATGCCAGTGGGAATGATATTTTGTTTAGGTTTTCTTACAATTTAATGCGGTTTTTACTGTAATAATTTTTTTTCCACTGAAGTTTTACTTTTCTTTTCAGCAAATAAGTTGCTGGATAATACTGTGTTGTTCTACACGCAATCAAATTTTGGTTCAAGTGAGGATGTATGTATTGGATCCACAAAATGCACATATCAGGTATTGTTGATAGGATTGTTGGAGCTATTATGGTCCAGCAGGTTTACTTACAGGCTTTTTATTTAACTTAATGCGACCTGGTGCCGGCACATGGGCACCGGCTTACAGGCTCTACAATATCATTTGATTACAATTTTGACTTTTCATGTTCATTGGGCGCTTCGAGAACAACCTTATAAAGTTCATTGTGTTTGTTCGTTTGAGTCCTGTGTTTACTTATTTACATATTACACACACACACGCACACACACACACATGGGCATATCATGTATGTGCTGCACATTCATAGAAAGATAAGCGTAGCTTTACTAAGGTTATGTTGCCAAATACTACAACATTTATTTAATTGACGTCCTCCAATGTTAAATCCTATCGGACGATGCACAAAATTGGTTAAATTATGCTGAAATGAGCCCAGGGTCCATAGAGCTTAGAGTTACTAGACATTCATCTGCAAGGATAAGGGAAAATCTGGAAAAAGTTTCGAACTCTGGAACACCTGAAAGTTTGGCGGACACGCTACCTACGCTACAGAGGTGGGCAGTATTATATCGTAGCATATTTTACTTTTGGAAAGGTAGAGATGGACTAAACAGTTCAATGCCATAGTCGGAATTTGAACCACTGAACTCCTTCTCGTCACCCAGTTGCTACTAACCATTGAACCACCATGGCAACTTTTCAGCATGACATTCTCCACTCGACTCGTATTTTCTCGGTTACTCTTCAGCACTTCTCCTATACACATGAGCCTGCTAACTTAATGGCAACTTACAATGTGGAAATACAGTTTGCCTTAGAAAAGAAACCCCAGAGGCTTTGTGTTCCCTTCTAGTAATGGGCCGATGTGAATAACATACATTTTTCTGATATTAATGTTCATTGCCTTCTATAGTATTAACAACAGAATTGGTATTGCTTCTGCTCTGTTTAATTCACTTTCATAAGAGCCAAATGACATGGGGAGGAAATGTAGTCAGTATTTCCAGTAGACAATACGCATTGCTAAAGGTGATTTCGCCATTTGTGCTGTTCAAATTCCTCAAGATGCGGTACCAGGGACATAAAATCCATACGCTCCTAAGATGGTAACAAATCCGTGCGTATACCACGGAAAGGGCCTACACCACAGCGCTCAAGGCCGGTGCCACACGGAGTCGATAAGGAATGGGATGTAATGATTTTATAGTATGTCAAAACAAGATTGGTCCAACAAAGTATTACTAATCTGAGTAATGTAATTAGCATGACACACACAAAATGTAAATCCAGAACCTCAGCTATATATGCATTAAATGCAGATTTCCAATCTCGCAATCTGCTATTTCTTCATAGCATATTCTGTTAATATACATGATGCATTAGGATTCCCTTAATGTTGCAGAGAGCGCAATAATATATTGGCTACATGCAACGGACACAGTTTAATTAGTTAAACAAATTTGTAAATAATTACATATTTTCAATAAGTATCTATCAAATTACATGCAGAGCCATCTGGACAGCCAGATGAGGCACTTTATAACACGGCTAACGGTTCTTCACCTAGCGGGAAATTTATGTAACTAACACGTCCTCACCTGGAGACCGGATATACAAGACATGCTATCTTTTACTTCCCGCCGCAACCTTAAATTTCACATAAAAGAAGAAGGTGTTATTTTGGTTGGAATACAATACTTTTCCAACGACAAAGACAAGAATTTATATAACATGTACATTTGCCATCACGTTTTTTCGTAATGTATCGCTACTGGCAAATTATAACTACATACTTGCTTTGTGTACCAGAACTTTATTTTTGAAATATCAAATTTAAATTGTGACTGTTTTCCAGGTGTAATTCGGGCTCGTACAACCGTAGTGGTGTACTTACTGAGAGAAAACGGATGTTTTATTAAAGCCATATTTCCTTTTGTTGCAGTACTCCGTCTGCATCCGATGTTCTTGATGAAAGTGGTGCCAGCATTTTGTAGGCTGTCGTCGAGATATTGGAGAGAACTTAGAAATTCCAAGGTTTGGTTTAGACACATTACTTGATCACCGTTGACGAGAACTTTCAATCTGTCACTTTATGCAAAAGATAGTAAGTTATTACGTATATGTATATATTTGTTTCATTAAATATGTTATATATAGTTGACTTGTCAGTTATTACTTATTATTATATTTAGCATTTATTTATGTTTACCCAAAAGTAATCACTCATGTCAATATGAACTTTTTTAAACTTTGTAATATTTAGTACAATTTGAGGAGCAGGGTAAGAACATCTTATAGTTTTAGAATATATTTACTTACTGTGGAAACTAAGTTTACTAGTCTTTGGTATTCTTTTGCTGCATATTGGTAAATTAATGCACTCTGGTGCAGCTGAACCAAAGAACACTTATGTATTTTGGACAGTAAGAGGTTAACAATGTAAAGAAAACACAAGAAGCCATATTCAATATTCTGCTCATAAATTGTCTTTCTGTTAAGGATTATTTAGAACAGGTATTTTGTTTGAATGCACTTTAAGATCTGTTTTCTTGAATAACAAGTTCTAAATTCTTGTATCTCTCATAATTCCAAGAAAAATGGAATACTACATTTAATGTATTATATTTTAGAAAACATTTCGTTAAGTCAATATGGTACTTCCGAATAACATTTTGAATTAAAGTATTACACTGATTTAGGAAAATGATTTTTAGTTACCTTGTAAACCTAGTTTTAGAATTCAGGCAGCCTGTGTTATTTAAAACTTAATTTTCTATAGAGTACTTAAGACTGCGATACCCATTTGTTGATAATTTGAGTTAAACTTCCAAAGATTTAGGGTGTACTATTTCAATCAGAAAAACTCCGGTTAAGGCAATTTTAAACTTGAAAACTCAAGCATTATGATATATTTATACTAGCATATTATCAAACAAAAATGTACCACGTACTAAAAAGTACATTAGAGAACACATGTTGCAGGTTGCATTAGTGAACATGACTCTGCAATTTATCTATACCTAAAATTCCGAGGTGTTATGTCACAAAATTTACTCACATCAAATGAATATAAGCAGAGCATATCTGTGTCAGTATTAAATAACTAATTCGGCGTTTTTTACATTTGACATCTCACATATGCTCTCTTTAAACCTTTCACATATCACTTTATCGAAAGCATTCCAAAGGGTAGTTTCATGCAAAACAATAAGTTACAAATTATGAGTAGGAGATAGTTGAAGCTTCTATAAACTGGTAGCACAATACATCCATAATACCTTCTAAATAATGCTATATTTACAGATTCTGACATACACCTTTATATATATCTTCTGCCTCTATGTTACAATGGGTAACATTTTAGGCTTCATGTCCAGTTCCTCCTAGCTCACCTCCAAACTGCAAATTTTTCTCAATTAAGAATGATATCTTAGTAAATAAATAAATATGTAAGTAAATAAATAAACAAATTAATTTAATGAAATAAATAAAATGGTAATTAATATCTACATTCCGGGTCCTAATTTCTAATACCGGGATATGATTTCCAAATTCTTATTTATTAGAACCCAAAAATTACATACAATTACATTACAAAGTTTTTCAAATAATAAATTTTCAAAACAAATTACAATAAAGTAAAATAAAATAAATACAAATACAAAGCTACCAGTTTACGAATAAGACTCAAAACTGGTAACCAGTAAAACAATTAACTGGTATCCAGCAAATTAAAATATATATATATATATATATATATATATATGTGTGTGTGTGTGTGTGTGTGTGTGTATCTACAAATTACTAAAATACCGGTATACAAACTAATAGCCAATACATTAAAATATTTCAATTAACTGATATTATTATAACTTTAAAATTTAAACTAAAATCTTTATATAAATCAAAATTTAAAAATTTCTCCTTTTCAACAACCAATACCAGACAAACAAAATTTATAATATCTCGTATACTCTTTAAAAATTTAAATCCATTAAACTCATAATATATTACTACTCAAATTACAATCTTTTTACACATCAATTAAATTCAATATTTAACAAATTGATAAATATATTTTTATATTTCAGGAATTTCACGAAAACGAGAAACAAACATATTAAATATTTATCTAATCAACCACAACAATACCATAATTTCTTCAACTTCAGCTTTCTTCCACTAGACTATGCTAAGGAGGTGCAACACTGGTGTACTTTTACCTAAGTCCGCTAGTGCAGCACTCCTGGGAAGGATGAGTGCGAGGGAAGACGTAGGACGACGTTCCAGTCTGCCACGACGGTGCAGCTAGCCGAATCCCTACAACTGACCAGTCAGAAACTCCCCGGCAGGCCAGTCCCAACCAGCGTGGTCCTAAAACAAAGATTAGTACAAAGTACAAAGTCTAGTACAAGGATTTTGTTCCTTAGTTCAGAGTATTTCGTGAATGCTAATTTTGTCATTTTTTACAGCTACATAACAAAACAATACACACAACCTGAAGGCCAAGCACTAAAAGGAAATAAACAATGGCCAGTGTTTTGCATAATACCAGCAGATATAACGTACCCTTCCATACAGTTTTGAGGAAAGTACGACACAGAAAGCAATTGAAAGTTTGGATATACGCAGGGGCTGCCCTCCTCGGTAGCGTAGATGGTTGCATGTCTGCCTCAAGTTCAAGAGGTCCCGAGTTTGAATCTCGGTCAGGGTGAGTTACCTAGATAAGGTTTTTTCCGGGGTTTTCCCTTATCCTTCCAATGTCGGGTAACTCTAAGCTCCATGGACCCTGGACTCATGTGAGCATCATTTCAACTAATTCATTCACCGTCCGATATAACTTAACGTTGGGGCGGACATGAATTAAAAAAAAAGAAAAATACGTAGGGGCTAAGGCTTTTTTGCGTTTTTATTGCCAACATGTACAACTAAAGCAAAGAACATGATGATTAAACAACTCCATTCAACGTACAGTACTGTGCAATTACTATTATGTGGTTTGCAGGCTCAGTGTGTGGAAATAAGCAACAGAAGGATTTAACTAAACCGAGTATATGCACTGATTTTTTACCCTGAATTGTACAATTGAAGTCCAGGTTGTATTCCATAAAATAACTATGATTTCCTTATAATAACTATTCTAGTCACAACATGGCATTTTAAACGTGGAGGACGAAAAATGAATATGTTTCTCCAGAAATGGAGAACAAGTTCACTGAAATCGTGAATGTAGGAGCAACATAACATTCATAAAAATGAACTCTTGTTTTCACAACACAATTCTACAGAGAATGAAATCGAAGCTAAATCTTAGACTCTGAAATAATTAGATCAATATATATATATGAGCTCGAATAACATTCGTCACATAGCACACATAGTGTCAAATTGGTGTGCCTTCTATGTTCAGTTTTATTAACTCAAATGGGATTAAAGAATAAACCGAAAATGAAACAGCATTTGTTGCAGCAATCTATAATAGGTATAGTCAACATGAAAAATTCAATTCCCTTGCAGGGATTTGAACTACGGATCTACTGGTTTCCGCCCAGTAACTCTTACCCAGTGAGCTGCCATGGCCAATTTGCCGCACTCACACTAAATTCTTCAGTTGACTCACATTTTCTCTGTAAGCCACTAGGGGCTCTCGTATCCGAAAATCACCGCTTGTGGTGACATATTATTATAAGTACTTGAGTCCCACATTTTATAATTTAACCCTTATTATTTAAGTTAATTGATAGAAATTAATCATTTCTTTACAATAGCCGTGTATAGGCAAAGGCTTTTCATCGATAGAATTTTAATGAAAGGTCCAATGCCATGGCATGGACGGCACGTTCGCAATGGTAGCTCAATGGGTAAGGGCGACTGAACCGAAACAATGAGATCCGTGGTTCAAATCCCGGCCATGGCATTGAATTTTTCATGTTGACTCTATCAAAAACCTTAGCCTATATATGGCTAGTTGAAGAAATGATTAATTTTCATCAGCTAACCTAAATCTTTAGTAACTTACTATATCATATACAGTACATAATATCCATGGCAGTCTGATCCGTCGATGACATACTAACATATTTGTACCAACACTGAAGAGGTGGGACATGCTTTGACCCACGTACGATACGTGTAGAATGAGCCGTACTTTAAAAATTATTTTGAAAATACAATGTCAAAGGGTGATAGGAATTTATTGAGTTGATATATGCTATTATAGATAAATAACAATTTTCAGGTCATTGTTGCAGATTGCATTAAAACTGAAAGGTTTATATTAATCTAGAAACTTCCTTTCCAAATCAAAAGCGATTTGAAAACTTCTTTTTCCCTCTCTATCATCCATTATACCCTCCATATCTCAGGAGGTTACATACTGATAAGTATAGAACATGGTGAAGCTATAGAAATGCCTTCAGAAAGGAGGGAACAAACATTTGCTAAAAATTATATAATTGAAAATCATTTTTATAATGAATAATTCCTGATAAAAATACTTAGAAATAGAGATATGTGTAACAGCAGTTGTTTTCTAACTTTTAATTTTTGTTTTTGATAGTTTCAGTAAATAAGGTTAAACATTTTCTTTGCTTCTCAATTTTCTTAATATTGGTTAAGAATCAGCTGTATTTAAAATTTTCTCATGCATTTTAAATGCCTTATGATTTAACGTTTGTTTAGGCTGTATTTAAGACATTAAACAGTCTAATAAAAATTGTTCTTTCAAATAGTATACGTAACACTCTCTTTTATGTAACTTGTCCTCCTTGTTTGAGTTATCACCGGAAACTAACAATCTACGGCATTTGTGAACCCTGCACTATTCTATCATGACTTCCAGGAGTCTTTTCTCACCTCACCCGCTCATCTAGGGTATAGACATAAAATATCTTCTTTAGACATAATTCCTAAGCTCCCCACCATGCCTTTTGTAGAGCCGTAATTTCGTGCATGTTCGCAAATATGTGTAACGAACAGTACTTTCTCTACATATTGTCGCGGCAACGGGCATAAATAGATAACAAATGGCGTATAGTGTTTCACGGTAATAAAGGGCTTACATATGCAGTTAACGATAGCGCAGCTAGTGAACACAAAGAGCCGGCAAATGCAGATAAACATAGCGCTTAAGATAAGTGTCTTGCTGGCCCAGAAAACATACTCATGCTATCGCCGTCTACTTACTACACATTAAGCAATGAGCGTGGTAAATACAAATAACGAATGAAAAGAGGAAAAGGGCTTCTACAAGACAAATATTGGGGGGTTCACGTGCTCTTGTGCTCCTAAAAAGCAGCTGCCCCTGGCCCACAAGTAGGGCACCCCCGGGAGGAAGGACAAGGGCGGCCGACACAAGGAGCCACGACAGTACAGAGGGAAGGGTCCCTACAGTTTACTTGGATAGAGGCCTCCCCCGACAGGCCAGAATAACGAACCGGCTTACCTACTGCGGGACGGAAACGCGCCCAGCAGCCCAGCCCCAAAGGTCCCTGGCTGGCAGTCCCGAAATGGTCCCAGCAACCAACCTACCGGAGAAGGAAGTACTTTATCTCAGAGCATATCATCCTGCCATGCACCGCCGAGAATCCCACTGACACTTCTACCCTAAAAGAGACCACCAGATGAGAGATGATATGGAGGGACAGGAAATTCGGGGAATGTAATTAACCTACCCAGAATTCGCATAGCGACCCGGGAAAACCCCGAAAAAAATCCATGGATCAGGTAGGTTGGCCACGGAAATCGAACCCAGGCCTACCGAATGCGGACCACAGACGAGACCGCCTGAGCCATCCCGCAAACTTATACCTTTGTCAAATAGCGAGTCATTTGTTTCGCTTTATCTGCACAACATAAAGAAAAAGAAATGTCAAACATATCTCATAGCGAAGAGTACTTAACAGATTTGAGTATTACGTAAGCCTATTGCATTCTCATGTTCCCACTGTACCTACAAGGAAATATGTCATAAAAGCATTGATACAAATTTTTTAGTTAATTGATGGAAATTAATCATTTCATCACACTAGACGTATATAGGGTAAGGTTTTTGATAGATAGAGTCAACATGAAACATATTCTACGCCAACGCCGGGATTTGAACAACGGATCTCCTGGTCTCCGTCCAGTCGCTCTAACCCATTGAGCTACCACGGCCAACTAAAATAATAAGAATTAAATGATGTAGCCTAGGACTCAAGTACTTACGATAATAAGTCGGCACAAACGGTGTATCTGGAATGTGAGAGCCACTAGTGGTCTACCAGGGAAATATACGAGTCAAATGTCAGGATGGCAAATTGGCCATGGTAGCTCAAAGGGTTAGAGCGACTGCACGAAAATCAGGAGATCCATGGTTCAAACTCCACCATGGCATTGAACGTTTCATGTTGACTCTATATATTGCCAAAAATGTTTATCTGGATTAACCTGAAGTAAACGGACAAATAAGAACAGTATGGGTAATGTCACTGTAGAGTGACACTAATTTCCATTAATTGTACCTAATTATGGTTCGAACTGTAAAGCCCGGGCCTTAAAGTACTTACAGCATAGTAAGTCGCCATTAACGTAGTTGTCTCATGTGTTTATGAGAACTGCTAGTAATTTACCGGAAAAAACACGAGTTAGTTAGAGAACTTAATGTCATTTTGGCACGTTGGCCATAGTAGCTCAATGGTTAGAACGGCTGGACCGATGACCAGAAGCTCCGTGGTTTAAATCCTGGCTATGATATTGAATTTTCCAGTGTAGTTCTACCCTTTCATAGTACGTCCTACATACGGCTAGTGTCAAAAAACAATTAATTTCCACTAATTGTGCATAATAGTGGTCTGAACTATAAAGCTCGGGCCTTAAAGTACTTACAGCAAAGTAAGTCGTCATTAAGGTAGTTGTCTCATGTGTTTATGACAACTCCTAGTGCTTTACCGGGAAAAACACGAGTCAGTTGGAGAATTTTATATCATATTGACACGTTGGACATTGTAGCTCAATGGTTGGAGCGGCTGAACGGGCACCAGGCTATGACCAGGTTCAAATCAAGGCTATGACATTGAATTTTTCAGTCTGGCTCACTCCTTTCACAGTGCGTCCTACACACGGCTAGTGCAAAACAACAATTAATTTCCATTACTGTAGAGTGTTGGCTAAGGGGACCCTCTGCCTTAATCACGGATGTAACAATTAAGTCCGGTTCTTAGTTCCCGGGGCCGGAACTGTCAAGCTAACGTTCATAAAGAAAAACCTAAATTACACAAACTCTGTTACACATATGACTGGAGAAGAGTGGGGTAGATATTAAGATAATGTAACACGAATTTCTCTGAAGAAGATTATCACCGGGGGTGGCAGATTTGGGTAAGTCCTTGTAAAAAATAAAAATAAACAGTTTTCATTCAGTAACTGAAGAAGGCCATGGAGACTAAATTAGCCGAAAGCACGAATCTAACTACTTTGAGACGGTAGATCACCCGTCATACTTTAATCATTTCCTTAAAATCATATAAGACGATGAATGAAATGATGTTCAAATGAGTACAGGTTACATAGAGCTTTGAGGAACCAGGCATTCATCTTTCAGGGTAAGGGAAAACCTCGAGCCTTCAGTCATATCGGACGATGAATGAAATGACGTTGAAATGAGTACAGGGTACATAGAGCTTTGAGTTACCAGGCATTCATCTTTCAGGATAAGGGAAAATCTTCGACCATAAGTCAATTAGGACGATGAGTGAACTGATGTTCAAATGAGAAAAGGGTTCACAGAGCTTAGAGTTACCAGACACTCATATTTCAAGGTCAAGGAAAAACCTTCAACGTTAAGTCATATCGAAAAATAAATGAAATGATGTTCAAATAAGTCCAGGGTACATAAAGCTTAGAGTTACTAGACATTCAACGTTCAGGATAAGGAAAAACTTTAACGTTAAGTCATATCACACAATGAATACAATGCTGTACAAATGAGTACAGGGCACATAGAGCTCAGGGTTACCAGACATTCATCTTTCAGAATAAGGGAAAACCTTCAACATTAAGTCATATCACACGATGAATGAAAATATGTTCAAACGAGTACAGGGTACATAGAGCTTTGAGTTACCAGAATTTAATCAGTATGAATAAGGGGTTATCTTGAACGTCAAGCTATATCAGACGATGAATGGAATGAAGTTCAAATGAGCACAGGGTACATAGAGCTTTGAGTTATCAGAATTTAATCATTCAGGATAAGGGATAACCGTCAACGTTAAGTCAAATCACACGATGAATGAAATGATTTTCAAATGAGTACAGGGTACATAGAGCTTTGCGTTACTAAAATTTAATCATTCAGGATAAGGGATAACCGTCAACGTTAAGTCAAATCACACGATGAACGAAATGATTTTCAAATGAGTACAGGGTACATAGAGCTTTGCGTTACTAGAATTTAATCATTCAGGATAAGGGATAATCTTCAACGTTAAGTCATATCAGACGATGAATGAAATGACGTTCAAATGAGCACAGGGTACATAGAGCTTTGCGTTACTAGAATTTAATCATTCAGGATAAGGGATAATCTTCAACGTTAAGTCATATCACACGATGAATGGAATGACGTTAAAATGAGCACAGGGTACATAGAGCTAAGAGTTAGCAGAAATATCTTACAGAATAAAGAAAAACATCCAAACTTGAGTCATTCAGAACGATGAATGCGATCAGGTTTAAATGAGTACAGGGTACATAGAGCTTAGAATTAGCAGACATTTGTCATACAGGATAAGGGAAAACGTCCAAACTTTAGTCATGTAGGACGAATATTAAGATGATGCTCAAATGACTGCAGGGTACATAGAGTTTAGAGTTAGTAGACATTCGTCTTACAGGTTAAGGGAAAGCCTCCAAATTTGAGTCATTCAGAACGATGAATGCGATCATGTTTAAATGGGTACAGGGCACATAGAGCTTAGAATTAGCATACCTTCATGTTAGAAGATAAGAGAAAAACTCCAAACTTGAGTCATGTAGGACGATTATTAAGATGATGCTCAAATGACTGCAGGGTACATAGAGCTTAGAGTTAGTAGACATTCGTCTTACAGGTTAAGGGAAACCTCCGATTTGAGTCATTCAGAACGATGAACGACATGATGTTCAAATGAGTACAGGGTACATAGAGCTTTGGGTCACCAGAATTTAATCATTCAGTATAAGGGATAATCTTCAACGTTAAGTCATATCACACGATGAGTGAAATGATGTTCACATGAGTACAGGGGATATAGAGCTTTGTGTTACCAGAACTTAATCGTTCAGGATAAGGGATAATCTTCAGCGGGAAGTCATATCACACGATCAATAAAATGTTCAAATGAGTACAGAGTACATAGAGCTTTGGGTTACCAGATTTTAATCATCAGGATAAGGTATAGCCTTAAACTTTAAGTCGTATCACACGATGAATGAAATGGTGTTCAAATGAGTACAGTGTACATAGAGCTGTGAGTTACCAGAATTTAATCATTCAGTATAAGGGATAATCTTCAACGTTAAGTCATTTCACACGATGAGTGAAATGATGTTCAAATGAGTACAGGGTACGTAGAGCTTTGGGTAACCAGAATTTAATCATTCAGTATAAGGGATAACCTTCAACGTTAAGTCATATCACACGATCAATAAAATGTTCAAATGAGTACTGGGGACATAGAGCTTTGGGTTACCAAAATTTAAACGTGCAGGATAAGGAATAGCCTTAAACGTTAAGTCATATCTAACGATGACTAGAATGACGTTCCAATGAGTACAGAGTACAAAGAGCTTCGAGTTACTAGAATTTAATCATTCAGGATAAGGAATAGCCTCAAAAGTTAAGTCGTATCACACGATGAATGAAATGATGTTCAAATGAGTACAGGGTACATAGAGCTGTGAGTTACCAGAAATAAATCATTCAGGATAAGGGATAATCTTCAACGTTAAGTCATACCCCACGATCAATAAAATGATGTTCAAACGAGTACAGGGTACATAGAGCTGTGAGTTACCAGATTTTAAGATCAGGATAAGGAATAGCCTTAAACGTTAAGTCGTGTCACACGATCAATAAAATGAGCTTCAAATGAGTACAGGGTACATAGTGCTTTGAGTTAACAGATTTTAATCATCAGGATAAGGAATAGCCTTAAACGTTAAGTCGTATCACACGATGAATGAAATGATGTTCAAATGAATTCAGGGTATATAGAGCTTTGAGTTACAGGAATCTAATAATACAGGGTAAGGAATAACCTTCAAAGTTAAGTCATATCACAGGATGTAGGAAATGATGTTCTAACGGGTACAGAGCTTTGAGTTACCAGAATTTAATCTTTTAGGACAAGGTATAACCTTCCACGTTAAGTCATGTCGCATGATGAATGAAATGATGTTCAAATAGGTACAGGGTACATAGAGCTTTGCGTTACCAGAATATAATCATTCACGATAAGGAATAGCCTTAAACGTTAAGTCATATCGGACGATGAATGAAATGACGTTGAAGTGAGTACAGGGTACATAGAGCTTTGAGTTACCAGGCATTCATTTTTCAGGATAAGGGAAAATTTTCGACCATAAGTCAATTAGGACGATAAGTGAAATGATGTTCAAATGAGTACAGGGTTCATAGAGCTTAGAGTTACCAGACACTCATATTTCAAAGTCAAGGGAAAACGTTCAACGTTAAGTCATATCGGACAATAAATGAAATGATGTTCAAATAAGTCCAGGGTACATAAAGCTTAGAGTTACTAGACATTCAACGTTTAGGATAAGGAAAAACTTTAACGTTAAGTCATATCACACAATGAATACAATACTGTACAAATGAGTACAGGGCCCATAGAGCTCAGGGTTACCAGACATTCATCTTTCAGAATAAGGGAAAACCTTCAACATTAAGTCATATCACACGATGAAAGAAATTATGTTCAAACGAGTACAAGGTACATAGAGCTTTGAATTACCAGAATTTAATCAGTATGAATAAGGGGTTACCTTGAACGTCAAGTTATACCAGACGATGAATGGAATGAAGTTCAAATGAGCACAGGGTACATTGAGCTTTGAGTTATCAGAATTTAATCATTCAGGATAAGGGATAACCGTCAACGTTAAGTCATATCACACGATGAATGGAATGACGTTCAAATGAGCACAGGGTACATAGAGCTAAGGGTTAGCAGAAATATCTTACAGGATAAGGGAAAACGTCCAAACTTGAGTCATGTAGGACGATTATTAAGATGATGCTCAAATGACTGCAGGGTACATAGAGCTTAGAGTTAGTAGACATTCGTCTTACAGGTTAAGGGAAGGCCTCCAAATTTGAGTCATTCAGAACGATGAATGCGATCATGTTTAAATGAGTACAGGGTAAATAGAGCTTAGAATTAGCATACCTTCATGTTAGAAGATAAGAGAAAAACTCCAAACTTGAGTCATGTAGGACGATTATTAAGATGATGCTCAAATGACTGCAGGGTACATAGAGCTTAGAGTTAGTAGACATTCGTCTTACAGGTTAAGGGAAACCTCCGATTTGAGTTATTCAGAACGATGAATGCGATCATGTTTAAATGGGTACAGGGTAAATAGAGCTTAGATTTAGCATACCTTCATGTTAGAAGATAAGAGAAAAACTCCAAACTTGAGTCATGTAGGACGATTATTAAGATGATGCTCAAATGACTACAGGTTACATAGAGCTTAGAGTTAGTAGACTTTCGTCTTACAGGTTAAGGGAAACCTCCGATTTGAGTTATTCAGAACGATGAACGACATGATGTTCAAATAAGTACAGGAAACATAGAGCTTTGGGTCACCAGAATTTAATCATTCAGGATAAGGGATAATCTTTAGCGGTAAGTCATATCACACGATGAGTGAAATGATGTTCAAATGAGTACAGGGTACATAGAGCTTTGGGTCACCAGAATTTAATCATTCAGTATAGGGGATAATCTTCAACGTTAAGTCATATCACACGATGAGTGAAATGATGTTCACATGAGTACAGGGGACATAGAGCTTTATGTTACCAGAACTTAATCTTTCAGCATAAGGGACAATCTTCAGCGGTAAGTCATATCACACGATCAATAAAATGTTCAAATGAGTACAGAGTACATAGAGCTTTGGGTTCCCAGATTTTAATCATCAGGATAAGGAATAGCCTTAAACGTTAAGTCGTATCACACGATGAATGAAATGGTGTTCAAATGAGTACAGGGTACATAGAGCTTTGAGTTGCCAGAATTTACTCATTCAGGATAAGGGATAATCTTCAGCGGTAAGTCATATCACACGATCAATGAAATGATGTTCAAATGAGTACAGAATACATAGGGCTTTGAGTTACCATAATTTAATCATTCAGGATAAGGGATAATTTTCGGCGGTAAGTCATATCACACGATCAATGAAATGATGTTCAAATGAGTACAGGGTACATAGAGCTTTGGGTCACCAGAATTTAGTCATTCAGTATAAGGGATAATCTTCAACGTTTAGTCATATCACACGATGAGTGAAATGATGTTCAAATGAGTACAGGGGACATACAGCTTTGGGTTATAAGAATTTAATCGTTAAGGATAAGGCATAATCTTCAGCGGTAAGTCATATCACACGATCAATACAATGTTCAAATGAGTACAGAGTACATAGAGGTTTGGGTTACCAGATTTTAATCATCAGGATAAGGAATAGCCTTAAACGTTAAGTCGTATCACACGATGAATGAAATGATGTTCAAATAAGTACAGGGTACATAGAGCTTTTGGTCACAAGAATTTAATCTTTCAGTATAAGGGATAATCTTCAACGTTAAGTCATTTCACACGATCAATAAAATGTTCAAATGAGTACAGGGTACATAGAGCTTTGGGTAACCAGAATTTAATCATTCAGTATAAGGGATAACCTTCAACGTTAAGTCATTTCACACGATCAGTAAAATGTTCAAATGAGTACAGAGTACATAGAGCTTTGGGTAACCAGAATTTAATCATTCAGTATAAGGGATAACCTTCAACGTTAAGTCATTTCACACGATCAGTAAAATGTTCAAATGAGTACAGAGTACAAGAGCTTTGGGTAACCAGAATTTAATCATCCAGTATAAGGGATAACCTTCAACGTTAAGTCATTTCACACGATCAGTAAAATGTTCAAATGAGTACAGAGTACATAGAGCTTTGGGTAACCAGAATTTAATCATTCAGTATAAGGGATAACCTTCAACATTAAGTCATATCACACGATCAGTAAAATGTTCAAATGAGTACAGAGTACATAGAGCTTTGGGTAACCAGAATTTAATCATTCAGTATAAGGGATAACCTTCAACGTTAAGTCATTTCACACGATCAGTAAAATGTTCAAATGAGTACAGGGGACATAGAGCTTTGGGTAACCAGAATTTAATCATTCAGTATAAGGGATAACCTTCAACATTAAGTCATATCACACGATCAATAAAATGTTCAAATGAGTACAGAGTTCAAAGAGCTTTGAGTTCCTAGAATTTAATCATTCAGGATAAGGAATAGCCTCAAAAGTTAAGTCGTATCAAACGATGAATTAAATGATGTTCAAACGAGTACAGGGTACATAGAGCTGTGAGTTACCAGAACTTAATCATTCAGTATAAGGGATAATCTTCAACGTTAAGTCATTATTCACGACGAGTGAAATGATGTTCAAATGAGTACAGGGTACATAGTGCTTTGAGTTACCAGATTTTAATCATCAGGATAAGGAATAGCCTTAAACGTTAAGTCGTATCACACGTTCAATAAAATGATGTTCAAATGAGTACAGGGTACATAGAGCTTTGAGTTACCAGATTTTAATCATCAGGATAAGGAATAGCGTTAAACGTTAAGTCGTATCACACGATTAATGAGATGATGTTCAAATGAGTCCAGGTACATAGAGCTGTGAGTTACCAGAACTTAATCATTCAGTATAAGGGATAATCTTCAACGTTAAGTCATTTCACACGATGAGTGAAATGATGTTCAAATGAGTACAGGGTACATAGAGCTGTGAGTTACCAGATATTAACATCAGGATAAGGAATAGCCTTAAACGTTAAGTCGTGTCACACGATCAATAAAATGATGTTCAAATTAGTACAGGGTACATAGAGCTTTGAGTTACCAGAATTTAATCATCAGGATAAGGAATAGCCTTAAACGTTAAGTCGTACCACACGATGAATGAAATGATGTTCAAATGAGCACAGGGTACATAGAGCTGTGAGTTACCAGAAATTAATCATTCAGGATAAGGAATAATCTTAAACGTTAAGTCATACCTCACGATGAACGAAATTATGTTCAAATGAGTACAGGGTATATAGAGCTTTGAGTTACCAGAATGTAATCATTCAGGGTAAGGGATAACCTTCGACGTTAAGTCATATGACACGATGAATTAAGTGATGGTCAAATGAGTACAGGGTATATAGAGCTTTGAGTTACCAGAATGTAATCATTCAGGGTAAGGGATAACCTTCAACGTTAGGTCACATCACACAATGAATTAAGTGATTGTCAAATGAGTACAGGGAATATAGAGCTTTGAGTTACCAGAATGTTATCATTCAGGGTAAGGGATAACCTTCAACGTTAAGTCATATGACACGATCGATGAAATGATGTTCAAATGAGTACAGGGTACATAGGGCTTTGAGTTAGTAGAATTTAATCATTCAGTATAAGGGATAATCTTCAACTTTAGGTCATATCACACGATGAATGAAATGATGTTCAAATGAGTACAGGGTACATAGAGCTTAGAATTAGCAGACATTCGTCTTACAGGATAAAGGAAAACGTCCAAACTTGAGTCATGTAGGACGATTGTTAAGATGATGCTCAAATGACTACAGTGTACATAGAGCTTATAGTTAGCAGACACTCGTCTTAAAGGATAAGGGAAACCTCCGATTTGAGTCATTCAGAACGATGAACGACATGATGTTCAAATGAGTACAGGGTACATAGAGCTTTGAGTTACCCGAATTTAATCATTCAGTATAAGGGATATTCTTCAACGTTAAGTCATATCACGCGATGAGTGGAATGATGTTCACATGAGTTCAGGGGACATAGAGCTTTGGGTCACCAGAATTTAATCATTCAGTATAAGGGATAATATTCAACGTTAAGTCATATCACACGATGAGTGAAATGTTGTTCACATGAGTACAGGGTACATAGAGCTTTGGGTCACCAGAATTTAATCATTCAGTATAAGGGATAATCTTCAACGTTAAGTCATATCACACGATGAGTGAAATGATGTTCTCATGAGTACAGGGGACATAGAGCTTTGGGTTTTCAGAATTTAATCGTTCAGAATAAGGGATAATCTTCAGCGTTAAGTCATATCACACGATCAATAAAATGTTCAAATGAGTACAGAGTACATAGAGCTTTGGGTTACCAGATTTTAATCATCAGGATAAAGAATAGCCTTAAACGTTAAGTCGTATCACACGATGAAGGAAATGATGTTCAAATAAGTACAGGGTACATAGAGCTTTTGGTCACCAGAATTTAATCATTCAGTATAAGGGATAATCTTCAACGTTAAGTCATTTCACACGATGAGTGAAATTATGTTCAAATGAGTACAGGGTACATAGAGCTTTGGGTAACCAGAATTTAATCATTCAGTATAAGGGATAACCTTCAACGTTAAGTCATATCACACGATCAATAAAATGTTCAAATGAGTACAGAGTACATCGAGCTTTGGGTAACCAGAATTTAATCATTCAGTATAAGGGATAACCTTCAACGTTAAGTCATTTCACACGATCAGTAAAATGTTCAAATGAGTACAGAGTACATAGAGCTTTGGGTAACCAGAATTTAATCATTCAGTATAAGGGATAACCTTCAACTTTAAGTCATATCACACGATCAATAAAATGTTCAAATGAGTACAGAGTACAAAGAGCTTTGAGTTCCTAGAATTTAATCATTCAGGATAAGGAATAGCCTCAAAAGTTAAGTCGTATCAAACGATGAATTAAATGATGTTCAAACGAATACAGGGTACATAGAGCTTTGAGTTACCAGAATTTAATCATTAAGTATAAGGGATAATCTTCAACTTTAAGTCATATCACACGATGAATTGAATGATGTTCAAATGAGTACAGGGTCCATAGGGCTTTGAGTTACTAGACATTCATCGATCATGATAGAGCAAAGCGTTCAACGTTAGCTCATATCACACGATGAATCAAATAATGTTCAAAAGATTGCAGGGTACACAGAGCCTAGGATTACCAGTATTTATCTTTCAGAATAAGCATGTTTTTTGCGTAATTCTATTCCTTCCGATGTGGCTCTTTGTGATTACGTAATTTATGTTTGCGTATTTTATTGAGTTTTTTACCACGTCTTGGCAACTATTTATTTACTTATTTATTTATTTAATTTATATTTTATATTTGTTTGTTTCTTTGTTTGTTTATTTATTCATTTAATTATTTACTTATTTCATTTAGTCGTTTCAGTTTGCTTTGATACATTTGAATAACAAGGCCGTGGCGAGCTACACCGATATTTGTAGAGGTACGGACTGCCATCTTCATATACATGGAAACTTGTAAAATTGCAGCTGAAGTGTAGATGGCAGGACTATACTATTTGTCTATGTGTTTGTGAAAAAACAGCAAATTTAGTTGAAGAGGAGAGTAAACGAAAAACTTCATACATAATATGATTTATAATTGATACTTCCATGGAATTTCAGCAATAGGATTTACCAAATAGTTGCTGTTTTGTTCTGGATACGAAAAAGCCGTTGTCTGTTGGGTACGCATGGCTCTATTATGTATCATAAATCATATGGATGAAGTGCTGGTTTCGTTTTTCATTTAAGCTGTAAACTGTGATGCAAATTTTTGAAAGGGTCACCTCTCATGAGCTCTGACCCTACTTATAGCAAATCAAACATGTGTACCAACCTTAATGGTAGAGCACTTGGCACAGCTGTAAGACTATGGAGACGCATACACTATACTCAAAATTCCAACCAAAATATAATTTAAGACCTTAGCCTTTTGCTCATTGGTCTACAACTTTTAAATGCACAGTAATGCCAACTTTGGTTTCTCGTGGAAGGCAAAAAGGCCGTGATTCTAAGTTAAATTAGTTTGGAAGATGTTTTTAATATTTTAATTAAATTTTTGTTACGTTATTTTCATCGTTTTATTATTTGGACTGCCTCCCTTATGTACAACGTTTTGGTTTTCTAAGTGTCATGTTGTCAACACTGATGTTACGCAAGGGAAATGAACATGGCAACCCGATGAGGAAGGTGAGCAATATCATACATGTATTGTGACTTTGTGGGTTCGTGAAATAACAAACGAGGTTACAAACACAAAAACTACACTTTATTTTCCTAGCAATACACCGTTTACCATTACAAATTGCTAGATCACCTCAAAACTGTTTATTTTTTAAACACTGCACTCAACTGTCTGTCGCTTCCGGTAACGATCGGCCCCGAAGTTTCCCGAATCTCCACCGGCCATCATTTATTCATCGGCTTCGCGAGTCTACCGTCAGGGTTACACTGCTCCCTCCTCAAGGCTGGTCGTCCCGAACAGCTCCTTCGTTGCGTGCCAGGCGATCCAGGTGTACCACCAACATCTTTCCTTGGGGCGCCTTCTGGATGCGGTAGACCACGTCGTTAATCCTCTTCACCACACGGTACGGTCTTTGCCACGGCTGCTGAAGCTTCGGGAAGCGTCCCTTGGTCCGGGTCTGGCGGTACAACCAGACCAGGTCACCTTGCTGGAACCCTTGGCTGTTGGCTTGCCTGTCGTATCGGGTTTTCATGCGGTTGCTGGCCTTCTGGATGTTCTGGCGAGCCATCTCGTGCATGTCGTAGAAGTGGTCCACCAAGTTCTCCACATAATCGGTCGCTGGCTGTTTCACTTACCTCAAGAGTGGCCCCAAGTCTGCGTCCGCCAGATGCTCCCTCCTCAGGCCTGCGCTATCCCAGCCATCCGCAGGCACTGCCGTGACTACTCGAACTGCTGCGGCATGCTCCTTCCCCTCCACTCTTTGCATTGGCCGCACTCTTCTGGACAGGGTCTTCGGGACATTGCGTCCGCGTTACCTTGACTCTTCCCTCTGCGATGTTCCGAGGTGAAGTCGTACTACTGCTTCCTCTGGACCCAACGTGCTGTCTGGCTTTCCGGTCGCGCCGTCACCATCACCTCGCTCCTCGCGGGGACAATCACGTCTTCGTTCAAAATGACCCTGCAAATTCCAAGGCGCTCTTCTGGTTGACGGAGTATAACCCCTTCTCCGTTGAGCCTCAGGACCTTCCTGCCGACGTCAACCGTCGCCTCGTGGCTCCTGAGGGCATCCAGTCCCAGAATCACCTCCTCAGCCACCTGCGCGACGAACACCCACAATCGCACGGCACTCTGTACCAAGATCAGCTCCAGCAGGGCCTCCTTCTCCACAGGCACGGTGTCGCCCGATGCCGTCACAAGCTCTTGTGGTCGGCTCGGCTTCCTCGTCGGCAAACCCTTCGCCACGTCAGGTCTGATGTTGGATACGGCCGCCCCGGTGTCCACCAGCACTCGGAACGGTTTTCCTCTTACCCAGCCGACCGCGATGAGGTTGTCATCCATCCGCCGGCTGACGGCGCGGATTGTCACTCGAGGGGATGGTGGTAATGGCGCCGACGTGCCCCTCTCTACGCCGGGCCTTACTCGTTTTCCGGCTGCTCTTCTTGGTGTGGGCAGTCTCTCCGCAGGTGTCCGGGCTGTCCACACCCCCAACACCGGCCACTAGGTGTTCGCCGGCGTCCCACAGCTGGTATTCTGTCTCCGGCGTAGCGGACACTCCTCGTTCTCGACGTCGGGATAGATGCTACCTTGGCCGCCTCCATCCTTAATGCCGCTGTCAGCGCCTCGTGGATGGTTTTATAATCGCCGAGCATTAGGCGCTGACGAATCTCTGTGTCCCGTACCCCGTCGACAAATTTGTAGGCGGCTTCCCGGGATACGAACCCCAGTGGCAGGTCAACCAAGGCCTTGCTAGCCAGCTGCTCAGTCGCTATGGCGAACTCCTTCAACGTCTCCCCCGGCTGCTGTGACCTTGCCTTCAGCTGGCTGCGGTACTCTGCGGCTAAGCGGTGGTTTCCGAAACCATTCTCCAGGGCCTCCCAGATGTCCTTGGGCGCCGCCGTTGTCTGCACCGCGTTTAGGACATCCGCGGGCCGTCCCTGGATGCTGGCTATTAGCTGTGTGGCCTCCTCCTCCGGTGACCATCTGTTGTGCTTGGCCACTGTGTCGAACTGGCGGCGGAAGACCTCAAATGTTGACGCGCCGTCATATTTCGGCGGTTTGACGCGCACAGATGTTGTGTCGCGTCCCGGCGCGTCGGCCTTCAAATCCTTCTATTTTCTGCCGACGACGTCCTCTATTATGGCGTTCAGGGCCTTGACGTTGGTGTCGGCCTTTCCCTCCAGGTCGTCAACGTGGCTCGCCAGGTCCTCGACGCGCTCGTCCACTTGGCGCATCCGCTTGCCCAGCTCCGTCACGTTATCCCTCACGCCGGCCAACTGTTCTTCAAACTTCACGGCAAGGGCCTCGTTTGCCGCTTTCATCTCCGTAGCCAGGCTGTCGTTCGCTGCCCTCATTTCTGTGGTCAGTTCGGCCTTCTTTGCGGTCATTGTCGTGGCCAAGTTGTTATTTGCCACTTCCGTCTTCGCTTCTATTTCCGCGGCCAGGTTGTTATTTGCTGCTTCCGTCTTCGCTGTTACTTCCGCGGCCAGGTTGTTATTTGCCGCTTCCGTTTTTGCAGCGAGGTTTTCATTTGCCGTCTTCATTTCTTCCATTTTCTCTAAAATATTTGCCAATGCAGCTTCCATTGTCGTATGTTCCACTCCTGACACCAGTTGGTACTTTATGGGTTCGTGAAATAACACAAAAACTACACTTTATTTCATACAAACACAAAAACTACACTTTATTTTCCTAGCAATACACCGTTTACCATTACAAATTGCTAGATCACCTCAAAACTGTTAATTTTTTAAACACTACACTCAACCTTCTGTCGCTTCCAGTAACGATCGGCCCCGAAGTTTCCCGAATCTCCACCGGGCATCATTTATTCATCGGCTTCGCGAGTCTACCGCCAAGGTGACAGTATATATTGAGGGCTAACCAAAAGTAGAGTATGATGCAAAGTTTAAAGGGATTTTATATTCTTTTTAGGACAAAGGTATATTGCCAACGATTTGTTATCTGAACAGGTTCTACTTACAGAGCTATTCAAGTGTTATCAGGATAAATATTACTCAGATAATATTGTACAGAATAAAATGAGTTTAGGACTTCCTAGTAGCAATTTTAAAATCACTGAAATTACCATTTTCCTTTTAACATGATTATAAAGACCTTTAAATATTTTGATGGTTGCATAGTACACATCTATGTGGAAGGAAGAAAGTTTAGCTCTGTTTGTGAGCCTTCCAACAGCATGACGATGACGTGTGGCTATCGAAGATTGCGTATCATTAAGTAGCTGTTTAATTTTTGTAAGGTATCGTCTCTTGGAGCTTTGATCCCAATTATAGCAGTACCTGACATTAATCTTACCGGATAAAGCGCCAAATTCAAGTCATATCGGAACATGAATGAGATGATGCTCAAACGAGTACAGGGTACATAGAGCTTTAAGTTACTAGAATTTAATCATTCAGGAAAAGGGATAACCTTCAACGTTAAGTCATATCACACGATCAATAAACTGTTCAAATCAGTACAGGGGACATAGAGCTTTCGGTTACCAGATTTTAATCATCAGGATAAGGAATACCGTTAAACGTCAAGTCGTATCACACGATGAACGAAATGATGTTCAAATGAGTCCAGGGTACATAGAGCTGTGAGTTACCAGAATTTAATCATTCAGTATAAGGGATAATCTTCAACGTTAAGTCATTTCACACGATGAGTGAAATGATGTTCAAATGAGTACAGGGTACATAGAGCTTTGGGTAACCAGAATTTTATCATTCAGGATAAGGGATAATCTTCAGCGGTAAGTCATGTCACACGACGAATGAAAGGATGTACAAATGAGTACAGAGTACATAGGGCTTTGTGTTATCAGATTTTAATCATCAGGATAAGGAATAGCGCTAAACGTTAAGTCGTATCACATGATGAATGAAATGATGTTCAAATGAGTACAGAGTACAAAGAGCTTTGTGTTACCAGATTTTAATCTTCAGGATAAGGAATAGCCTTAAACGTTAAGTCATATCAAACGATGAATAAAATGATGTTCAAATGAGTACAGAGTACAAAGAGCTCTGAGTTACCAGATTTTAATCATCAGGATAAGGAATAGCCTTAAACGTTAAGTCATATCAAACGATGAATAAAATGATGTTCAAATGAGTACAGAGTACATAGAGCTTTGAGTTACCAGATTTTAATCATCAGGATAAGGAATAGCCTTAAACGTTAAGTCGTATATCGCGGTCAATAAAATGATGTTCAAATGAGTACAGAGTATATAGTGCTTTGAATTACCAGATTTTAATCATCAGGATAAGGAATAGCCCTAAACATTAAGTCGTATCACACGATCAATAAAATGATGTTCAAATGAGTACAGGGTACATAGACATTTGAGTTGCCAGATTTTAATCATTAGAATAAGGAATAGCCTTAAACGTTAAGTCGTATCACACGATCAATAAAATGATGTTCAAATGACTACAGGGTACATAGAGCTTTAAGTTACCATAATTTACTCATTCAGGATAAGGAATAATCTTCAGCGGTAAGTCATATCACACGATCAATAAAATGATGTTCAAATGAGTACAGGGTACATAGAGCTTTGAGTTACGAGAATTTAATCATTCAGGATAAGGGATAATCTTCAACTTTAAGTCATATCACACGATGAATGAAATGATGTTCAAATGAGTACAGGGTACATAGAGGTGTGAGTTACCAGAAATTAATCATTCAGGATAAGGGATAATCTTCAACGTTAAGTAATAAATCACGATGAACGAAATGATGTTCAAATGAGTATAGGGTACACAGAGCTTTGAGTTACCAGAATTTATTCATTCTGGAAAAGGAATAACCTTCAACGTTAAGTCATATTCCACGATTAATTAAATGATGGTCAAATGAGTACAGGGGACATAGAGCTTTGTGTTACCAGAATTTAAACATTCAGGATAAGGAATAATCTACATATTTAAGTCATATAACACCATGAATGAAATGACGTTCAAATGAGTACAGGGTACATAGAGCTTTGAGTTACCAGAATTTAATCATTAAGGATAAGGAATAACCTTCAACGGTAAGTCGTATCACACGATGAATGATATGATATTCAAATGAGTACACGGTACATAGAGCTTTGATTTACCAGACATTCATCGATCATGATAAAGCAAGACCTTCAACGTTAGGTCATATCACCCGATGAATGAAATAATGTTTAAATAATTGCAGGGTACACAGAGCCTAGTATTACCAGTCATTTATCTCTCAGAATAAGCAAGTTTCTTTGTTTAATTCTATTTCTTCCGTTGCAGCTCTTTGTGGTTACGTAATTTATGTTTACGTATTTTATTGAGTTTTTTATCACGTTCTGGCAACTTTTTATTTACTTATTTACTTTTTAACCTTTAATC
>JAUKNK010000030.1:425000-625000 GCA_030765055.1 Mantis religiosa | reverse complement strand
GAGGACGAATGTTTATGAAAATTTGCTTATAACTAAGTAGCTGTTTAATTCTGTGAGGGATCGTCTGTTAGAGTTATCCTAACTACAGCAGTACCTGACATTAACCTTACACGATAAGACAAAACCTCCAACGTTTAGTCATGTCGGGTAATGAATGAAACGATGTTTCAATGAGTACAGAGTGGATAGAGCTTAGCGCTAGGAGACATTCTTCTCGCAGGATAAGATAAAAACTGCCACTTTAAGTAATCTTGGACGATAAATGCAACAATTTTCAAATGACTACAGGGTACATACAGCTTTGAGTTACTAGAATTTAGTCATTCAGGATAAGGAATAACCCTCAACATTATGTCACATCACACGATGAATGAAATGATGCTCAAATGAGTACAGTGTACATAGAGCTTTGAGTTACCAGGAATTAATCATTCAGGATAAGGAATAACCTTCAAGGTTAAGTCGTTTCACACGATGAATTAAATGATGTTCATATGAGTACAGGGTGCATAGAACTTTGAGTTACCAGAATTTAATCATTCAGGATAAGGGAAAATCTTCAACGTTAAGTCATATCACACGATTAAATGAAATGATGTTCATATGAGTACAGGGTACATAGAGCTTTGAGTTACCAGGATTTAGTCATTCAGGATAACGGAAAATCTTCAACATTAAGTCATATCACACGATGAATGAAATGATGTTTATATGAGTACAGGGTACATAGAGCTTTGAGTTACCAGAATATAATCATTCAGGACAAGGGAAAATCTTCAACATTAAGTCATATCAGACGATGAATGAAATGATGTTCATATGAGTACAGGGTACATAGAGCTTTGAGTTACCAGAATTTAGTCATTCAGGGTAAGGGAAAATCTTCAACGTTTAGTCATATCTCACGATGAATGAAATTGTCACTTTGTGGGTTCGTGAAATGAAAAGTCCAATTGCACCACTGAAAAATTTTCTTTATTTCCACCGACTTACAGTTAAACACTTGCCAATTACACAGAATTACGTAATGCACACAATTACGATTCACCAGTTCGTCCGTTACAGTTCCACTTGCACTCGCAATTACATAAACTCCTCCGAAGCACGTACACAGTCTTCTTGTTCGTACACTGGCACTGCGCTGCTTCGCTGCTCGCCAAGAACTAACTGTCCTCACTCATTGCGGCCCTTTTTTATAGGAATATCACTGTTTTCTAGAAGTCTCTGGCTTCAGTGAATCACCGCGAAGGTTCCAGATGGCAGTGGAAGGGGGAAGAGGCGGCCAGCGACAAGTGTCACTTCCCTAATCATCCCCTCAGTTAGTGACTGAGATTAATGGGAGGTTGTGGCTCGGCTGCCTCTGGGCCCTTCTCAGCTGTCGTTGGTCGGGCTTTCCATAATTTGGTGACACTGCTCCCTCCTAAAAGCTGGTCGTCCCGAACAGCACCATCGTAGCGGGCTAGACTATCCAGGTGTACCACCAACAACTTTCCTTTGGGCACCCTCTGGATGCGGTAGACAACGTCATTTATCCTCTTCACCACCCGGTACGGCCCTTGCCGTGGCTGCTGAAGCTTCGGGCAGCGTCCCTTGTTCCGCGTCGGACGGTACAACCAAACCAGGTCATCATGCTGGAACCCTTGGCTGTTGGCTTGCCTGTCATATCTGGTCTTCATGCGGTCGCTCGCCTTCTGGATGTTCCGGCGAGCCATCTCGTGCATGTCGTGGAGATGGTCCACCTAGTTCTCCACATACTCGGTCGCTGGCTGTTTCGCTTCCGGAGGGCTTCCAAAAGCCAGTTCACAAGGGATGCGTAACTCTCGGCCGAAAATTAAGCTAGGTGGCGTCATTCCCGTCCCGGGCTGGACGTCGTGATCGGTGTCCGTTGGATTTAGCAGTCTCACTGGCACCTCCTCTCGGCACGGCAGCAATGCCCTGGCTACACACAGTCCGTGTACATGCGTCTTCTGGTCCAGCATCATGTTCCTGGTTCTCTGGCCCTCCAGTCGCGCCGTCACCACCACCTCGCTCCTCGCGGGGACAACCACGTCTTCGTTCAAGACGACCCTGCAAATTCCAAGGCGCTCTTCTGGTTGACGGAGTATAACCTATTCTCTGTTGAGCCGCAGGACCTTCTTGCCTACGTCGACCGTCGCCTCATGGCTCCTGAGGGCATCCATTCCCAGTATCACCTTCTCAGCCACTTTCGCGACGAGCACCCACAGACGTACGGTACTCCTTCCCAAGGTCAGCTTCGACTTGGCCTCCTTCTCCACAGGCAAGTTGTCGCCCGATGCCGTGACAAGCTGGTATGGTCGACTCGGCTTCCTTGTTGGCAAACCCTTCGCCACGTCGGGTCTGATGATGGTCACGGCTGCCCCGGTGTCCACCAGCACGCGGCACGGCTTCCCTCTCACCCAACCGTCCGCGATGAGGCTGTCATTCATACGCCGGCTGACGGCGCGCAGTGTCACTCGAGGTGATGGTGGTGATAGCGCCGACGTGCCCCTCTCCTCGACGGCCCTTACTCGTTTTCCGGCTGCTCTTCCTGGTGTGGGCAGTCTCTCTGCAGGTGTCCGGGCTGTCCACACCCCCAACACAGGCCACTGGGTGTTCGCCAGCGTCCCTCGTCTGGTCTTCTGTCTCCGGTGTAGCGGACACTCCACGTTCTCGACGTCGGGATAGCTGTTACTTTGGCCGCCTCCATCCTTAATGCTGCCGTCTGCGCCTCGTGGATGGTTTTATAATCGCCGAGCATTAGGCGCTGACGAATCTCCGTGTCTCGTAGCCCGTCCACGAATATGTAGGCAGCTTCCCGGGATACGAACTCTGGTGGGAGGTCGACTAGGGCCTTGCTAGCCAGTTGTTCAACTGCCAGGGAGAACTCCTGCAGCGCCTCCCCTGGCTGCTGTGACCTTGCCTTCAGCTGGTTGCGGTACGCTGCGGCTAAGCCGTGGTTCCCAAAACGATTCTCCAGGGCCTCCCAGATGTCCTTCGGCGCCGCCGTTGTCTGTACCGCGTTCAGGACTTCCGCGGCCCGTCCCTGGAGGCTGGCTATTAACTGTGTGGCCTCCTCCTCCGGTGACCATCTGTTGTGCTTGGCCACTGTGTCGAACTGGCGGCGGAAGACCTCAAATGTTGACGCGCCGTCATATTTCGGAGGTTTGACGCGCGCCGATGTTGTGTCGCATCCCGGTGCGTCGGCCTTCAAATCCTTCAACCTCCTGCTGAAGTCGTCCTCCACCTTGGCGTTCAGGGACTTGACGCTGTTGTCGGCCTTCCAGGTCGTTAGCGCGGCTCGCCAGGTCCTAGACGCGCTCGTCCACTTGGCCCATCCGCTTTCCGAGCTCCGTCACGTCATCCCTCACGCCGGCCAACTGTTCTTCAAATTTGAAGGCGAGAGCCTCGTTCGCCACCTTCATTTTCGTGGTCATTTCGGCCATCTTTGCGGTCATTCTCGTGGCCAAGTTGTTGTTTGCCGTTTCCGTCTTCGCTGTTAACTGGGCCTTCATTTCTTCCATCTTCTCGGTGATGTTGTCGTTAGCCGTCCTCATTTGTTTCAGTTCCGCGGCCAGGTTTTTATTTGAAGTCTCCAGCTTCGCGGCCAGGCTGTTATTTGCCGCTTCTGTTTTCGCAGCGAGGTTGTCATTCGCCGTCTTCATTTGTCAGTTCCGCGGCCGGGCTATTATTTGCCGCTTTCATTTCCAAGGTCAATTGGGCCTTCATTTCCATCATCTTCTCCAAAAACTTTTCCAATGCCGCCTCCATGGTTCTAATGTTCGGTGATGTTGTCGTCCCGGTTCCTGACTCCAGTGTGAATTTGTGGATTCGTGAAATAAAAAGTCCAATAGCACCACTCAAAAATGTTCCTTATTTCCACCGACTTACAGTTGAACATCTGCCAATTACACAGAATTACGTAATGCACACAATTACGATTCACCAGTTCGTCCGTCGCAGTTCCACTTGCACTCGCAATTACGGAAACTCCTCCGACGCACGTACACAGTCTTCTCATCCGTACACTAGCACGGCGCTGATTCGCTGCTCGAAAATAACTAACTGACCTCACTCATTGCAGCCCTTTTTATAGGAATATCACTGTTTTCTAGAAGTCTCTGGTTTCAGTGAATCACCGCGAAGATTCCAGATGGCTGGCGAAGGGGGAAGAGGCGGCCAGCGACAAGTGACACTTCCCTAATCATCCCCTGAGTTAGTGACTGAGACTAATGCGAGGGTGTCGCTCGGCTGCCTCTGGTCCCTTCTCAGCTCTCGTTGGTCGGGCTTTCCGATAATTAGGTGACAATATGATGTTCAAATGAGTACAGGGTACATAGAGCTTAGAGTTACCAGAATTTAATGATTCAGGATAAGGTATAACCTTAAACGTCAAGTCGTATCACACGCTGAATGTAATGATGGCCAAATGAGTACACGGGACATAGCGCTTTGGGTTACCAGAATTTAATCATTCACGATAAGGAATACTCTTCATATTTAAGTCATATCAAACGATGAATGAAATGATGTTCAAATGAGTACAGGGGACATAGAGCTTTGGGTTATCAGAATTTAATCATTCAGGATAAGGAATGATCTTCATATTTAAGTCATATCAACCGATAAATGAAATGATGTTCAAATGAGTACTAGGTACATTGAGCTTTGAGTTAACAGAGTTTAATCATTCAGAACAAGGTATAATCTTCAACGTGAAGTCATATCACATGATGAATGATGTAATGTTCAAATGAGTCCAGGGTACATAGAGCTTAGAATTAGCAGACATTCGGTTTAAGGGAAAACCTCCAAATTTGAGTCATTCAGAACGATGAATGTGATGATTTTCAAAAGAGTACAGGGTACATAGAGCTTAGAATTAGCATACATTCATCTTAGAGGATTAGAGAAAAACTCCAAACTTGGTTATGTTGGACGACTATTAAGATGATGCTCTTTTGACTACAGGGTACATAGAGCTTAGAGTTAGCAGACATTCGTCTTACAGGATAAGGGAAAGCTCCGATTTGAGTCACTCAGAACGATGAACGACATGATGTTCAAATGAGTACAGGGTACATAGAGCTTTGAGTTACCAGAATTTAATCTATCAGGATAAGGAATAACCTTCAATGTTATGTCATATCACATGATAGAGTAATGTTCAAATGAGTACAGGGTACATACGGCTTTGTGTTACCCGAATTTATTAAGTCAGGATAAGGAATAACCTTCAACATTAAGTCACATAACACGATGAATAAAATCATGTTCAAACGAGTACAGGGCACATATAGCTTTGAGTTGCCAGAATTTAATCTTTTAGGATAAGGTATAACCTTCCACGTTAAGTCATGTCACATGATGAATGAAATGACGTTCATATGAGTACAAGGTACATAGAGCTTTGAGTTACCACAATTTAATCATCAGGATGAGGAATAGCCTTAAGCGTTTTATCGTATCACACGATTAATGAAAGGATGTTCAAATGAGTACAGAGTACATGGGCCTTTGAGTTACCACAGTTTAATCATTCAGGATAACGGATAATCTTCAACGTTAAGTCGTATCACACGATGAAAGAAATGATGTTCAAATGAGTACAGGGTACAAGGAGCTGTGAGTTACCAGAAATTAATCATTCAGTATAAGGGATAATCTTCAACGTTAAGTCATACCTCACGATGAACGAAATGATGTTCAAATGACTACAGGGTACATAGAGCTTTGAGTTACCAGAATTTATTCATTCTGAGTAAGGGATAATATTCAACGTTAAGTCATATCACACGAGGAATGTAATGATGTTCAAAAGAGTACAAGGTACATAGATCTTTGAGTTACCAGAATTTAATCATTCAGGATAAGGGATAAACTTCAACGTCAAGTCGCATCACTCGAAGAATGAAACGATGTTCAAATGAGTACAGGGTACATAGAGCTTAGAAATAGCATACATTCATCTTAGAGGATAAGAGAAAAACTCCAAACTTGAGTCATATAGGTCCATTATTAAGATGATGCTCAAATGACTACAGGGTACATAGAGCTTAGATTTAGCAGACATTCGTCTTAAAGGATAAGGGAAACATCAGATTTGAGTCATTCAGAACGATGAGCGACATGATGTTCAAATGAGTACAGGGTACATAGAGCTTTGAGTTACCAGAATTTAATCATTCGGGATAAGGAATAACTTTCAACGCTAAGTCATATAACACGATGAATGAAATGATATACAAATGAGTACAGGGCACATAGATCTTTAAGTTACCAGAATTTAATATTTCAGGGTTAGGAATAACCTTCATAAGTACGTCGTAGCTCACGATGAATGAAATGATGTTCAAATGAGTACAGGGCACATAGAGCTTTGAGTTTCCAAAACTTATCCTTTTAAGATAAGGTATAAACTTCCACGTTAAACCATGTCTCATGATGAATGAAATGATGTTCAAATGAGTACAAGGAACATAGAGCTTTGAGTTACCAGAATTTAATCATTCAGGATAAAGAATAATCTTCATATTTAAGTCATATCAAACGATGAATGAAATGATGTTCAAATGAGTAAGGGTACATAATGCTTTGAGATACTAGAAGGTAATCATACAGGATAAGGAATAATTTTCAACGTTAAGTCATTTCACACGATTAATGAAGTAATGTTCAAATGAGTATAGGGTGCATAGAGATTTCAGTTACCAGAATTTAATCATTAAGGATAAGGAATAACCTTCAACGGTATGTCATATCAAACAATGAATGAAATGATGTTCAAATGAGTGCAAGGTACATAGAGCTTTGATTTACCAGACATTCATCAATCATGATAGAGCAAAACCTTCAACGTTAGGTCATATCACACGATGAATCAATTAATGTGCAAATGACTGCAGGGTACACAGAGCCTAATATTACCAGTCATTTAGCTTTGTTATATCTATTCCTTCCGATGCAGCTCTTTGTGATTACGTAATTTATGTTTACGTATTTTATTGAGTTTTTTATTACATTCTGGCAACTTTTTATATACTTATTTACTTATTTAGTAATTATTTTCTTACTTATTTATTTAATTTATATTTTATGTATGTTTTTTCTTTGTTTGTTTATTTATTCATTTAATTAATTATTTATTTCATTTAGTCGTTTCAGTTTTCTTTGATGCATTTGAATAACAAGGGTGAGGCGAGCTACACCGATATTTGTAGAGGTACGGACTGCCATCTGCATATACATGGAAACTTGTAACATTGCAACTGAAGTGTAGATGGCAGCACCAAACTATTTGTGTTTGTGGTTGTGAACAAAAGCGCAAATTTAGTTGAAGGGTAAAGTAAACTATAAAGCTTAATAAACAATATGATTTACAATTGATATTGTCATAGAAGTTCAGCAATATGATGTATCAGATAGTTGCTGTTTCGTTCTAGATACGAAAAAGCCGTTGCTTGTTGGGTACTCATGGCTCTATTATGTGGCATAAATTAGATGGATGAAGGCGTCCAGGTGCGCCAGATGGTTACCCGCGGCAGGCCTCTGCCCAACTACCAGGTATCGTTAGACAGGACCACCAGTAATAAGAAAATTCTTCAGGAAAGAGAGGTGTGCCATATGATGGTCACCGTGGAGGTCCTAAAAACTAGCCAAAATATCACACAATGTTATAATTGCCAACAACTTGGGCATACGTTCAGAATGTGCAATATGACCTCCCGGTGCGTCCTCTGCGGCGGCATTCACCGCCTCGCTGAGTGCCCCAAAAAGGCGACGCAGGACGTCGTACCCCACTGCGCAAATTGTGGGGAGACGCATCCTGCCAGCTATCGAGGCTGTGAGACGTTCCGCAACGAACGCCACCGCCGCCAACTGGCAGCCATAGCCAGGGCAGGTGCCAGTGTACAACCAGGGCCAAGGCCTATCACTCACCCGGCCCTGGTTAGAGAAGGCGTGTCCTTTGCAGGCGCCGCTGGAGGACGAACGGCACCTGTGCCACCACCAGCTGGTCCCCCTCCTACTTCCCCCCCGTCCCAGGCACCCACTAGTGACCTGGGCGGACTTAAGGTGCTGCTCTCCTTAATTAAAGGCTTAAACATTTCATCTATGCTAACCAAGCTGCGGCCTTTCATCGAGCAATTTAAAAGCTGCAGCAACACTTGGGACAAAGCAGAAATAATAATATGTGCCATCTCTACACTCCTGGAGTAAATGGCTTTACGCAGGGGAGGTATAACTTCATCTCGCGCGCTCCTGTGGAATGCCGACGGCATCTACAGGCAGCGCTACGAACTTGAAAACTACCTGCGGCGTAACAAAATTGATATCGCATTCATTTGCGAAACTAAATTAAAGCCGGAGCACACTTTCAAGCTCCAAGGGTATAATATATTTCGGACTGACAGATTTGGCAGACAAGGGGGGGGAACCGCCATCTTGCTAAAAAACACAGTTGCTCATGCTCCTGTCACGCTGCCTGCTTTGGCAGCACTGGAGTGCACGGCTCTGAAAATACGTGCGAACAATAAAACGGTGATGTTGGTAGCGCTTTATCGGCCTCCCACCTCCCCTAACTTCATACAAGACCTCGAACAAATCCTTGCTTTAGAGGACCACGTTATAATTGCAGGAGATTTCAACGCTCGACACCCATGGTGGTTTTCTCGTCGAGCGAACGCGGCTGGAAATCTCCTGGTTGAACTTATAACAGATAATGACGACCTCGAGGTACACCTCCCCCCAGAAACCACATTTTGGCATAGAACAGGACTCGATCCTGAAATTTTGGACTTCGTGATTACAAAAAATGCGGCAATTACAAATAATCTTATTGTGTATCACAGTCTGGATTCTGACCATTTGCCTGTGCATTTCGAGCTCTGCGGCTCTCTCGCGGCCGGTGTAACCGGTCCGCCGAGGCGAGCAGAAACAAACTGGACAGCCTACACGCTCGATATGCACAGGATGGCGCAACCTGGACTGTCATACCACAACGAGGCGGACATCGACGCCGCCATTGAAAACTTCACCGCCTCGTTGCGCACGGCCAGACGAAACGCTACCACATACACCACAAGTCCACCCAGTTTTTGCACTTACCCTGAGGTGGAACGGCTCATTGCACGACGTCGGCGTCTGACGAGACTGTGGCGGTACACCCGCCAGCCAGAGTACAAAACGCTAGCAAAATGGCTAAGCAAAATCATTCGGCAACAAATTAAACTCAACAAAATTTAACAGTGGGAAAACAAGATGCTGAGTACCACCCATTCGGACCATAGTTTGTGGAAATTGTTAAAGGCATTCAAAGTCTCCTCAAACGCCAACGCCGCCACTGAGGCGCTCCAAACTCAACTCGGCCTGCACTTCTCCTCTAAGGAGAAAGCCGAGGTTTTCGCTGACTGTCTACAGGACAGGTTCAGCGAAAACGCAGCGACCAACCTCGATTTAGAGAGGGAGGTTAACGCTTGGGTAAAAAACTGGGAGGCGCAGAAGCACGAGCAACATCTGCCCCTCACAAACCCGCAGGAGGTCTACAAGCTCATTAGGAAACTACCTAATGGGAAAGCCGCCGGCCCGGACAAAGTGACTAATGAGGAACTCAAACACCTCCCGAGAAAAGCCCTGGTGCAACTCACAAAAATATTCAACGCCTGCTTGCAGCACAACCATTTCCCCGACACTTGGAAACGAGCCAAGGTAATAATGCTCCCGAAGCAGGGGAAAAGCACCAGGCAACCTCAAAATTACCGCCCCATTAGTCTTTTGTCCACTATTGGTAAATTGCTCGAAAAAATCATACTTTCCCGACTCCAAAAACAAGTTTCGGACCATGAGCTTTCAAATTCTCAGTTTGGCTTCAGAAAAGGACATTCTACCGAGCTTCAGCTCCTCAGACTAACAGACGACGTAACCGAGCAATTCAACAATGGGTCTTCAACGTTGGCGTTATTTTTGGACGTAGAAGCCGCCTTCGACCGGTGCTGGCACAACGGCCTTATTTATAAGATGCACCGGAACTTTCCCGGCCTTCAAATTTCAACTCCTATGCTGCACAGTTTCTTAAAAAATCGGCGCTTCTACGTCCAAGTGGGTGGCTCCTCCTCTAAGGAAAGAGTCATGCAGGCTGGCGTACCACAAGGGGCCATCATGTCTCCATTTCTGTACATAGTATTCACAAATGACTACCCTGTGGACGCCAGATGCAAAGTGGCCATGTACGCTGACGACACTGCATTCTACAACCACCACAAAAATTATCGTTTCGGCCTATTAGAAATGCAGCGGTATACTGACCGCTTCCTCTCATGGCTCCATGATTGGAAAGTCAAAATTAACCCAAACAAATGCCAGCTGATACATTTTACCAAGCGGCGCCCTTTGGCTATGGACCTAACGGTCGGTGGTCAAATATTGCATTGCCGTCAGCAAGTCAAGTACTTGGGCGTGACGTTGTCACGCACGATGAACTGGTCAACCCATATAAAAGATATCGCCAACAAAGGGCGGCAGAGATTGAAGTTATGCACCCCCATCTTCAGGAGTAAACAGCTCAAACTAAACTCCAAACTTGTCCTTTACAGGACATTTATACTGTCGGTGGTCCTGTACGCGTGTGTGGCCTGGGCCAACGCATCAAAATCAACACTCAAGTACATTCAGACAATCCAGAACCTCTCCCTCAGGAAGATCCTTTCCGTTCCTCTCCTTACCACAAACCAACAAATCCACTTGGAAACAAACTCCCCCACAATACCTGAGGTTATCCTGAAATGGGCCTCCTCCACCTGGGCGCGCATACGTCTTCACAAAAATCCCAACATATCCAATATCGGGAAGGGCGAGCCGCAGCACCGGAAACATTCGAGAATAAAGATATTTTAAAAGACGGCGGCTCGCCCAATCTTCGTGCCCAGCATCCCCCAACACTCCCCGGCCCACGGCCACACGTTCTCACGGGCAGAGGCCGGAGTCACGGCAACATGGATACCTGTCGGACTCCAAACTGTCGCACAGTATAACTGCGAAAAGTATACATAGTGTATATAGTGCTCAGTGGGTGTGTATGCGTGAGTGAGTGTGTGTGTGTCTGTGTGTGTGTGTGATTGAATGCGTGTGTGTAAATATGTATATATATATATATATTATTATTATTATTACTACTATTATTATAAAAAAAGTAACAAAAAGATGCAAAAACAGATAGACAGAAAGACAGTGAACAAGGTAATACTGTTCTCGGCGGTCGAGATAAGGCCGCCGAATGGGTATTTACAAACCCCAAATAACAGAAAAATTTGTACATACATCCAATTATAAAACCATGTTAATTTAAGCCTTTAAGCCGAGCCCATATGTACCGGCACCAGGCCATACTTTATTATTAATAAATGAAAAAATGAATGGCTTCGTTTTGTATTTCCGTGCTGGACATTCGGTAGTGAATTTTTGAAAGGGTCACCTCTCATGAGCTCTGACATACTTATGGCAAATCAAACATGTGTACCAACATAAATGGTGGAGCAATTGGCACAGCTGTAAGGCTATGGAGACGCATAAACTATACTTAAAATTCCAACCAAAATAATAATTTAAGACTTTAGCCTTTTGCTCCTTTGTCTCCTACTTTTAAATGCACAGTAATGCCAACTTTGTTTTCTCGTGGAAGACAAAAACGCAGTGATTCTGTATAAAACTAGTTTGGAAGATGTTTTTAATCTTTGATTAAAATTTTCTTACGTTATTTTCATCGTTTTATTACTTGGACTGCCTCCCTTATGTACAATGTTTTGGTTTTCTAAATGTCATGTTGTCAACACTGATGCTACGCAAGACAAATGAACATGGCAGCCCGATGGGAAAGGTAAGCCATATCATACATGTATATATTGAGGGCTGTCTACATGTAGAGTAAGATACAACGTTTAAAGGGATTTTATTTTCTTTTTAGGACAAAGGTAATTGCCCACGATTTGTCATTTGAGCAGGTTCTAATTACAGAGCTATTCAAGTGTTATCAGTATAATTTATTACTCAGATAATATTGTACAGTATAAAATGAGTTTAATACTTCCTAGTAGCAATTTTAAAGGCACTGAAATTACCATTCTTCCATTTAACATGATTATGAAGACCTTTAAATATTTTGATGGTTGCATAATACACATCTATGTGGAAGGAAGAAAGTTTAGCTCTATTTGTGAGCCTGCCAGCAGCATGACGATGACGTGTGGCTATCAAAGATTGCTTATCATTAAGTAGCTGTTTAATTTTTGTAAGGTATCATCTCTTGGAGCTTTGATTCAAATTATAGCAGTAGCTGACATTAATCCTACCGGATAATGGAAAAGCGCCAAATTCAAGTCATATCGGAACATGAAAGGGATGATGCTTAAATGAGTACAGGGTACAGAGAGCTTTGAGTTGCCAGAATTTAATCATTCAGGATAAGGAATAACCTTCAACGTTAAGTCATATAACACCATGAATGAAATGAGGTTCAAATGAGTACAGGGCACATAGAGCTTTGAGTTTCCAGAATTTAATCTTTTAGGATAAGGTATAACCTTCCACGTTAAGACATGTCACATGATGAACGAAATGATGTTCAAATGAGTACAAGGTACATAGAGTGTTGAGTTACCAGTATTTAATCATTCAGGATAAGGAATGCCTTCAACTTTAGGTCATATCACACGATGAATGAAATGATGTTCAAATGACTACAGGGTACATAGCGCTTTGAGTTACAAGAATTTACTCATTCAGGGTAAGGGATAATGTTCAGCGGTAAGTCATATCACAAGATAAATGAAATGATGTTCAAATGAGTACAGAGGATATAGAGCTTTGAGTTACCAGAATTTAATCTTTCAGGGTAAGGGATAATCTTCATATTTAAGTCATATCAAACAATGAATGAAATGATGTTCAAATGAGTAAAGGGGACATAAACTTTGAGTTACTAGAAATTAATCATTCAAGATAAGGGATAATCTTTAACGTCAAGTCGTATCACTCGAAGAATGAAATGATGTTCAAATGAGTACAGGGAACATAGAGCTTTGAGTTACCAGAATATACTCGTTCAGGATAAGGAATAATCTTCAGCGGTAAGTCATATCACACGATCAATAAAATGATTTTCAAATGATTACAGTGTAATTAGAGCTTCGAGTTACCAGATTTTAATCATCAGGATAAGGAATAGCCTTAAAAGTTAAGTCGTATCACACGATGAATGAAATGATGTTCAAATGAGTACAGGGTACATAGATCTTTGGGTTACCAAAATTTAATCTTTCAGGATAAGGCATAACCTTCAGCGACAAGTCGTATCACACGATGAATGTAATGACGGTCAAATGAGTACAGGGGACATATAGCTTTGGGTTACCAGAACTTAATCATTCAGGATAAGGTATAATCTTCATATTTAAGTCATAGCAAACGATGAATGAAATGATGTTCAAATGAGTACAGGGTACATAAGCTTTGAGTTACTAGAATTTAATCATTCAGGACAAGGGAAAATCTTCAACATTAAGTCATATCACACCATTAATGAAATGATGCTCAAATGAGTACAGGGTACATAGAGCTTTTAGTTACCAGGAATAATCATTCAGAATAAGGAATAACCATCAAGGTTAAGTCATTTAGACGATGAAGGAAATGATGTTCAAATGAGTACAGGGTAAATAGAGCTTTGAGTTACTAGAATTTATTCTTTCAGGATAAGGTATAATCTTCAACGTTAAATCATATCACACGATGAAGGAAATGATGTTCATATGAGTACAGGGTACATAGAGCTTTGAGTAACTAGAATTTATTCTTTCAGGATAAGGTATAATCTTCAACGTTAAGTCATATCAAACGATGAATGAAATGATGTTCAAATGAGAACAGGGTACATAGAGCTTTCAGTTACTAGAATTTATTCTTTCAGGATAAGGTATAATCTTCAACGTTAAGTCATATCACACGATGAATGAAATGATGTTCAAATGAGTACAGGGTACATAGAGCTTTGAGTTACTAGAATTTATTCTTTCAGGATAAGGTATAATCTTCAACGTTAAATCATATCACACGATGAAGGAAATGATGTTCAAATGAGTACAGGGTACATAGAGCTTTGAGTTATTAGAATTTATTATTTCAGGATAAGGTATAATCTTCAACGTTAAGTCATATCACACGATGAAGGAAATGATGTTCAAATGAGTACAGGGTACATAGAGCTTTGAGCTACTAGAATTTATTCTTTCAGGATAAGGTATAATCTTCAACGTTAAATCATATCACACGATGAATGAAATGATGTTCAAATGAGTACAGAGTGCATTGAGCGTTAAGTTACTAGAATTTAATCATTCAGGATAAGGAATAACCTTCAAGGTTAAGTCATTTAACACGATGAAGGAAATGATGTTCAAATGAGTACAGGGTACATAGAGCTTTGAGTTACTAGAATTTATTCTTTCAGGATAAGGTATAATCTTCAACGTTAAATGATATCACGCGATGAATGAAATGATGTTTAAACGAGTACAGGCTAAATAGAGCTTTGAGTTGCTAGAATTTAATCATTCAGGATAAGGGATAATCTTCAACGTGAAGTTCTATCAGACGGTGGATCAAATGATGTTCAAATGGGTACAGGCTACATGGAGCTTAGATATAGCAGATATATCTTACAGGTTAAGGGAAAACGTCCTAACTTGAGTCATGTATGACGATGAATGGGTAGTGCTCAAATAAGTACAGGGTACAGGAAGCTTAGAATTAGAAGACATTCGTCTTACAGGATAAGGGAAAAGCTCCGATTTATGTAATTCAGAACGATGAATGGGATGATGCTCAAATTACTACAGGGTACATAGAGGTTAGAGTTAGCAGACATTCGTCTTACAGGATAAGGTAAAAACTCCGATTTAAGTCATTCAGAACGATGAAAGGGATGGTGCTCAAATGACTACAGGGTACATAGAGCTTAGAGTTAGCAGACATTAGTCTTACAGGATAAGGGAAAAGCTCCGATTTAAGTCATTCAGAACGATGAAAGGGATGGTGCTCAAATTACTACAGGGTACATAGAGGTTAGAGTTAGCAGACATTAGTCTTACAGGATAAGGGAAAAGCTCCGATTTAAGTCATTCAGAACGATGAAAGGGATGATGCTCAAATGACTACAGGGTACATAGGGCTTAGAGTTAGCAGACATTCGTCTTACAGGATAAGGGAAAAGCTCCGATTTAAGTCATTCAGAACGATGAATGTGATGATGCTCAAATGACTACAGGGTACATAGAGCTTAGAGTTAGAAGACATTCGTCTTACAGGATAACGGAAAAGCTCCGATTTATGTCATTAAGATCGATGAATGGGATGAAGCTCAAATGACTACAGGGTACATAGAGCTCAGAATTAGCAGACATTCGTCTTACAGGATAAGGAAAAAGCTCCGATTTAAGTAATTCAGAACGATGAATAGGATGAAGATCAAATGACTACAGGGTACATAGAGCTTAGAGTTAGCAGACATTCGTCTTACAGGATAAGCTTTAAGTCATTCACAACGATGAATGGGATGATGCTCAAATGACTACAGGGTACATAGAGCTTACAGTTAGCAGACATTCGTCTTACAGGATAAGGGAAAAGCTCCGATATAAATCATTCAGAACGATGAATGGGATGATGCTCAAAAAACTACAAGGTACATAGAGCTTAGAATTAGAAGACATTCGTCTTAAAGGATAAGGGAAAAGCTCCGATTTAAGTCATTAAGAACGATGAAAGGGATGAAGCTCAAATGACTAAAGGGTACATAGGGCTTAGAGTTAGCAGACATTCGTCTTACAGGATAAGGAAAAAGCTCCGACTTAAGTCATTCAGAACGATGAATGGGATGATGCTCAAATGACTACAGGGTACATAGAGCTTAGAGTTAGAAGACATTCGTCTTACAGGATAAGGGAAAAGCTCCGATTTAAGTCATTAAGAACGATGAAAGGGATGATGCTCAAATGACTAAAGGGTACATAGGGCTTAGAGTTAGCAGACATTCGTCTTACAGGATAAGGGAAAAGCTCCGACTTAAGTCATTCAGAACGATGAATGGGATGATGCTCAAATGACTACAGGGTACATAGAGCTTAGAGCTAGAAGACATTCGTCTTACAGGATAAGGGAAAAGCTCCGATTTAAGTCATTAAGATCGATGAATGGGATGAAGCTCAAATGACTACAGGGTACATAGAGTTTAGAGTTAGAAGACATTCGTCTTACAGGATAAGGGAAAAGCTCCGATTTAAGTCATTAAGAACGAGGAAAGGGATGATGCTCAAATGACTAAAGGGTACATAGGGCTTAGAGTTAGCAGACATTCGTCTTACAGGATAAGGGAAAAGCTCCGACTTAAGTCATTCAGAACGATGAAAGGGATGATGCTCAAATGACTACAGGGTACATAGAGCATAGAGTTAGAAGACATTCGTCTTACAGGATAAGGGAAAAGCTCCGACTTAAGTCATTCAGAACGATGAAAGGGATGATGCTCAAATGACTAAAGGGTACATAGAGCTTAGAGTTAGCAGACATTCGTCTTACAGGATAAGGGAAAAGCTCCGACTTAAGTCATTCAGAACGATGAAAGGGATGATGCTCAAATGACTAAAGGGTACATAGAGCTTAGAGTTAGCAGACATTCGTCTTACAGGATAAGGGAAAAGCTCCGACTTAAGTCATTCAGAACGATGAATGGGATGATGCTCAAATGACTACAGGGTACATAGGGCTTAGAGTTAGCAGACATTCGTCTTACAGGATAAGGGAAAAGCTCCGACTTAAGTCATTCAGAACGATGAATGGGATGATGCTCAAATGACTAAAGGGTACATAGAGCTTAGAGTTAGAAGACATTCGTCTTACAGGATAAGGGAAAAGCTCCGACTTAAGTCATTCACAACGATGAATGGGATGATGCTCAAATGACTAAAGGGTACATAGGGCTTAGAGTTAGCAGACATTCGTCTTACAGGATAAGGGAAAAGCTCCGACTTAAGTCATTCAGAACGATGAATGGGATGATGCTCAAATGACTACAGGGTACATAGAGCTTAGAGTTAGAAGACATTCGTCTTACAGGATAAGGGAAAAGCTCCGATTTAAGTCATTAAGATCGATGAATGGGATGAAGCTCAAATGACTACAGGGTACATAGAGCTCAGAGTTAGCAGACATTCGTCTTACAGGATAAGGAAAAAGCTCCGATTTAAGTAATTCAGAACGATGAATAGGATGAAGCTCAAATGACTACAGGGTACATAGAGCTCAGAGTTAGCAGACATTCGTCTTACAGGATAAGGGAAAAGCTCCGACTTAAGTCATTCAGAACGATGAATGGGATGATGCTCAAATGACTAAAGGGTACATAGAGCTTAGAGTTAGAAGACATTCGTCTTACAGGATAAGGGAAAAGCTCCGACTTAAGTCATTCAGAACGATGAATAGGATGAAGCTCAAATGACTACAGGGTACATAGAGCTTAGAGTTAGCAGACATTCGTCTTACAGGATAAGCTTTAAGTCATTCACAACGATGAATGGGATGATGCTCAAATGACTACAGGGTACATAGAGCTTACAGTTAGCAGACATTCGTCTTACAGGATAAGGGAAAAGCTCCGATATAGGTCATTCAGAACGATGAATGGGATGATGCTCAAATGACTACAAGGTACATAGAGCTTAGAATTAGAAGACATTCGTCTTAAAGGATAAGGAAAAAGCTCCGATTTAAGTCATTAAGAACGATGAATGGGATGAAGCTCAAATGACTACAGGGTACATAGAGCTCAGAGTTAGCAGACATTCGTCTTACAGGATAAGGGAAAAGCTTCGATTTAAGTAATTAAGAACAATGAATGAAATGATGTTCAAATGAGCACAAGGTACATAGAGCTTTGAGTTACCACAATTTAATCATCAGGATAAGGAATAGCCTTAAACGTTTAGTCGTATTACGCGAATAACGAAAGGATGTTCAAAAGAGTACAGAGTACATAGGGCTTTGACTTACCACAGATTAATCATTCTGGATAACGGATAATCTTCAACGTTAAGTCGTTTCACACGATGAATGAAAAGATGTTCAAATGAGTACAGGGTACATAGAGCTGTGAGTTACCAGAAATTAATCATTCAGGATAACGGATAATCTTCAACGTTAAGTCGAATCATACGATGAACGAAGTGGTGTGCAGATGAGTACAGGCACATAGAGCTTTGAGTTACCAAAATTTAATCATTCAGGATAAGGGATAATCTTCAACTTTAAGTCATATCGCACGATGAGTGAAATGATGTTTAAATGAGTACAGGGGACATAGAGCTTTGGGTTACCAGAATTAAATCATTCAGGATAAGGGATAATATTCAACGTTAAGTCGTATCACACGATGAATGAAATGATGTTCAAATGAGTACGGGGTACATAGAGCTTTGAGTTACCAGGGGTTGCTCATTCAGGATAAGGGATGATCTTCAGCGGAAAGTCATATCACACGATCAATAAAATGATGTTCAAATGAGTACAGGGTACATAGAGCTTTGAGTTACCAGAATTTATTATTTCTGGGAAAGGGATAACCTCCAACGTTAAGTCATATCACACGATGAATTAAGTGATGGTCAAATGAGTACAGGGTACATAAAGCTTTGAGTTACCAGAATTTATTAATTCTGGGAAAGGGATAACCTCCAACGTTAAGTCATATCACACGATGAATTAAGTGATGTTCAAATGAGTACAGGGTACATAAAGCTTTGAGTTACGAGAATTTAATCATTCAGAGTAAGGGATAATCTTCAGCGTTAAGTCATATCACACGATGAACGAAATAATGTTCAAAAGAGTACAAGGTACATAGATCTTTGAGTTACCAGAATTTAATCATTCAGGATAAGGGATAATCTTCAACGTCAAGTCGTATCACACGATGAATGTAATGATGGTCAAATGGGTACAGGGGACATAGAGCTTCGGTTTCCCAGAATTTAATCATTCAGGATAAGAAATACTCTTCATATTTAAGTCATATCTAGCGATGAATAAATTGATGTTCAAATGAGTACAGGGTACATAGAGCTTAGAATTAGCAGACATTCGCCTTACAGATTAAGGGAAAACTTCCAAATTTGAGTTATTCAGAAAGATGAATGCGATGATGTTCAAATGAGTACAGGGTACATAGAACTTTGAGTTACCAGAATTTATTCATTCTGGAAAAGCAATGACCTTCAACGTTAAATCATATCTTACGATGAATAAAATAATGTTCAAAGGAGTACAAGATGCATAGAGCTTTGAGTTACCAGGTTTAAATCATTCGGGATAAGGGATAATCTTCAACGTCAAGTCGTATCACCCGAAGAATGAAATGATGTTCAAATGTGTACTGGGTACATAGAGCTTTGAGTTACCAGAATTTATTCATTCTGGATAAGGGATAACCTTAAACGTTAAGTAATATCAAACGATGAATGAAATAATGTTCAAATGATTGCAGGGTACACAGAGCCTAGGATTACCAGTCATTTATCTTTCAGAATAAGCATGTTTTTTTTTGTTTAACTCTATTCCTTCCGATTCAGCTCTTTGTGATTACGTACTTTATGTTTACGTATTTTATTGAGTTTTTTTATCACGTACTGACAACTTTTTATTTACTTATTTACTTACTTAGTAATTATTTTCTTACTTATTTATTTAATTTATATTTTATGTTTGTTTGTTTCTTTGTTTGTTGAGTTATTCATTTATTTACTTATTTATTTATTTCATTTAGTCGTTTTAGTTTGCTTTGATGCATTTGAATAACAACGGCGAGGCGAGCTACACCGATATTTGTAGAGGTACGGACTGCCATCTGCATATACATGGAAACTTGTAACATTGCAACTGAAGTGTAGATGGCAGGACTACACTATTTGTCTTTGTGTTTGTGATAAATCAGCAAATATAGTTGAAGAGGAGAGTAAACGGAAAACTTAATAAACAATATGACTTCCAATTGATACTTTCATAGAAGTTCAGCAATATGATGTACCATATGGTTGCTGTTTTGTTCTGGATACGAAAAAGCCGTTGCTTTTTGGGTACTCATGGCTCTATTATGTGGCATAAATTAGATGGATAAAGTGCTGGTTTCATTTCTAATTTCAGTGCTGCCTACTCTGTAGTCAATTTTTGGAAGGGTCACCTCTCATGAGCTCTGACCCTACTTATAGCAAATCAAACATGTGTACCAACATTAATGGTAGAGCAATTGGCACAAGTGTAAGACCATAGAGACGCATACACTATTCTCAAAATTCCAACCAAAATATAATTTAAGACTTTAGTCTTTTGCTCCATGGTCTGCAACCTTTAAATGCACAGTAATGCCAACTTTAGTTTCTCGTGGAAGAAATAAACGCCGTGATTCTGAGTTAAATTAATTTCGATGACGTTTTTAATATTTTGATTAAATTTTTGTTACGTTATTTTCATCGTTTTATTATTTTGACTGCCTCCCTTTTGTACGATGTTTTGGTTTTGTAAATGTCATGTTGTCAACACTGATGCTACGCAAGACAAATAAACAATGTAGCCCGAAGGGGAAGGTAAGCAATATCATACATGTGTGTATTGAGGGCTGACCAAAAGTAGAGTATGATACAACGCTTAAAGGGATTTTATTTTCTTTTTAGGACAAAGGTATATTGCCAACGAGTTGTCATTTGAACAGGTTCTACTTACAGAGCTATTCAAGTGTTATGAGGATAATTTATTACTCAGATAATATTGTACTGAATGAAATGAGTCCAATACTTCCTAGTAGCAATTGTAAAATCACTGAAATTACCAGTCTTCCCTTATCCATGATTATAAAGAGCTTTAAATATTTTGATGGTTGCATAATACACATCTATGTGAAAGGAAGAAATATTAGCTCTGATTGTGAGCCTGCCAGCAGCATGACGACGACGTGTGGCTATCAAAGATTGCTTATCATTAAGTAGCTGTTTAATTTTTGTAAGGTATCGTCTCTTGGAGCTTTGATCCTAATTATATCAGTACCTGACATTAATCTTACAGGATAAGGGAAAAGCGCCAAATTCAAGTCATATCGGAACATGAATGAGATGATGCCCAAAGGAGTACGGGGTACATAGAGCTTTGAGTTACTAGAATTTAATTATTCAGGATAAGGTATAGCCTCCAACGTTAAGTCATATCACATGATGAATGAAATGATGCTCAAGTGACTACAGGATACATAGAGCTTTGAGTTAACAGAATTTAATAATTCAGGATAAGGGATAAACTTCAGCGGTAAGTCATGTCACACGATTTATGAAATGACGTTCAAAAGAGTACAGGGTACATAGAGCTTTGAGTTAACAAAATTTAATCATTCAGAATAAGGGATAACCTTCAACGTGAAGTCATATCACATGATGAATGATGTAATGTTCAAATGAGTCCAGGGTACCTAGAGCTTAATATTAGCAGATATTCGTCTTACTGGTTAAGGGAAAAACTCCTAATTTGAGTCATTCAGAACGATGAATGCGATGATTTTCAAAAGAGTACAGGGTACATAGAGCTTAGAATTAGCATACATTCATCTTAGAGGATTAGAGAAAAACTGCAAACTTGGTTATGTAGGACGATTATTAAGATGATGCTCTTTTGACTACAGGGTACATAGAACTTAGAGTTAGCAGACATTCGTCTTACAGGATAAGGGAAGCCTCCGATTTGTGTCACTCAGAACGGTGAACGACATGATGTTCAAATGAGTATAGGATACATAGAGCTTTGAGTTACCAGAATTTAATCAATCAGGATAAGGAATAACCTTCAATTTTATGTCATATTACATGATAAATAAAGTAATGTTCAAATGAGTACAGGGTGCATAGAGCTTTGTGTTACCTGAATTTATTAATTCAGGATAAGGAATAACCTTCAACGTTAAGTCATATCAGACGATGAATGAAATCATGTTCAAACGAGTACAGGGCACATAGAGCTTTGAGTTGCCAGAATTTAATCTTTTAGGATAAGGTATAACCTTCCACGTTAAGTCATGTCACATGATGACTGAAATGATGTTCAAATGAGTACAAGATACATAGATCTTTGAGTTACCAGAATTTAATCATTCAGGATAACGGATAAGCTTTAACGTCAAGTCCTATCACTCGAAGAATGAAATGATGTTGAAATGAGTACAGGGTACATAGAGCTTAGAAATAGCATACATTCATCTTAGAGGTTAAGAGAAAAACTCCAAACTTTTGTCTTATAGGTCGATTATTAAGATAATGCACAAATGACTACAGGGTACATAGAGCTTAGAGTTAGCAGACATTCGTCTTACAGGATAAGGGAAACCTCCGATTTCAGTCACTCAGAACGATGAACGACATGATGTTCAAATGAGTAAAGGTACACAGAGCTTTCAGTTACCAGAATTTAATCATTCGGGATAAGGAATAACCTTCAACCTTCAGTCATATAAAATGATGAATCAAATGATATACAAATGAGTACAGGGCACATAGAGCTTTGAGTTACCAGAATTTAATCATTAAGGATAAGGAATAACCTTCAACGGTAAGTCATATCAAACGATGAATGAAATGATGTTCAAATGAGTGCACGGTACATAGAGCTTTGATTTACCAGACATTCATCAATCATGATAGAGCAAAACCTTCAACGTTAGGTCATATCACACGATGAATCAAATAATGTTCAAATGACTGCAGGGTACACAGAGCCTAGTATTACCAGTCATTTATCTTTCAGAATAAGCTTGTTTTTTTTTTTGTTATATCTATTCCTTCCGATGCAGCTCTTTGTGATTACGTAATTTATGTTTACCTATTTTATTGAGTTTTTTATCACGTTCTGGCAACTTTTTATATACTTATTTACTTATTTAGTAATTATTTTCTTACTTATTTATTTAATTTATATTTTATGTTTGTTTTTCTTTGTTTGTTTATTTATCCATTTAATTAATTATTTATTTCATTTAGTCGCTTCAGTTTTCTTTGATGCATTTGAATAACAAGGGCGAGGCGAGCTACACCGATATTTGTAGAGGTACGGACTGCCATCTGCAATTACATGGAAACATATAACATTGCAGCTGAAGTGTAGATGGCAGCACTATACTATTTGTGTTTGTGTTTATGAAAAAAACCAGCAAATTTAGTTGAAGGGTAAAGTAAACGAAAAAGCATAATAATCAGTATGATTTACAATATATATTTTCATACAGGTTCAGCAATATGATGTACCAAGTGGTTGCTGTTTCGTTCTAGATACGAAAAAGCCGTTGCTTGTTGGGTACTCATGGCTCCATTATGTAGCATAAATAAGATGGATGAAGTGCTGGTTTCGTTATTATTTTAGTGCTGCACAATCTGTAGGGAATTTTTGGAACGGTCACCTCTCTTGAGCTCTGACCCTAATAATAGCAAATCAAACATGTGTACCAACATAAATGGTGGAGCAATTGGCACAGCTGTAAAACTACAGAGTCGCATACACTATACTCAAAATTCCAACCAAAACAATAATTTAAGGCTTTATTGTTTTGCTCCGTGGTCTACGACTTTTAAAACACAGTAATGAAAACTGTGGTTTCTCGGTGAAGACAAAAACGCCGTGATTCTGTATTAAATTAGTTTGGAAGACGTTTTTAATCCTTTGATGAAAATTTTCTCACGTTATTTTCATCGTATTATTACTTGGACTGCCTCCCTTATGTACAATGTTTTGGCTTTCTAAATGTCATGTTGTCAACACTGATATTAAAGACAAATGAACATTGCAGCCCGATGAGGAAGGTAAGCAATATCATACATGTGTGAATTGAGGACTGTCTTAAAGTAGAGTATGATACAGCGTTTAAAGGGATTTTATTTTGTTTTTAGGACAAAGGTATACTGCCAACGATTTGTCATTTGAGCTGGTTCTACTTACAGAGCTATTCAAGTGTTATCAGTATAATTTATTACTCAGATAATATTGTACAGAATAAAATGAGTTTAACACTTCCTAGTAGCAATTTTAAAAGCACTGAAATTCCCATTCTTCCCTTTAACATGAATATAAAGACTTTTAAATACTTTGATGGTTGCATAATACACATCTATGTGGAAGGAAGAAAGTTTTGCTCTGTTTGTGAGCCTGCCAGCAGCATGACGATGACGTGTGGCTATCAAAGATTGCCTATCATTAAGTAGCTGTTTAATTTTTGTAAGGTATCATCTCTTGAAGCTTTGATCCTAATTATAGCCGTACCTGACATTAATCTTACCGGATAAGGGAAAAGTGCCAAATTCAAGTCATATCGGAACATGAATGAAATGAGGTTCAAATGGGTACAGGGCACATAGAGCTTTGAGTTACCAGAATTTAATCATTCAGGATAAGGGATAACCTTAAACGTTAAGTCATATAAAACGATCAATAAAATGATGTTCAAATGACCACAGGGTACATAGAGCTTTGAGTTGCCAGAATTTAATCATTCAGGATAAGGGATAACGTTAAACGTTAAGTCATATAAAACGATCAATAAAATGATGTTCAAATGAGTACAGGGGACATAGAGCTTTGAGTTACAATTATATACTCATTCAGGATAAGGGATAATCTTCAGTGGTAAGTCATATCACACGATCAATAAAATGATGTTCAAATGAGTACACGGTACATAGAACTTTGATTTACCAGACATTCATCTTTCAGAATAAGGGAAAACCTACAGCCTCAAGTCATATCGGACGATGAATGAAATGACGTTGAAATGAATACAGGGTACATAGAGCTTTGAGTTACCAGACATTACTTTTACAGAATAAGGGAAAAACTCCAGCTTTAAGTCATATCGGACGATGAATGAAATGACTTTGAAATGAGTTCAGGGTACATAGAGTTTTGAGTTACCAGTCATTCATCTTTCAGAATAAGGGAAAAACTCCAGCCTTAAGTCATATCGGACGATGAATGAAATGACGTTGAAATGAGTACAGGGTACATAGAGCTTTGAGTTACCAGACATTACTCTTACAGAATAAGGGAAAAACTCCAGCCTTAAGTCATATCGGACGATGAATGAAATGACGTTGAAATGAGTACAGGGTACATAGAGCTTTGAGATACCAGACATTACTCTTACAGAATAAGGGAAAACCTCCAGCCTCAAGTAATATCGGACGATGAATGAAATGAAATTGAAATGAGTACAGGGTTCACAGAGCTTTGAGTTACCAGGCATTCATCTTTCAGGATAAGGGAAAATCTTCGACCATAAGTCAATTTGGACGATGAATGAAATGACGTTGAAATGAGTACAGGTTACATAGAGCTTTGAGTTACCAGACATTACTCTTACAGAATAAGGGAAAAGCTCCAGCGTTAAGTCATTACGGACGATGAATGAAATGACGTTGAAATGAGTACAGGGTACATAGAGCATTGAGTTACCAGACATTCATCTTTCAGAATAAGGGAAATACTCCAGCCATAAGTTATATCGGACGATGAATGAAATGATGTTCAAATGAGAACAGGGTTCATAGAGCTTAGAGTTACCAGAAACTCATATTTCAAGGACAAGGGAAAACCTTCAACGTTAAGTCATATCGAACAATAAATAAAATGATGTTCAAATGAGTCCAGGGTACATAAAGCTTAGAGTTACTAGACATCCAACGTTCAGGATAAGGAAAAATTTTAAAGTTAACTCATATCACACAATGAATACAATGCTGTACAAATGAGTACAGGGCACATAGAGCTCACGGTTACCAGATATTCATATTTCAGAAAAGGGAAAACCTCAACATTAAGTCATATCACACGATGAATGAAATGATGTTCAAACGAGTACAGGGTACATAGAGCTTTGAGTTACCAGAATTTAATCAGTATGAATAAGGGGTTATCTTGAACGTTAAGTCATATCAGACGATGAACGGAATGAAGTTCAAATGAGTACAGGGTACATAGAGCCTTGAGTTATCAGAATTTAATCATTCAGGATAAGGGATAATCTTCAACGTTAAGTCAAATCACACAAAGAACGAAATGATGTTCAAATGAGTACAGGGTACATAGAGCTTTCGGTTACTAGAATGTAAACATTAAGGTTAAGGGATAATTTTCAAAGTTAAGTCATATCAGAGGATGAATGGAATGACGTTCAAATGAGCACAGGGTACATAGAGCTAAGAGTTAGCAGACATTCGTCTTACAGGTTAAGGGAAAGCCTCCAAGTTTGAGTCATTCAGAACGATGAACGACATGATGTTCAAATGAGTACAGGGTACATAGAGCTTAGAATTAGCATACCTTCATGTTAGAAGATAAGAGAAAAACTCCAAACTTGAGTCATGTAGGACGATTATTAAGATGATGCTCAAATGACTGCAGGGTACATAGAGCTTAGAGTTAGCAAACATTCGTCTTACAGGAAAAGGGAAACTCCGATTTGAGTCATTCAGAACGATGAACGACATGATGTTCAAATGAATACAGGGTACATTGAGCTTTGAGTTACCTGAATTTAATCATTCAGGATAAGGGTTAATCTTAAACGTTAAGTCAAATCACACAATGAATGAAATGATGTTCAAATGAGTACAGGGTACATAGAGCTTTCAGTTACTAGAATTTAAACATTAAGGTTAAGGGATAATTTTCAACGTTAAGTCATATCACACGATGAATGAAATTATGTTCAAAAGAGTACAAGGTACATAGAGCTTTGAGTTACCAGGATTTAATCATTCAGGATAAGGGATAATCTTCAACGTTAAGTCATATCAGAGGATGTATGAAATGACGTTCAAATGAGCACAGGGTACATAGAGCTAAGAGTTAGCAGACATTCGTATTACAGGTTAAGGGAAAGCTTCCAAATTTGAGTCATTCAGAATGATGAACGACATGATGTTCAAATGAGTACAGGGTACATAGAGCTTAGAATTAGCATACCTTCATGTTAGAAGATAAGAGAAAAGCTCCAAACTTGAGTCATGTAGGACGATTATTAAGATGATGCTCAAATGACTGCAGGGTACATAGAGCTTAGAGTTAGCAAACATTCGTCTTACAGGAAAAGGGAAACTCCGATTTGAGTCATTCAGAACGATGAACGACATGATGTTCAAATGAATACAGGGTACATTGAGCTTTGAGTTACCTGAATTTAATCATTCAGGATAAGGGTTTATCTTAAACGTTAAGTCAAATCACACGATGAATGAAGTGATGGTCAAATGAGCACAGGGGACATAGAGCTTTGTGTTACCAGAATTTAATCACTCAGGATAAGGGATAATCTTGAACGTTTAGTCATAAGACACGATGAATGAAATGATGTTCAAATGAGTACAGGGTACATAGAGCTTTGAGTTAGCGGAATTTAATCATTCAGGATAAGGGATAATCTTCAACGTTAAGTCAAATCACACGATGAATGAAGTGATGGTAAAATGAGTACAGGGGACATAGAGCTCTGAGTTACTGGAATTTAAACATTCAGGTTAAGGGATAATTTTCAACGTTAAGTCATATCACACGATGAATGAAATTATGTTCAAAAGAGTACAAGGTACATAGAGATTTGAGTTACAGGATTTAATCATTCAGGATAAGGGATAACCTTCAACGTTAAGTCATATCAGAGGATGAATGGAATGACGTTCAAATGAGCACAGGGTACATAGAGCTAGGAGTTAGCAGACATTCGTCTTACAGGTTAAGGGAAAGCCTCCAAATTTGAGTCATTCAGAACGATGAACGACATGATGTTCAAATGACTGCAGGGTACACAGAGCCTAGTATTACCAGTCATTTATCTTTCAGAATAAGCTTGTTTTTTTTTTTGTTATATCTATTCCTTCCGATGCAGCTCTTTGTGATTACGTAATTTATGTTTACGTATTTTATTGAGTTTTTTATCACGTTCTGGCAACCTTTTATATACTTATTTACTTATTTAGTAATTATTTTCTTACTTATTTATTTAATTTATATTTTATGTTTGTTTTTCTTTGTTTGTTTATTTATCCATTTAATTAATTATTTATTTCATTTAGTCGTTTCAGTTTTCTTTGATGCATTTGAATAACAAGGGCGAGGCGAGCTACACCGATATTTGTAGAGGTACGGACTGCCATCTTCATATACATAGAAACTTGTAACATTGCAGCTGAAGTGTAGATGGCAGCACTATACTATTTTGTTTTTGTTTGTGAAAAAAGCAACAAATTTAGTTGAAGGGTAAAGTAAACGAAAAAGCATAATAAACAGTATGATTTACAATTGATATTTTCATACAGGTTCAGTAATATGATATACCAAGTGGTTGCTGTTTCGTTCTAGATACGAAAAAGCCGTTGCTTGTTGGGTACTCATGGCTCCATTATGTAGCATAAATTAGATGGATGAAGCGCTGGTTTCGTTATTATTTTAGTGATGCACAATCTATAGCGAATTTTTGGAAGGGTCACCTCTCTTGAGCTCTGACCCTAATTATAGCAAATCAAACATGTGTACCAACATAGATGGTGGAGCAATTGGCACAGCTGTAAAACTACAGAGACGCATACACTATACTCAAAATTCCAAACAAAATAATAATTTAAGACTTTAGTCTTTTGCTCCGTGGTCTACAACTTTTAAAACACAGTAATGCCAACTGTGGTTTCTCGGTGAAGACAAAAACGCCGTGATTCTGTCTTAAATTAGTTTGGAAGACGTTTTTAATCTTTTGATTAAAATTTTCTTACGTTATTTTCATCGTTTTATTACTTGGACTGCCTCCCTTATGTACAATGTTTTGGTTTTCTAAATGTCATGTTGTCAACACTGATATTAAAGACAAATGAACATGGCAGCCCGATGTGGAAGGTAAGCAATATCATACATGTGTGTATTGAGGACTGTCTTAAAGTAGAGCATGATACAACGTTTAAAGGGATTTTATTTTCTTTTTAGGACAAAGGTATACTGCCAACGATTTGTCATTTGAGCAGGTTCTACTTACAGAGCTATTCAAGTGTTATCAGTATAATTTATTACTCAGATAAAATTGTACAGAATAAAATGAGTTTAATACTTCCTAGTAGCAATTTTAAAAGCACTGAAATTCCCATTCTTCCCTTTAACATGAATATAAAGACTTTTAAATACTTTGATGGTTGCATAATACACATCTATGTGGAAAGAAGAAAGTTTTGCTCTGTTAGTGAGCCTGCCAGCAGGATGACGATGACGTGTGGCTATCAAAGATTGCTTATCATTAAGTAGCTGTTTAATTTTTGTAAGGTATCATCTTTTGAAGCTTTGATCCTAATTATAGCCGTACCTGACATTAATCTTACCGGATAAGGGAAAAGTGCCAAATTCAAGTCATATCGGAACATGAATGAAATGAGGTACAAATGAGTACAGGGCACATAGAGCTTTGAGTTACCAGAATTTAATCATTCAGGATAAGGAATAACCTTCAACGTTAAGTCATATAACACCATGAATGAAATGATGTTCAAATGACTACAGGATACATGAGCTTTGAGTTGCCAGAATTTAATCATTCAGAATAAGGGATAACCTTAAACGTTAAGTCATATAAAACGATCAATAAAATGATGTTCAAATGAGTACAGGGGACATAGAGCTTTGAGTTACCAGAATATACTCATTCAGGATAAGGGATAATCTTCAGTTGTAAGTCATATCTTACGATCAATAAAATGATGTTCAAATGAGTACACGGTACATAGAGCTTTGATTTACCAGATATTCATCTTTCAGAATAAGGGAAAAGCTACAGCCTCAAGTCATATTGGACGATGAGTGAAATGACGTTGAAATGAGTACAGGGTACATAGAGCTTTGAGTTACCAGACATGACTCTTACAGAATAAGGGAAAAACTCCAGCCGTAAGTCATATCGGACGATGAATGAAATGATGTTGAAATGAGTACAGGGTACATAGAGCTTTGTGTACACCAGTCATTCATCTTTCAGAATAAGGGAAAACCTCCAGCCTCAAGTCATATCGGACGATGAATAAAATGACGTTGAAATAAGTACAGGGTACATAGAGCTTTGAGTTACCAGTCATTCATCTTTCAGAATAAGGGAAAAACTCCAGCCTTAAGTCATATCGGACGATGAATGAAATGACGTTGAAATGAGTACAGGGTACATAGAGCTTTGAGTTACCAGTCATTCATCTTTCAGAATAAGGGAAAACCTCCAGCCTCAAGTCATATCGGACAATGAATGAAATGACGTTGAAATGAGTACAGGGTACATAGAGCTTTGAGTTACCAGACATTACTCTTACAGAATAAGGGAAAACCTCCAGCCTAAGTCATATTGGACGATGAATGAAATGACGTTGAAATGAGTACAGGGTACATAGAGCTTTGGGTTACCAGTCATTCATCTTTCAGAATAAGGGAAAAACTCCAGCCTTAAGTCATATCGGACGTAGAATGAAATGACGTTGAAATGAGTACAGGGTACATAGAGCTTTGGGTTACCAGACATTCATCTTTCAGGATAAGGGAAAATCTTCGACCATAAGTCAATTTGGACGATGAATGAAATGACGTTGAAATGAGTACAGGTTACATAGAGCTTTGAGTTACCAGACATTACTCTTACAGAATAAGGGAAAAGCTCCAGCGTTAAGTTATATCGGACGATGAATGAAATGACGTTGAAATGAGTATAGGGTACATAGAGCTTTGAGTTACCAGACATTCATCTTTCAGAATAAGGGAAAAACTCCAGCCTTAAGTTATATCGGACGATGAACGAAATGATGCTCAAATGAGAACAGGGTTCATAGAGCTTAGAGTTACCAGACACTGATATTTCAAGGACAAGGGAAAACCTTCAACGTTAAGCCATATCGAACAATAAATGAAATGATGTTCAACTGAGTCCAGGGTTCATAAAGCTTAGAGTTACTAGACATCCAACGTTCAGGATAAGGAGAAATTTTAAAGTTAACCCATATCACACAATAAATACAATGCTGTACAAATGAGTACAGGGCACAAAGAGCTCACGGTTACCAGATATTCATATTTCAGAAAAGGGAAAACCTCAACATTAAGTCATATCACACGATGAATGAAATGATATTCAAACGAGTACAGGGTACATAGAGCTTTGAGTTACCAGAATTTAATCAGTATGAATAAGGGGTTATCTTGAACGTTAAGTCATATCAGACGATGAACGGAATGAAGTTCAAAAGAGTACAGGGTACATAGAGCCTTGAGTTATCAGAATTTAATCATTCAGGATAAGGGATAATCTTCAACGTTAAGTCAAATCACACAATGAATGAAATGATGTTCAAATGAGTACAGGGTACATAGAGCTTTCAGTTACTAGAATTTAAACATTAAGATTAAGGGATAATTTTCAACGTTAAGTCATATCACACGATGAATGTAATTATGTTCAAAAGAGTACAAGGTACATAGAGCTTTGAGTTACCAAGATTTAATCATTCAGGATAAGGGATAATCTTCAACGTTAAGTCATATCAGAGGATGTATGAAATGACGTTCAAATGAGCACAGGGTACATAGAGCTAAGAGTTAGCAGACATTCGTATTACAGGTTAAGGGAAAGCTTCCAAATTTGAGTCATTCAGAATGATGAACGACATGATGTTCAAATGAGTACAGGGTACATAGAGCTTAGAATTAGCATACCTTCATGTTAGAAGATAAGAGAAAAACTCCAAACTTGAGTCATGTAGGACGATTATTAAGATGATGCTCAAATGACTGCAGGGTACATAGAGCTTAGAGTTAGCAAACATTCGTCTTACAGGAAAAGGGAAACTCCGATTTGATTCATTCAGAACGATGAACGACATGATGTTCAAATGAATACAGGGTACATTGAGCTTTGAGTTACCTGAATTTAATCATTCAGGATAAGGGTTAATCTTAAACGTTAAGTCAAATCACACGATGAATGAAGTGATGGTCAAATGAGCACAGGGGACATAGAGCTTTGTGTTACCAGAATTTAATCACTCAGGATAAGGGATAATCTTGAACGTTAAGTCATAAGACACGATGAATGAAATGATGTTCAAATGAGTACAGGGTACATAGAGCTTTGAGTTAGCGGAATTTAATCATTCAGGATAAGGGATAATCTTCAACGTTAAGTCAAATCACACGATGAATGAAGTGATGGTCAAATGAGTACAGGGGACATAGAGCTCTGAGTTACTAGAATTTAAACATTCAGGTTAAGGGATAATTTTCAACGTTAAGTCATATCACACGATGAATGAAATTATGTTCAAAAGAGTACAAGGTACATAGAGCTTTGAGTTACAGGATTTAATCATTCAGGATAAGGGATAACCTTCAACGTTAAGTCATATCAGAGGATGAATGGAATGACGTTCAAATGAGCACAGGGTACATAGAGCTAGGAGTTAGCAGACATTCGTCTTACAGGTTAAGGGAAAGCCTCCAAATTTGAGTCATTCAGAACGATGAACGACATGATGTTCAAATGACTGCAGGGTACACAGAGCCTAGTATTACCAGTCATTTATCTTTCAGAATAAGCTTGTTTTTTTTTTGTTATATCTATTCCTTCCGATGCAGCTCTTTGTGATTACGTAATTTATGTTTACGTATTTTATTGAGTTTTTTATCACGTTCTGGCAACCTTTTATATACTTATTTACTTATTTAGTAATTATTTTCTTACTTATTTATTTAATTTATATTTTATGTTTGTTTTTCTTTGTTTGTTTATTTATCCATTTAATTAATTATTTATTTCATTTAGTCGTTTCAGTTTTCTTTGATGCATTTGAATAACAAGGGCGAGGCGAGCTACACCGATATTTGTAGAGGTACGGAATGCCATCTTCATATACATAGAAACTTGTAACATTACAGCTGAAGTGTAGATGGCAGCACTATACTATTTTGTTTTTGTTTGTGAAAAAAGCAGCAAATTTAGTTGAAGGGTAAAGTAAACGAAAAAGCATAACAAACAGTATGATTTACAATTGATATTTTCATACAGGTTCAGTAATATGATAGACCAAGTGGTTGCTGTTTCGTTCTAGATACGAAAAAGCCGTTGCTTGTTGGGTACTCATGGCTCCATTATGTAGCATAAATTAGATGGATGAAGCGCTGGTTTCGTTATTATTTTAGTGATGCACAATCTGTAGCTCATTTTGGAAGGGTCACCTCTCTTGAGCTCTGACCCTAATTATAGCAAATCAAACATTTGTACCAACATAGATGGTGGAGCAATTGGCACAGCTGTAAAACTACAGAGACGCATACACTATACTCAAAATTCCAAACAAAATAATAATTTAAGACTTTAGTCTTTTGCTCCGTGGTCTACAACTTTTAAAACACAGTAATGCCAACTGTGGTTTCTCGGTGAAGACAAAAACGCCGTGATTCTGTCTTAAATTAGTTTGGAAGACGTTTTTAATCTTTTGATTAAAATTTTCTTACGTTATTTTCATCGTTTTATTACTTGGACTGCCTCCCTTATGTACAATGTTTTGGTTTTCTAAATGTCATGTTGTCAACACTGATATTAAAGACAAATGAACATGGCAGCCCGATGTGGAAGGTAAGCAATATCATACATGTGTGTATTGAGGACTGTCTTAAAGTAGAGCATGATACAACGTTTAAAGGGAATTTATTTTCTTTTTAGGACAAAGGTATACTGCCAACGATTTGTCATTTGAGCAGGTTCTACTTACAGAGCTATTCAAGTGTTATCAGTATAATTTATTACTAAGATAAAATTGTACAGAATAAAATGAGTTTAATACTTCCTAGTAGCAATTTTAAAAGCACTGAAATTCCCATTCTTCCCTTTAACATGAATATAAAGACTTTTAAATACTTTGATGGTTGCATAATACACATCTATGTGGAAGGAAGAAAGTTTTGCTCTGTTTGTGAGCTCACCAGCAGCATGACGATGACGTGTGGCTATCAAATATTGCTTAACATTAAGTAGCTGTTTAATTTTTGTAAGGTATCATCTCTTGAAGCTTTGATCCTAATTATAGCCGTACCTGACATTAATCTTACCGGATAAGGGAAAAGTGCCAAATTCAAGTCATATCGGAACATGAATGAAATGAGGTTCAAATGAGTACAGGGCACATAGAGCTTTGAGTTACCAGAATTTAATCATTCAGGATAAGGGATAACCTTAAAAGTTAAGTCATATAAAACGATCAATAAAATGATGTTCAAATGACTACAGGGTACATAGAGCTTTGAGTTGCCAGAATTTAATCATTCAGGATAAGGGATAACCTTAAACGTTAAGTCATATAAAACGATCAATAAAATGATGTTCAAATGAGTACTGGGGGCATAGAGCTTTGAGTTACCAGAATATACTCATTCAGGATAAGGGATAATCTTCAGTGGTAAGTCATATCACACGATCAATAAAATGATGTTCAAATGAGTACAGGGTACACAGAGCTTTGTGTTACCAGTCATTCATCTTTCAGAATAAGGGAAAACTTCCATCCTCAAGTCATATCGGACGATGAATGAAATGACGTTGAAATGAGTACAGGGTATATAGAGCTTTGAGTTACCAGTCATTCATCTTTCAGAATAAGGGAAAAACTCCAGCCTTAAATCATATCGGACGATGAATGAAATGACGTTGAAATGAGTACAGGGTACATAGAGCTTTGAGTTACCAGTCATTCATCTTTCAGAATAAGGGAAAACCTCCAGCCTCAAGTCATATCGGACGATGAATGAAATGACGTTGAAATGAGTACCGGGTACATAGAGCTTTGAGTTACCAGACATTATTCTTACAGAATAAGGGAAAACCTCCAGCCTCAAGTCATATCGGACGATGAATGAAATGACGTTGAAATGAGTACAGGGTACATAGAGCTTTGAGTTACCAGACATTACTCTTACAGAATAATGGAAAACCTCCAGCCTCAAGTAATATCGGACGATGAATGAAATGAAATTGAGATGAGTACAGGGTTCACAGAGCTTTGAGTTACCAGGGATTCATCTTTCAGGATAAGGGAAAATCTTCGACCATAAGTCAATTTGGACGATGAATGAAATGACGTTGAAATTAGTAAAGGTTACATAGTGCTTTGAGTTACCAGACATTACTCTTACAGAATAAGGGAAAAGCTCCAGCGTTAAGTCATATCGGACGATGAATGAAATGACGTTGAAAAGAGTACAGGGTACATAGAGCTTTGAGTTACCAGACATTACTCTTACAGAATAAGGGAAAAACTCCAGCCTTAAGTCATATCGGACGATGAATGAAATGACGTTGAAATGAGTACAGGGGACACAGAGCTTTGAGTTACCAGTCATTCATCTTTCAGAATAAGGGAAAAACTCCAGCCTTAAGTCATATCGGACGATGATTGAAATGACGTTGAAATGAGTACAGGGTACATATGGCTTTGAGTTACCAATCATTCATCTTTCAGAATAAGGGAAAACCTCCAGCCTCAAGTCATATCCGACGATGAATGAAATGACGTTGAAATGAGTACAGGGTACATAGAGCTTTGAGTAACCAGACATTACTCTTACAGAATAAGGGAAAACCTCCAGCCTCAAGTCATATCGGACGATGAATGAAATGACGTTGAACTGAGTACAGGGAACATAAGGCTTTGAGTTACCAGACATTACTCTTACAGAATAAGGGAAAAACTCCAGCCTTAAGTCATATCGGACGATGAATGAAATGACGTTAAAATGAGTACAGGGTACACAGAGCTTTGAGTTACCAGTCATTCATTTTTCAGAATAAGGGAAAACCTCCAGCCTCAAGTCATATCGGACGATGAATGAAATGACGTTGAAATGAGTACAGGGTACATAGAGCTTTGAGGAACCAGTCATTCATCTTTCAGAATATAGGGAAAAACTCCAGCCTTAAGTCATATCGGACGATGAATGAAATGACTTTGAAATGAGTACAGGGTACATAGAGCTTTGAGCTACCAGTCATTCATCTTTCAGAATAAGGGAAAACCTCCAGCCTCAAGTCATAACTGACGATGAATGAAATGACGTTGAAATGAGTACAGGGTACATAGAGCTCTGAGTAACCAGACATTACTCTTACAGAATAAGGGAAAACCTCCAGCCTCAAGTCACATCGGACGATGAATGAAATGACGTTCAAATGAGTACAGTGTACATAGAGCTTTGAGTTACCAGACATTATTCCTACAGAATAAGGGAAAAACTCCAGCCTTAAGTCATATCGGACGATGAATGAAATGACGTTAAAATGAGTACAGGGTACATACAAGCTTTGGGTTACCAGACATTACTCTTACAGAAAAAGGGAAAACCTCCAACCTCAAGTAATATCGGACGGTGAATGAAATGAAATTGAAATGAGTACAGGGTTCACAGAGCTTTGAGTTACCAGGCATTCATCTTTCAGGATAAGGGAAAATTTTCGACCATAAGTGAATTTGGACGATGAATGAAATGACGTTGAAATGAATACAGGGTACATAGAGCTTTGAGTTACCAGACATTCATCTTTCAGAATAAGGGAAAACCTACAGCCTCAAGTCATATCGGACGATGAATAAAATGACGTTGAAATGAGTACAGGGTACATAGAGCTTTGAGTTAACTGACATTACTGTTACAGAATAAGGGAAAAGCTCCAGCCGTAAGTCATATCGGACGATGAATGAAATGACGTTAAAATGAGTACAGGGTACACAGAGCTTTGAGTTACCAGTCACTCATGTTTCAGAATAAGGGAAAACCTCCAGCCTTAAGTCATATCGGACGATGAATGAAATGAAGTTGAAATGAGTACAGGGTACAAAGAGCTTTGAGTTACCAGTCATTCTTCTTTCAGAATAAGGGAAAAACTCCAGCCTTAAGTCATATCGGACGATGAATGAAATGACGTTGAAATGAGTACAGGGTACATAGAGCTTTGAGTTACCAGTCATTCATCTTTCAGAATAAAGGAAAACCTCCAGCCTCAAGTCATATCGGACGATGAATGAAATGACGTTGAAATGAGTACACGGTACATAGAGCTTTGATTTACCAGACATTCATCTTTCAGAATAAGGGAAAACCTGCAGCCTCAAGTCATATCGGACGATGAATGAAATGACGTTGAAATGAGTACAGGGTACATAGAGCTTTGAGTGACCAGACATTACTCTTACAGTACAAGGGAAAAACTCCAGCCTTAGGTCATATCGGACGATGAATGAAATGACGTTAAAATGAGTACAGGGTACACAGAGCTTTGAGTTACCAGCCATTCATTTTTCAGAATAAGGGAAAACCTCCAGCCTCAAGTCATATCGGACGATGAATGTAATGACTTTGAAATGAGTACAGGATACATAGAGCTTTGAGTTACCAGTCATTCATCTTTCAGAATACGGGGAAAACTCCAGCCTTAAGTCATATCGGACGATGAATGAAATGACGTTGAAATGAGTACAGGGTACATAGAGCTTTGAGTTACCAGTCATTCATATTTCAGAATAAGGGAAAACCTCCAGCCTCAAGTCATATCGGACGATGAATGAAATGACGTTGAAATGAGTACAGGGAGAAAGAGCTTTGAGTTACCAGACATTATTCTTACAGAATAAGGGGAAAACTCCAGCCTTAAGTCATATCGGACGATGAATGAAATGACGTTAAAATGAGTACAGGGTACACAGAGCTTTGAGTTACCAGTCACTCATCTTTCAGAATAAGGGAAAACCTCCAGCCTCAAGTAATATCGGACGATGAATGAAATGAAATTGAAATGAGTATATGTTCACAGAGCTTTGAGTTACCAGGCATTCATCTTTCAGGATAAGGGAAAATCTTCGACCATAAGTCAATTTGGACGATGAATGAAATGACGTTGAAATGAGTACAGGTTACATAGAGCTTTGAGTTACCAGACATTACTCTTAAAGAATAAGGGAAAAGCTCCAGCGTTAAGTCATATCGGACGATGAATGAAATGACGTTGAAATGAGTACAGGGTACATAGAGCTTTGAGTTACAAACATTCATCTTTCAGAATAAGGGAAAACCTACAGACTCAAGTCATATCGGACGATGATTGAAATGACGTTGAAATGAGTACAGGGTACATAGAGCTTTGAGTTACCAATAATTCATCTTTCAGAATAAGGGAAAACCTCCAGTCTCAAGTCATATCGGACGATGAATGAAATGACGTTGAAATGAGTACAGGGTACATAGAGCTTTGAGCAACCAGACATTACTCTTACAGAATAAGGGAAAACCTCCAGCCTCAAGTCATATCGGACGATGAATGAAATGACGTTGAAATGAGTACAGGGTACATAAGGCTTTGAGTTACCAGACATTACTCTTACAGAATAAGGGAAAAACTCCAGCCTTGAGTCATATCGGACGATGAATGAAATGACGTTAAAATGAGTACAGGGTACACAGAGCTTTGAGTTACCAGTCATTCATTTTTCAGAATAAGGGAAAACCTCCAGCCTCAAGTCATATCGGACGATGAATGAAATGACGTTGAAATGAGTACAGGGTACATAGAGCTTTGAGGAACCAGTCATTCATCTTTCAGTATAAGGGAAAAACTCCAGCCTTAAGTCATATCGGACGATGAATGAAATGACGTTGAAATGAGTACAGAGTACATAGAGCTTTGAGCTACCAGTCATTCATCTTTCAGAATAAGGGAAAACCTCCAGCCTCAAGTCATATCGGACGATGAATGAAATGACGTTGAAATGAGTACAGGGTACATAGAGCTTTGAGTAACCAGACATTACCCTTACAGAATAAGGGAAAACCTCCAGCCTCAATTCACATCGGACGATGAATGAAATGACGTTCAAATGAGTACAGTGTACATAGAGCTTTGAGTAACCAGACATTATTCATACAGAATAAGGGAAAAACTCCAGCCTTAAGTCATATCGGACGATGAATGAAATGACGTTGAAATGAGTACAGGGTACATACAAGCTTTGGGTTACCAGACATTACTCTTACAGAAAAAGGGAAAACCTCCAACCTCAAGTAATATCGGACGGTGAATGAAATGAAATTGAAATGAGTACAGGGTTCACAGAGCTTTGAGTTACCAGGCATTCATCTTTCAGGATAAGGGTAAATCTTCGACCATATGTCAATTTGGACGATGAATGAAATGACGTTGAAATGAGTACAGGTTACATAGAGCTTTGAGTTACCAGACATTACTCTTACAGAATAAGGGAAAACCTCCAGCCTCAAGTCATATCGGACGATGAATGAAATGACTTTGAAATGAGTACAGGGTACATAGAGCTTTGAGTTACCAGACATTCATCTTTCAGAATAAGGTAAAACCTACAGCCTTAAGTCATATCGGACGATGAATAAAATGACGTTGAAATGAGTACAGGGTACATAGAGCTTTGAGTTAACTGACATTACTCTTACAGAATAAGGGAAAAGCTCCATCCTTAAGTCATATCGGACGATGAATGAAATGACGTTGAAATGAGTACAGGGTACATAGAGCTTTGAGTTACCAGTCATTCATCTTTCAGAATAAGGGAAAACCTCCAGCCTCAAGTCAAATCGGACGATGAATGAAATGACTTTGAAATGAGTACAGGGTAGATAGAGCTCTGAGTAACCAGACATTACTCTTACAGAATAAGGGAAAACCTCCAGCCTCAAGTCATATTGGACGATGAATGAAATGACGTTGAAATGAGTACAGGGTACATAGAGCTTTGAGTTACCAGACATTACTCTTAAAGAATAAGGGAAAAACTCCAGCCTTAAGTCATATCGGACGATGAATGGAATGACGTTGAAATGAGTACAGGGTACATAGAGCTTTGAGTTACCAGACATTACTCTTACAGAATAAGGGAAAACCTCCAGCCTCAAGTAATATCGGACGATGAATGAAATGAAATTGAAATGAGTACAGGGTTCACAGAGCTTTAAGTTACCAGGCATTCATCTTTCAGGATAAGGGAAAATCTTCGACCTTAAGTCAATTTGGACGATGAATGAAATGACGTTGAAATGAGTACAGGTTACATAAAGCTTTGAGTTACCAGACATTACTCTTACAGAATAAGGCCAAAGCTCCAGCGTTAAGTCATATCGGACGATGAATGAAATGACGTTGAAATGAGTACAGGGTACATAGAGCTTTGATTTACCAGACATTCATCTTTCAGAATAAGGGAAAAACTCCACCTTAAGTTATATCGGACGATGAATGAAATGATGTTCAAATGAGAACAGGGTTCATAGAGCTTAGAGTTACCAGACACTCATATTTCAAGGACAAGGGAAAACCTTCAACGTTAAGTCATATCGAACAATAAATGTAATGATGTTCAAATGGGTCCAGGGTACATAAAGCTTAGAGTTACTAGACATCCAACGTTCAGGATAAAGAAAAATTAAAAGTTAACTCATATCACACAATGAATACAATGCTGTACAAATGAGTACAGGGCACATAGAGCTCACGGTTAGCAGATATTCATATTTCAGAAAAGAGAAAACCTCAACATTAAGTCGTATCACACGATGAATGAAATGATATTCAAACGAGTACAGGGTATATAGAGCTTTGAGTTACCAGATTTTAATCATTATGAATAAGGGGTTATCTTGAACGTTAAGTCATTTCAGACGATCAACGGAATGAAGTTCAAATGAGTACAGGGTACATAGAGCCTTGAGTTATCAGAATTTAATCAGTATGAATAAGGGGTTATCTTGAACGTTAAGTCATATCAGACGATGAACGGAATGAAGTACAAATGAGTACAGGGTACATAGAGCCTTGAGTTATCAGAATTTAATCATTCAGGATAAGGGATAATCTTCAACGTTAAGTCAAATCACACAATGAATGAAATGATGTTCAAATGAGTACAGGGCACATAGAGCTTTGAGATACCAGAATTTAATCATTCAGGATAAGGGATATCCTTAAATCTTAAGTCATAAAAAACGATCAATAAAATGATGTTCAAATGACTACAGGGTACATAGAGCTTTGAGTTGCCATAATTTAATCATTCAGGATAAGGGATAACTATAAACGTTAAGTCATATGAAACGATCAATAAAATGATGTTCAAATGAGTACAGGGGACATAGAGCTTTGAGTTACCAGAATATACTCATTCAGGATAAGGGATAATCTTCAGTGGTAAGTCATATCACACGATCAATAAAATGATGTTCAAATGAGTACACGGTACATAGAGCTTTGATTTACCAGACATTCATCTTTCAGAATAAGGGAAAACCTACAGCCTCAAGCAATATCGGACGATGAATGAAATTATGTTCAAAAGAGTACAAGGTCCATAGAGCTTTGAGTTACTAGGATTTAATCATTCAGGATAAGGGATAATCTTCAACGTTAAGTCATATCAGAGGATGAATGGAATGACGTTCAAATGAGCACAGGGTACTTAGAGCTAAGAGTTAGCAGACATTCGTCTTACAGGTTAAGGGAAAGCCTCCAAATTTGAGTCATTCAGAACGATGAACGACACTATGTTCAAATGACTGCAGGGTACACAGAGCCTAGTATTACCAGTCATTTATCTTTCAGAATAAGCTTGTTTTTTTTTGTTATATCTATTCCTTCCGATGCAGCTCTTTGTGATTACGTAATTTAGGTTTACGTATTTTATTGAGTTTTTTATCACGTTCTGGCAACTTTTTATATACTTATTTACTTATGTAGTAATCATTTTCTTACTTATTTATTTAATTTATATTTTATGTTTGTTTTTCTTTGTTTGTTTATTTATCCATTTAATTAATTATTTATTTCATTTAGTCGTTTCAGTTTTCTTTGATGCATTTGAATAACAAGGGCGAGGCGAGCTACACCGATATTTGTAGAGGTACGGACTGCCATCTGCATATACATGGAAACTTGTAACATTGCAGCTGAAGTCTAGATGGCAGCACTATACTATTTGTGTTTGTGGTTGTGAAAAAAAAACAGCAAATTTAGTTGAAGGGTAAAGTAATCGAAAAAGCATAATAAACAGTATGATTTGCAATTGATATTTTCATACAGGTTCAGCAATATGATGTACCAAGTGGTTGCTGTTTCGTTCTAGATACGAAAAAGCCGTTGCTTGTTGGGTACTCATGGCTCCATTATGTAGCATAAATAAGATGGATGAAGTGCTGGTTTCGTTATTATTTTAGTGCTACACAATCTGTAGTGAATTTTTGGAAGGGTCACCTCTCTTGAGCTCTGACCCTAATTATAGCAAACCAAACATGTCTACCAACATAAATGGTGGAGCAATTGGCACAGCTGTAAAACTACAGAGACGCATACACTATACTCAAAATTCCAACCAAAAGAATAATTTAAGAATTTAGTCTTTTGCTCCGTGGTCTACGACTTTTAAAACACAGTAATGCCAAATGTGGTTTCTCGGTGAAGACAAAAACGCCGTGATTCTGTATTAAATTAGTTTGGAAGACGTTTTTAATCTTTTGATTAAAATTTTCTTACGTTATTTTCATCGTTTTATTACTTGGACTGCCTCCCTTATGTACAATGTTTTGGTTTTCTAAATGTCATGTTGTCAACACTGATATTAAAGACAAATGAACATGGCAGCCCGATGAGGAAGGTAAGCAATATCATACATGTGTGTATTGAGGACTGTCTTAAAGTAGAGTATGATACAACGTTTAAAGGGATTTTATATTCTTTTTAGGACAAAGGTATACTGCCAACGATTTGTCATTTGAGCAGGTTCTACTTACAGAGCTATTCAAGTGTTATCAGTATAATTTATTACTCAGATAATATTGTACAGAATAAAATGAGTTTAATACTTCCTAGTAGCAATTTTAAAAGCACTGAAATTACCATTCTTCCCTTTAACATGGATATAAAGACTTTTAAATAGTTTGATGGTTGCATAATACACATCTATTTGGAAGGAAGAAAGTTTTACTCTGTTTGTGAGCCTGCTAGCAGCATGACGATGACGTGTGGCTATCAAAGATTGCTTATCATTAAGTAGCTGTTTAATTTTTGTAAGGTATCATCTCTTGAAGCTTTGATCCTAATTATAGCCGTAACTGACATTAATCCTACCGGATAAGGGAAAAGTGCCAAATTCAAGTCATATCGGAACATGAATGAAATGAGGTTCAAATGAGTACAGGGCACATAGAGCTTTGAGTTACCAGAATTTAATCATTCAGGATAAGGGATAACCTTAAACGTTAAGTCATATAGAACGATCAATAAAATGATGTTCAAATGAGTACAGGGGACATATAGCTTTGAGTTACCAGAATATACTCATTCAGGATAACGGATAATCTTCAGTGGTAAGTCATATCACACGAACAATAAAATGATGTTCAAATGAGTACACGGTACATAGAGCTTTGATTTACCAGACATTCATCTTTCAGAATAAGGGAAAACCTGCAGCCTCAAGTCATATCGGACGATGAATGAAATGACGTTGAAATGAGTACAGGGTACTTAGAGCTTTGAGTTACCAGACATTACTCTTACAGAACAAGGGAAAAACTCCAGCCTTAAGTCATATCGGACGATGAATAAAATGACGTTAAAATGAGTACAGGGTACACAGAGCTTTGAGTTACCAGTCATTCATTTTTCAGAATAAGGGAAAACCTCCAGCCTCAAGTCATATCGGACGATGAATGAAATGAACTTGAAATGAGTACAGGGTTCACAGAGCTTTGGGTTACCAGGCATTCATCTTTCAGGATAAGGGAAAATCTTCGACCTTAAGTCAATTTGGACGATGAATGAAATGACGTTGAAATGAGTACAGGGTACATAGAGCTTTGAGCTACCAGTCATTCATCTTTCAGAATAAGGAAAAACCTCCAGCCTCAAGTCATATCGGACGATGAATGAAATGACGTTGAAATGAGTACAGGGTACATAGAGCTTTGAGTAACCAGACATTACTCTTACAGAATAAGGGAAAACCTCCAGCCTCAAGTCACATCGGACGATGAATGAAATGACGTTCAAATGAGTACAGTGTACATAGAGCTTTGAGTTACCAGACATTATTCTTACAGAATAAGGGAAAAACTCCAGCCTTAAGTCATATCGGACGATGAATGAAATGACGTTGAAATGAGTACAGGGTACATACAGCTTTGGGTTACCAGACATTACTCTTACAGAAAAAGGGAAAACCTCCAACCTCAAGTAATATCGGACGGTGAATGAAATGAAATTGAAATGAGTACAGGGTTCACAGAGCTTTGAGTTACCAGGCATTCATCTTTCAGGATAAGGGAAAATCTTCGACCATAAGTCAATTTGGACGATGAATGAAATGACGTTGAAATGAGTACAGGTTACATAGAGCTTTGAGTTACCAGACATTACTCTTACAGAATAAGGGAAAAGCTCCAGCGTTAAGTCATATCGGACGATGAATGAAATGACGTTGAAATGAGTACAGGGCACATAGAGCTTTGAGTTACCAGACATTCATCTTTCAGAATAAGGGACAACCTACAGCCTCAAGTCATATCGGACGATGTATAAAATGACGTTGAAATGAGTACAGGGTACATAGAGCTTTGAGTTAACTGACATTACTCTTACAGAATAAGGGAAAAACTCCAGCCTTAAGTCATATCGGACGATGAATGAAATGACGTTAAAATCAGTACAGGGTACACAGAGCTTTGAGTTACCAGTCACTCATGTTTCAGAATAAGGGAAAACCTCCAGCCTCAAGTCATATCGGACGATGAATGAAATGAAGTTGAAATGAGTACAGGGTACAAAGAGCTTTGAGTTACCAGTCATTCATCTTTCAGAATAAGGGAAAAACTCCAGCCTTAAGTCATATCGGACGATGAATGAAATGACGTTGAAATGAGTACAGGGTACATAGAGCTTTGAGTTACCAGTCATTCATCTTTCAGAATAAGGGAAAACCTCCAGCCTCAAGTCATATCGGACGATGAATGAAATGACGTTGAAATGAGTTCAGGGTACATAGAGCTTTGAGTAACCAGACATTACTCTTACAGAATAAGGGAAAACCTCCAGCCTCAAGTCATATCGGACGATGAATGAAATGACGTTGAAATGAGTACAGGGTACATAGAGCTTTGAGTTTCCAGACATTACTCTTACAGAATAAGGGAAAAACTCCACCTTAAGTTATATCGGACGATGAATGAAATGATGTTCAAATGAGAACAGGGTTCATAGAGCTTAGAGTTACCAGACACTCATATTTCAAGGACAAGGGAAAACCTTCAACGTTAAGTCATATCGAACAATTAATGAAATGATGTTCAAATGAGTCCAGGGTACATAAAGCTTAGAGTTACTAGACCTCCAACGTTCAGGATAAAGAAAAATTTTAAAGTTAACTCATATCACACAATGAATACAATGCTGTACAAATGAGTACAGGGCACATAGAGCTCACGGTTAGCAGATATTCATATTTCAGAAAAGAGAAAACCTCAACATTAAGTCGTATCACACGATGAATGAAATGATATTCAAACGAGTACAGGGTATATAGAGCTTTGAGTTACCAGAATTTAATCATTATGAATAAGGGGTTATCTTGAACGTTAAGTCATATCAGACGATCAACGGAATGAAGTTCAAATGAGTACAGGGTACATAGAGCCTTGAGTTATCAGAATTTAATCAGTATGAATAAGGGGTTATCTTGAACGTTAAGTCATATCAGACGATGAACGGAATGAAGTACAAATGAGTACAGGGTACATAGAGCCTTGAGTTATCAGAATTTAATCATTCAGGATAAGGGATAATCTTCAACGTTAAGTCAAAACACACAATGAATGAAATGATGTTCAAATGAGTACAGGGCACATAGAGCTTTGAGTTACCAGAATTTAATCATTCAGGATAAGGGATATCCTTAAACGTTAAGTCATAAAAAACGATCAATAAAATGATGTTCAAATGACTACAGGGTACATAGAGCTTTGAGTTGCCAGAATTTAATCATTCAGGATAAGGGATAACCTTAAACGTTAAGTCATATGAATCGATCAATAAAATGATGTTCAAATGAGTACAGGGGACATAGAGCTTTGAGTTACCAGAATATACTCATTCAGGATAAGGGATAATCTTCAGTGGTAAGTCATATCACACGATCAATAAAATGATGTTCAAATGAGTACACGGTACATAGAGCTTTGATTTACCAGACATTCATCTTTCAGAATAAGGGAAAACCTACAGCCTCAAGTCATATCGGACGATGAATGAAATGATTTTGAAATGAGTACAGGGTATATAGAGCTTTGAGTTACCAGACATTACTCTTACAGAATAAGGGAAAAACTCCAGCCTTAAGTCATATCGAACGATGAATGAAATTATGTTCAAAAGAGTACAAGGTACATAGAGCTTTGAGTTACTAGGATTTAATCATTCAGGATAAGGGATAATCTTCAACGTTAAGTCATATCAGAGGATGAATGGAATGACGTTCAAATGAGCACAGGGTACTTAGAGCTAAGAGTTAGCAGACATTCGTCTTACAGGTTAAGGGAAAGCCTCCAAATTTGAGTCATTCAGAACGATGAACGACACTATGTTCAAATGACTGCAGGGTACACAGAGCCTAGTATTACCAGTCATTTATCTTTCAGAATAAGCTTGTTTTTTTTGTTATATCTATTCCTTCCGATGCAGCTCTTTGTGATTACGTAATTTAGGTTTACGTATTTTATTGAGTTTTTTATCACGTTCTGGCAACTTTTTATATACTTATTTACTTATGTAGTAATCATTTTCTTACTTATTTATTTAATTTATATTTTATGTTTGTTTTTCTTTGTGTGTTTATTTATCCATTTAATTAATTATTTATTTCATTTAGTCGTTTCAGTTTTCTTTGATGCATTTGAATAACAAGGGCGAGGCGAGCTACACCGATATTTGTAGAGGTATGGACTGCCATCTGCATATACATGGAAACTTGTAACATTGCAACTGAAGTGTAGATGGCAGCACTATACTATTTGTGTTTGTGTTTGTGAAAAAAAAACAGCAAATTTAGTTGAAGGGTAAAGTAAACGAAAAAGCATAACAAACAGTATGATTTACAATTGATATTTTCATACAGGTTCAGCAATATGATGTACCAAGTGGTTGCTGTTTCGTTCTAGATACGAAAAAGCCGTTGCTTGTTGGGTACTCATGGCTCCATTATGTAGCATAAATAAGATGGATGAAGTGCTGGTTTCGTTATTATTTTAGTGCTGCACATTCTGTAGTGAATTTTTGGAAGGGTCACCTCTCTTGAGCTCTGACCCTAATTATAGCAAATCAAACATGTGTACCAACATAAATGGTGGAGCAATTGGCACAGCTGTAAAACTACAGAGACGCATACACTATCCTCAAAATTCCAACCAAAATAATAATTTAAGACTTTAGTCTTTTGCTCCGTGGTCTACGACTTTTAAAACACAGTAATGCCAACTGTGGTTTCTCGGTGAAGACAAAAACGCCGTGATTCTGTATTAAATTAGTTTGGAAGACGTTTTTAATCTTTTAATTAAAATTTTCTTACGTTATTTTCATCGTTTTATTACTTGGACTGCCTCCCTTATGTACAATGTTTTGGTTTTCTAAATGTCATGTTGTCAACACTGATATTAAAGACAAATGAACATGGCAGCCCGATGAGGAAGGTAAGCAATATCATACATGTGTGTATTGAGGACTGTCTTAAAGTAGAGTATGATACAACGTTTAAAGGGATTTTATATTCTTTTTAGGACAAAGGTATACTGCCAACGATTTGTCATTTGAGCAGGTTCTACTTACAGAGCTATTCAAGTGTTATCAGTATAATTTATTACTCAGATAATATTGTACAGAATAAAATGAGTTTAATACTTCCTAGTAGCAATTTTAAAAGCACTGAAATTACCATTCTTCCCTTTAACATGAATATAAAGACTTTTAAATAGTTTGATGGTTGCATAATACACATCTATTTGGAAGGAAGAAAGTTTTGCTCTGTTTGTGAGCCTGCCAGCAGCATGACGATGACGTGTGGCTATCAAAGATTGCTTATCGTTAAGTAGCTGTTTAATTTTTGTAAGGTATCATCTCTTGAAGCTTTGATCCTAATTATAGCCGTAACTGACATTAATCCTACCGGATAAGGGAAAAGTGGCAAATTCAAGTCATATCGGAACATGAATGAAATGAGGTTCAAATGAGTACAGGGCACATAGAGCTTTGAGTTACCAGAATTTAATCATTCAGGATAAGGGATAACCTTAAACGTTAAGTCATATAGAACGATCAATAAAATGATGTTCAAAAGACTACAGGGTACATAGAGCTTTGAGTTGCCAGAATTTAATCATTCAGGATAAGGGATAACCTTAAACGTTAAGTCATTTAAAACGATCATTAAAATGATGTTCAAATGAGTACAGGGGACATAGAGCTTTGAGTTACCAGAATATACTCACTCAGGATAACGGATAATCTTCAGTGGTAAGTCATATCACACGATCAATAAAATGATGTTCAAATGAGTACACGGTACATAGAGCTTTGATTTACCAGACATTCATCTTTCAGAATAAGGGAAAACCTGCAGCCTCAAGTCATATCGGACGATGAATGAAATGGCGTTGAAATGAGTACAGGGTACATAGAGGTTTGAGTTACCAGACATTACTCTTACAGAACAAGGGAAAAACTCCAGCCTTAAGTCATATCGGACGATGAATAAAATGACGTTAAAATGAGTACAGGGTACACAGAGCTTTGAGTTACCAGTCATTCATTTTTCAGAATAAGGGAAAACCTCCAGCCTCAAGTCATATCGGACGATGAATGAAATGAAATTGAAATGAGTACAGGGTTCACAGAGCTTTGAGTTACCAGGCATTCATCTTTCAGGATAAGGGAAAATCTTCGACCTTAAGTCAATTTGGACGATGAATGAAATGACGTTGAAATGAGTACAGGGTACATAGAGCTTTGAGCTACCAGTCATTCATATTTCAGAATAAGGGAAAACCTCCAGCCTCAAGTCATATCGGACGATGAATGAAATGACGTTGAAATGAGTACAGGGTACATAGAGCTTTGAGTAACCAGACATTACTCTTACAGAATAAGGGAAAACCTCCAGGCTCAAGTCGCATCGGACGATGAATGAAATGACGTTCAAATGAGTACAGTGTACATAGAGCTTTGAGTTACCAGACATAATTCTTACAGAATAAGGGAAAAACTCCAGCCTCAAGTAATATCGGACGGTGAATGAAATGAAATTGAAATGAGTACAGGGTTCACAGAGCTTTGAGTTACCAGGCATTCATCTTTCAGGATAAGGGAAAATCTTCGACCATAAGTCAATTTGGACGATGAATGAAATGACGTTGAAATGAGTACAGGTTACGTAGAGCTTTGAGTTACCAGACATTACTCTTACAGAATAAGGGAAAAGCTCCAGCGTTAAGTCATATCGGACGATGAATGAAATGACGTTGAAATGAGTACAGGGTACATAGAGCTTTGGGTTACCAGACATTCATCTTTCAGAATAAGGGAAAACCTACAGCCTCAAGTCATATCGGACGATAAATAAAATGACGTTGAAATGAGTACAGGGTACATAGAGCTTTGAGTTAACTGACATTACTCTTACAGAATAAGGGAAAAACTCCAGCCTTAAGTCATATCGGACGATGAATGAAATGACGTTAAAATGAGTACAGGGTACACAGAGCTTTGAGTTACCAGTCACTCATGTTTCAGAATAAGGGAAAACCTCCAGCCTCAAGTCATATCGGACGATGAATGAAATGAAGTTGAAATGAGTACAGGGTACAAAGAGCTTTGAGTTACCAGTCATTGATCTTTCAGTATAAGGGAAAAACTCCAGCCTTAAGTCATATCGGACGAAGAATGAAATGACGTTGAAATGAGTACAGGGTACATAGAGCTTTGAGTAACCAGACATTACTCTTACAGAATAAGGGAAAACCTCCAGCCTCAAGTCACATCGGACGATGAATGAAATGACGTTCAAATGAGTACAGTGTACATAGCGCTTTGAGTTACCAGACATTATTCTTACAGAATAAGGGAAAAACTCCAGCCTCAAGTAATATCGGACGATGAATGAAATGACGTTGAAATGAGTACAGGGTACATAGAGCTTTGAGTAACCAGACATTACTCTTACAGAATAAGGGAAAACCTCCAGCCTCAAGTCATATCGGACGATGAATGAAATGACGTTGAAATGAGTACAGGGTACATAGAGCTTTGAGTTACCAGACATTACTCTTAAAGAATAAGGGAAAAACTCCAACCTTAAGTCATATAGGACGATGAATGAAATGACGTTGAAATGAGTACAGGGTACATAGAGCTGTGAGTTACCAGCCATTACTCTTACAGAATAAGGGAAAACCTCCAGCCTCAAGTACTATCGGACGATGAATGAAATGAAATTGAAATGAGTACAGGGTTCACAGAGCTTTAAGTTACCAGGCATTCATCTTTCAGGATAAGGGAAAATCTTCCACCTTAAGTCAATTTGGACGATGAATGAAATGACGTTGAAATGAGTACAGGTTACATAAAGCTTTGAGTTACCAGACATTACTCTTACAGAATAAGGGAAAAGCTCCAGCGTTAAGTCATATCGGACGATGAATGAAATGACGTTGAAATGAGTACAGGGTACATAGAGCTTTGATTTACCAGACATTCATCTTTCAGAATAAGGGAAAAACTCCAGCCTTAAGTTATATCGGACGATGAATGAAATGATGTTCAAATGAGAACAGGGTTCATAGAGCTTAGAGTTACCAGACACTCATATTTCAAGTACAAGGGAAAACCTTCAACGTTAAGTCATATCGAACAATAAATGAAATGATGTTCAAATGAGTCCAGGGTACATAAAGCTTAGAGTTACTAGACATCCAACGTTCAGGATAAGGAAAAATTTTAATGTTAACTCATATCACACAATGAATACAATGCTGTACAAATGAGTACAGGGCACATAGAGCTCACGGTTAGCAGATATTCATATTTCACAAAAGAGAAATCCTCAACATTAAGTCATATCACACGATGAATGAAATGATATTCAAACGAGTACAGGGTATATAGAGCTTTGAGTTACCAGAATTTAATCAGTATGAATAAGAGGTTATCTTGAACGTTAAGTCATATCAGACGATCAACGGAATAAAGTTCAAATACGTACAGGGTACATAGAGCCTTGAGTTATCAGAATTTAATCAGTATGAATAAGGGGTTATCTTGAACGTTAAGTCATATCAGACGATGAACGGAATGAAGTACAAATGAGTACAGGGTACATAGAGCCTTGAGTTATCAGAATTTAATCATTCAGGATAAGGGATAATCTTCAACGTTAAGTCAAATCACACAATGAATGAAATGATGTTCAAATGAGTACAGGGCACATAGAGCTTTGAGTTACCAGAATTTAATCATTCAGGATAAGGGATAACCTTAATCGTTAAGTCATATAGAACGATCAATAAAATGATGTTCAAATGACTACAGGGTACATAGAGCTTTGAGTTGCCAGAATTTAATCATTCAGGATAAGGGATAACCTTAAACGTTAAGTCATTTAAAACGATCATTAAAATGATGTTCAAATGAGTACAGGGGACATAGAGCTTTGAGTTACCAGAATATACTCATTCAGGATAACGGATAATCTTCAGTGGTAAGTCATATCACACGATCAATAAAATGATGTTCAAATGAGTACACGGTACATAGAGCTTTGATTTACCAGACATTCATCTTTCAGAATAAGGGAAAACCTGCCGCCTCAAGTCATATCGGACGATGAATGAAATGACGTTGAAATGAGTACAGGGTACATAGAGCTTTGAGTTACCAGACATTACTCTTACAGAACAAGGGAAAAACTCCAGCCTTAAGTCATATCGGACGATGAATAAAGTGACGTTAAAATGAGTACAGGGTACACAGAGCTTTGAGTTACCAGTCATTCATTTTTCAGAATAAGGGAAAACCTCCAGCCTCAAGTCATATCGGACGATGAATGAAATGAAATTGAAATGAGTACAGGGTTCACAGAGCTTTGAGTTACCAGGCATTCATCTTTCAGGATAAGGGAATATCTTCGACCTTAAGTCAATTTGGACGATGAATGAAATGACGTTGAAATGAGTACAGGGTACATAGAGCTTTGAGCTACCAGTCATTCATATTTCAGAATAAGGGAAAACCTCCAGCCTCAAGTCATATCGGACGATGAATGAAATGACGTTGAAATGAGTACAGGGTACATAGAGCTTTGAGTAACCAGACATTACTCTTACAGAATAAGGGAAAACCTCCAGCCTCAAGTCACATCGGACGATGAATGAAATGACGTTCAAATGAGTACAGTGTACATAGCGCTTTGAGTTACCAGACATTATTCTTACAGAATAAGGGAAAAACTCCAGCCTCAAGTAATATCGGACGGTGAATGAAATGAAATTGAAATGAGTACAGGGTTCACAGAGCTTTGAGTTACCAGGCATTCATCTTTCAGGAGAAGGGAAAATCTTCGAACCTAAGTCAATTTGGACGATGAATGAAATGACGTTGAAATGAGTACAGGTTACATAGAGCTTTGAGTTACCAGACATTACTCTTACAGAATAAGGGAAAAGCTCCAGCGTTAAGTCATATCGGACGATGAATGAAATGACGTTGAAATGAGTACAGGGTACATAGAGCTTTGAGTTAACTGACATTACTCTTACAGAATAAGGGAAAAACTCCAGCCTTAAGTCATATCGGACGATGAATGAAATGACGTTAAAATGAGTACAGGGTACACAGAGCTTTGAGTTACCAGTCACTCATGTTTCAGAATAAGGGAAAACCTGCAGCCTCAAGTAATATCGGACGATGAATGAAATGAAGTTGAAATGAGTACAGGGTACAAAGAGCTTTGAGTTACCAGTCATTCATCTTTCAGAATAAGGGAAAAACTCCAGCCTTAAGTCATATCGGACGATGAATGAAATGACGTTGAAATGAGTACAGGGTACATAGAGCTTTGAGTTACCAGTCATTCATCTTTCCGAATAAGGGAAAACCTCCAGCCTCAAGTCATTTCGGACGATGAATGAAATGACGTTGAAATGAGTACAGGGTACATAGAGCTTTGAGTAACCAGACATTACTCTTACAGAATAAGGGAAAACCGCCAGCCTCAAGTCATATCGGACGATGAATGAAATGACGTTGAAATGAGTACAGTGTACATAGAGCTTTGAGTTACCAGACATTACTCTTACAGAATAAGGGAAAAACTCCAGCTTTAAGTCATATAGGACGATGAATGAAATGACGTTGAAATGAGTACAGGGTACATAGAGCTGTGAGTTACCAGCCATTACTCTTACAGAATAAGGGAAAACCTCCAGCCTCAAGTAATATCGGACGATGAATGAAATGAAATTGAAATGAGTACAGGGTTCACAGAGCTTTAAGTTACCAGGCATTCATCTTTCAGGATAAGGGAGAATCTTCCACCTTAAGTCAATTTGGACGATGAATGAAATGACGTTGAAATGAGTACAGGTTACATAAAGCTTTGAGTTACCAGACATTACTCTTACAGAATAAGGGAAAAGCTCCAGCGTTAAGTCATATCGGACGATGAATGAAATGAGGTGGAAATGAGTACAGGGTACATAGAGCTTTGATTTACCAGACATTCATCTTTCAGAATAAGGGAAAAACTCCAGCCTTAAGTTATATCGGACGATGAATGAAATGATGTTCAAATGAGAACAGGGTTCATAGAGCTTAGAGTTACCAGACACTCATATTTCAAGGACAAGGGAAAACCTTCAACGTTAAGTCATATCGAACAATAAATGAAATGATGTTCAAATGAGTCCAGGGTACATAAAGCTTAGAGTTACTAGACATCCAACGTTCAGGATAAGGAAAAATTTTAAAGTTAACTCATATCACACAATGAATACAATGCTGTACAAATGAGTACAGGGCACATAGAGCTCACGGTTAGCAGATATTCATATTTCACAAAAGAGAAATCCTCAACATTAAGTCATATCACACGATGAATGAAATGATATTCAAACGAGTACAGGGTATATAGAGCTTTGAGTTACCAGAATTTAATCAGTATGAATAAGAGGTTATCTTGAACGTTAAGTCATATCAGACGATCAACGGAATAAAGTTCAAATAAGTACAGGGTACATAGAGCCTTGAGTTATCAGAATTTAATCAGTATGAATAAGGGGTTATCTGGAACGTTAAGTCATATCAGACGATGAACGGAATGAAGTACAAATGAGTACAGGGTACATAGAGCCTTGAGTTATCAGAATTTAATCATTCAGGATAAGGGATAATCTTCAACGTTAAGTCAAATCACACAATGAATGAAATGATGTTCAAATGAGTACAGGGCACATAGAGCTTTGAGTTACCAGAATTTAATCATTCAGGATAAGGGATATCCTTAAACGTTAAGTCATAAAAAACGATCAATAAAATGATGTTCAAATGACTACAGGGTACATAGAGCTTTGAGTTGCCAGAATTTAATCATTCAGGATAAGGGATAACCTTAAACGTTAAGTCATATGAAACGATCAATAAAATGATGTTCAAATGAGTACAGGGGACATAGAGCTTTGAGTTACCAGAATATACTCATTCAGGATAAGGGATAATCTTCAGTGGTAAGTCATATCACACGATCAATAAAATGATGTTCAAATGAGTACACGGTACATAGAGCTTTGATTTACCAGACATTCATCTTTCAGAATAAGGGAAAACCTACAGCCTCAAGTCATATCGGACGATGAATGAAATGATGTTGAAATGAGTACAGGGTACATAGAGCTTTGAGTTACCAGACATGTGACTTTGTGGGTTCGTGAAATGAAAAGTCCAATTACACAAACTCAACAATGTTCTTTATTTCTACCGACTTATAGTTTAACGCTTGCCAATTACACAGAATACGTAATACACCAATTACGATTCACCAGTTCGTCCGTTATCGTTCAGATGCACGTACACAATTACACACAGTCTTCTCGTTCATTAACACGGCGCTAGCACGTCAAACACTGACTGACTCACTGTCTCGCTGAAATCCTTTTTTATAGCAATGTCACTGTTTTTCTAGAAGTCTCTGGTTGCACGAAAGTTCCAGAGGGCAGCAGAAGGGGAGAGAAGCGCCCAGGGTCAAGTGACATTTCCCTAACGACCCCTCAGTTAGTGACAGAGAAATGGGAGGCGTGGCACGGCTGCACTTTCGTTTCCTCACAGCTGTTACCCTCATGCCTACCGCTAATTGGGTGACATTGCTCCCTCCTCAAAGCTGGTCGTCCCGAACAGCACCATCGTAACGGGCTAGTCGATCCAGGTGTACCACCAACATCTTTCGTCGGGGAACCTTCTGGATGCGGTAGACCACGTCGTTAATCCTCTTCACCACCCGGTACGGTCCTTGCCATGGCTGCTGGAGCTTCGTGCAGCGTCCCTTGGTCCGGGTAGGACGGTGCAACTAGACTAGGTCACCTTGCTGGAACCCTTGGCTGTTGGCTTGCCTGTCATACCTAGTCTTCATACGGTCGCTCGCCTTCTGGATGTTCTGGCGAGCCATCACGTGCATGTCGTGGAGATGGTCCACCAAGTTCTCCACATATTCGGTCGCTGGCTGTTTCGCTTCCGGAGGGCTTCCAAAAGCCAGGTCACAGGGGAGGCGTAACTCTCGGCCGAACATTAAGCTGGCTGGCGTCATCCCAGTTGTGTCGTGTGTAGACGAGCGATAGGCCAGCAAGAAGAGTGGCACCTTGACGTCCCAGTCTCGCTGATGGCTGGCCACGACCTTCCTCAGGTGTTCCTCTAAGGTCTTGATGTACCTTTCGACCATGCCATTTGATTGAGGATGTAGAGGCGTAGTGCGAGTCTTGTTCACCCCAAGCCTTTGTAGTGCCTCCTTCATTAGGTTGGACTCAAAGTTGGTACCCTGGTCACTGTGTAGCTCTAACGGCACCCCAAATCGACAGAATACTTGCTCCACGAGGCAGTCTGTGACTGTCTTTGCCTCTTGGTTTGGGATGGCATACACCTCCGGCCACTTGGTGAAGTAGTCCACGACCACCATTAGGGACTTGTTGCCTCGGTCGGAAACTGGGAACGGTCCAGCAATGTCAACGGCGATCCGTTCGAATGGCGCTCCGACGTTGTACTGCTGCATGCGACCCCGGCTCCTAGTCTGAGGGCCACGACTCGCCGCGCACACGTAACACTGACGGCACCATCTCTCAGCATCTGCTCGGAGTCTCAGCCAGTAGTAGCGCTGCCGTAGTTTGTCAATCGTTCGGTTCGCTCCCAGGTGTCCTCCCGAAGTACCGGCGTGCACTTCCTCCAGGACTTCCGGGACCTTACTCCGGGGAAGTACCAACTGCTCTCTCTGCGTCTTCCCATCGGGTGGTTCCCATATACGGAACAGCACGCCCTCTCTGGTCTTCAACGAGTCCCATTGGGCCCAGTACGACTTGTAGGTGGCGCTCCTCGGTGCGATGTCCTCCCAGGTTGGTCTCATCCCTGCCTCCACTTCCCTCAAGAGTGGCCCCAAGTCTGCGTCCGCCAGCTGCTCCCTCCTCAGGCCTGCGCTATCCCAGCCTTCAGCAGGCATTGCCACAACTACTCGGACTGCTGCGCCACGCTCCTTCTCTTCCACTCTTGTGCACTGGCCGCACTCCTCTGTACAGGGTCTTCGGGACATGGCGTCTGCGTTACCGTGGCTCTTCCCTCTACGATGTTCCGAGGTGAAGTCGTACTCCTGCAGCCTCTGGACCCAACGTGCTGTCTGGCCTTCCAGGTTCTTAAAGCTCAATAGCCAGGTTAGGGCGGAATGGTCAGTCCTCAGGTGGAATGGCTGACCGTACAGGTACTTGTGGAAGTGCTCCAATGTCTTTACTACCGCCAGTAACTCCCGTCGGGTGACGCAGTAGTTCTTCTCTGCCTTGGATAGCGTCTTGCTGTAATAGGCTATCACCCGCTCATGGCCATCCTGGATCTGCGATAGGACACCTCCAATGCAATGGTCGCTGGCGTGGGTGTCCACAATGAAGGCGCCACCCAGTTGTGGGAAACCCAAAATTGGAGCACTGCACAGGGTCTCCTTTAGGTGCTGGAAAGCGTTTTCTGCTTCCTCCGTCCACACATAAGGCCGGTGTTCCTCTGTCAAGCGAGTGAGGGGTTTTGCGATGTTGGAGAACCCCTTTATGAAGCGCCTGTAATAACTGCACAGCCCCAGGAAACTGCGCAATTCTTTCTTATCCTTTGGGCGAGGCCAATCTCTCACAGCCTTTGTCTTCTCCGGGTCTGTGGCCACTCCGGTTGCTGAGACTATGTGGCCCAAGTAGTTAACTTCCTTGCGGAAGAGCTGGCACTTCTTCGCGTTCAGCTTCAAGTTGGTCGCCTGCAATCTCTGTAGCACCTTACTCAGATTCTCGAGGTGATCTTCAAAAGTCTTACCGACGTTGATGATGTCGTCCACGTATAGCAGGCAGGCATCGTAAGTCAGCCCTCTCATCACTGACTCCATAAGGCGCTGGAAGGTAGCTGGTGCGTTGCAGAGGCCAAAGGGCATAACCGTGAACTGCCAGAGCCCTTGGCCCGTCGAGAATGCAGTCTTCTCCTTGTCTCTCGGGTCTAGAGCTACCTGCCAGTAGCCCGACTTCAGGTCTAGGGTCGAGAACCACTGTGCACCAGCTAGCGTGTCCAGGGTGTCGTCAATCCGGGGTAAGGGAAAACAGTCCTTCCGGGTGACGGCGTTCAACTTTCTGTAGTCCACGCAGAAGCGCAGCTCGCCGTTCTTCTTTGTCACCAAGACTACAGGGGAACACCAAGGGCTGTCAGACTCTTCAATCACTCCCCTGGATCTCATGTCCTCCAGCATGTCTCGTACCGCCCCTTGCTTCGCCAGCGGAAGGCGTCTATGTGGTTGCCGAATAGGCCGGGCGTCCCCGGTGTCGATGCGGTGAAGCACTTTGTCCGTGCGGCCGTAGTCACTATCACCTTGGCTGAAGACGCGCTGATACCGCCTTAGAAGTTGTCGAACCTTCTCCAGCTGTTCTGTGGTCAGGTGGTCGGCCGCCCTCTTCACCAAGCCTTCTAGCCGGGGCCCCAGGTGTTGCTTCGGCGCCGGCTCCTGTGTCTCGTCGATAGCTGTTACGCTCACCACGGGCTCACACATTCCCAACTCCGTCCCGGCCTGGACGTCGTGATCGGCGTCCGTAGGATTTTGCAGTCTCACGGGCACCTGCTCTCGGCACGGCAGCAAAGCCCTGGCTACACACAGTCCGTCTACAGGCGTCTTCTGGTCCAGCATCATGTTCCTGGTTCTCTGGCCCTCCAGTCGCATCGTCACCACCACCTCGCTCCTCGCGGGGACAACCACGTCTTCTTCCAAGACGACCCTGCACATTCCAAGGCGCTCTTCGGGTTGACGGAGTATAACCTCTTCTCCGTTAAGCCGCAGGACCTTCTTGCCGACGTCGACCGTCGCCTCGTGGCTCCTGAGGGCATCCAGTCCAAGAATCACCTCCTCAGCCACCTTCGCGACGAACACCCACAGACGCACGGCACTCCGTCCCAAGTTCAGCACCAGCAGGGCCTCCCTCTCCACAGGCAAGGTGTCGCCCGATGCCGTGACAAGCTGGTATGGCCGGCTTGGCTTCCTTGTCGGCAAACCCTTCGCCACGTCAGGTCTGATGATGGTCACGGCCGCCCCGGTGTCCACCAGCACGCGGCACGGCTTTCCTCTTATCCAACCGTCCGCGATGAGGCTGTCATCCATACGCCGGCTGACGGCGCGCAGTGTCACTCGAGGGGATGGTGGTGATGGCGCCGACGTGCCCCTCTCCACGACGGCCCTTACTCGTTTTCCGGCTGCTCTTCCTGGTGTGGGCAGTCTCTCTGCCGGTGTCCGGGCTGTCCACACCCCCAACACAGGCCACTAGGTGTTCGCCGGCGTCCCTCGGCTGGTCTTCTGTCTCCGGCGTAGCGGACACTCCTCGTTCTCGACATCGGGGTGGATGTTATTTTGGCCGCCTCCATCCTTAATGCCGCTGTCAGCGCCTCGTGGATGTTTTTATATTCCCCGAGCATTAGGCGCTGACGAATCTCCGTGTCCCATACCCCGTCGACAAAATTGTAGGCGGCTTCCCGGGATACGAACTCCAGTGGCAGGTCAACCAAGGCCTTGCTAGCCAGCTGCTCGATCGCAATGGCGAACTCCTGCAGCGTCTCCCCCGGCTGCTGTGACCTTGCCTTTAGCTGGCTGCGGTATGCTGCGGCTAAGCGGTGGTTCCCGAAGCGATCCTCCAGGGCTTCCCAGATGTCCTTGGGCGCCGCCGTCGTCTGAACCGCGTTTAGGACTTCCGCGGCTCTTCCCTGGAAGCTGGCTATTAACTGTGTGGCCTCCTCCTCCAACGACCATCCGTTGTGCCTGGCCACTGTGTCGAACTGGCGGCGGAAGACCTCAAACGTTGACGCGCCGTCATACTTGGGAGGTTTGACGCGCGCAGATGTTGTGTCGTCTCCCGGCGCGTCGGCCTTTAAATCCTTCAGCTTCCTGCCGACGACGTCCTCCACCATGGCGTTCAGGGACTTCACGCTGCTGTCGGCTTTTCCTTCCAGCTCATTAACGCGGCTCGCCAGGTCTTCGACGCGCTCGCCTAACTCTGTGACGTCCTCTTTTACGCCGGCCAACTGTTCTTCAAACTTTGCGGCGAGAGCCTCGTTCGCCGCCTTCATTTCCGTGGCCAGACTGCCGTTCGCCGCTCTCATTTCTGTGGTCTGTGGCCTTCATTTCTTCGATCTTCTCGGTGATGTTGTCGTTGGCCGTCTTCAATTGTTTCAGTTCCGCGGTGATGTTGTCGTTGGCCGTCTTCATTTGTTTCAGTTCCGCGGTGATGTTGTCGTTGGCCGTCTTCATTTGTTTCAACTCGGCGGTGAGGTTGTTGTTTATCGCTTCTGTTTTCTCTGTTAACTCGTTCATCTTCGCCAAAAGCATTTCCAATGCGGATTCCATGGATGTAATGTTCGGTGATGTTATTTTCCCGATTCCTGACACCAGTGTGACTTTGTGGGTTCGTGAAATGTAAAGTCCAATTACACAAACTCAACAATGTTCTTTATTTCTACCGACTTACAGTTTAACACTTGCCAATTACACAGAATTACGTAATACACCAATTACGATTCACCAGTTCGTCCGTTATCGTTCAGATGCACGTACACAATTACACACAGTCTTCTCGTTCATTAACACGGCGCTAGCACGTCAAACACTGACTGACTCACTGTCTCGCTGAAATCCATTTTTATAGGAATGTCACTGTTTTTCTAGAAGTCTCTGGTTTCACGAAAGTTCCAGAGGGCAGCAGAAGGGGAGAGAAGCGCCCAGGGTCAAGTGACATTTCCCTAACGACCCCTCAGTTAGTGACAGAGACTAATGGGAGGCGTGGCACGGCTGCACTTTCGTTTCCTCACAGCTGTTCCCTCATGCCTACCGCTAATTGGGTGACATTACTCTTACAGAATAAGGGAAAAACTCCAGCCTTAAGTCATATCGGACGATGAATGAAATTATGTTCAAAAGAGTACAAGGTACATAGAGCTTTGAGTTACTAGGATTTAATCATTCAGGATAAGGGATAATCTTCAACGTTAGGTCATATCAGAGGATGAGTGGAATGACGTTCAAATGAGCACAGGGTACTTAGAGCTAAGAGTTAGCAGACATTCGTCCTACAGGTTAAGGGAAAGCCTCCAAATTTGAGTCATTCAGAACGATGAACGACACTATGTGCAAATGACTGCAGGGTACACAGAGCCTAGTATTACCAGTCATTTATCTTTCAGAATAAGCTTGTTTTTTTGTTATATCTATTCCTTCCGATGCAGCTCTTTGTGATTAAGTAATTTAGGTTTACGTATTTTATTGAGTTTTTTATCACGTTCTGGCAACTTTTTATATACTTGTTTACTTATGTAGTAATCATTTTCTTACTTATTTATTTAATTTATATTTTATGTTTGTTTTTCTTTGTTTGTTTATTTATCCATTTAATTAATTATTTATTTCATTTAGTCGTTTCAGTTTTCTTCGATGCATTTGAATAACAAGGGCGAGGCGAGCTACACCGATATTTGTAGAGGTACGGACTGCCATCTGCATATACATGGAAACTTGTAACATTGCAGCTGAAGTGTAGATGGCAGCACTATACTTTTTGTGTTTGTGTTTGTGAAAAAAAAACAGCAAATTTAGTTGAAGGGTAAAGTAAACGAAAAAGCATAATAAACAGTATGATTTACAATTGATATTTTCATACAGGTTCAGCAATATGATGTACCAAGTGGTTGCTGTTTCGTTCTAGATACGAAAAAGCCGTTGCTTGTTGGGTACTCATGGCTCCATTATGTAGCATAAATAAGATGGATGAAGTGCTGGTTTCGTTATTATTTTAGTGCTCCACATTCTGTAGTGAATTTTTGGAAGGGTCACCTCTCTTGAGCTCTGACCCTAATTATAGCAAATCAAACATGTCTACCAACATAAATGGTGGAGCAATTTTCACAGCTGTAAAACTACAGAGACGCATACACTATACTCAAAATTCCAACCAAAATAATAATTTAAGACTTTAGTCTTTTGCTCCGTGGTCTACGACTCTTAAAACACAGTAATGCCAACTGTGGTTTCTCGGTGAAGACAAAAACGCCGTGATTCTGTATTAAATTAGTTTGGAACACGTTTTTAATCTTTTGATTAAAATTTTCTTACGTTATTTTCATCGTTTTATTACTTGGACTACCTCCCTTATGTACAATGTTTTGGTTTTCTAAATGTCATGTTGTCAACACTGATATTAAAGACACATGAACATGGCAGCCCGATGAGGAAGGTAAGCAATATCATACATGTGTGTATTGAGGACTGTCTTAAAGTAGAGTATGATACAACGTTTAAAGGGATTTTATATTCTTTTTAGGACAAAGGTATACTGCCAACGATTTGTCATTTGAGCAGGTTCTACTTACAGAGCTATTCAAGTGTTATCAGTATAATTTATTACTCAGATAATATTGTACAGAATAAAATGAGTTTAATACTTCCTAGTAGCAATTTTAAAAGCACTGAAATTACCATTCTTCCCTTTAACATGAATATAAAGACTTTTAAATAGTTTGATGGTTGCATAATACACATCTATTTGGAAGGAAGAAAGTTTTGCTCTGTTTGTGAGCCTGCCAGCAGCATGACGATGACGTGTGGCTATCAAAGATTGCTTATCGTTAAGTAGCTGTTTAATTTTTGTAAGGTATCATCTCTTGAAGCTTTGATCCTAATTATAGCCGTAACTGACATTAATCCTACCGGATAAGGGAAAAGTGCCAAATTCAAGTCATATCGGAACATGAATGAAATGAGGTTCAAATGAGTACAGGGCACATAGAGCTTTGAGTTACCAGAATTTAATCATTCAGGATAAGGGATAACCTTAAACGTTAAGTCATATAGAACGATCAATAAAATGATGTTCAAATGACTACAGGGTACATAGAGCTTTGAGTTGCCAGAATTTAATCATTCAGGATAAGGGATAACCTTAAACGTTAAGTCATTTAAAACGATCAATAAAATGATGTTCAAATGAGTACAGGGGACATAGAGCTTTGAGTTACCAGAATATACTCATTCAGGATAAGGAATAATCTTCAGTGGTAAGTCATATCACACGATCAATAAAATGATGTTCAAATGAGTACACGGTACATAGAGCTTTGATTTACCAGACATTCATTTTTCAGAATAAGGGAAAACCTCCAGCCTCAAGTCATATCGGACGATGAATGAAATGAAATTGAAATGAGTACAGGGTTCACAGATCTTTGAGTTACCAGGCATTCATCTTTCAGGATAAGGGAAAATCTTCGACCTTAAGTCAATTTGGACGATGAATGAAATGATGTTCAAATGAGAACAGGGTTCATAGAGCTTAGAGTTACCAGACACTTATATTTCAAGGACAAGGGAAAACCTTCAACGTTAAGTCATATCGAACAATAAATGAAATGATGTTCAAATGAGTCCAGCGTACATAAAGCTTAGAGTTACTAGACATCCAACGTTCAGGATAAGGAAAAATTTTAAAGTTAACTCATATCACATAATGAATACAATGCTGTACAAATCAGTACAGGGCACATAGAGCTCACGGTTACCAGATATTCATATTTCAGAAAAGGGAAAACCTCAACATTAAGTCATATCACACGATGAATGAAATGATATTCAAACGAGTACAGGGTATATAGGGCTTTGAGTTACCAGAATTTAATCAGTATGAATAAGGGGTTATCTTGAACGTTAAGTCATATCAGACGATCAATGGAATGAAGTTCAAATGAGTACAGGGTACATAGAGCCTTGAGTTATCAGAATTTAATCAGTATGAATAAGGGGTTATCTTGAACGTTAAGTCATATCAGACGATGAACGGAATGAAGTACAAATGAGTACAGGGTACATAGAGGCTTGAGTTATCAGAATTTAATCATTCAGGATAAGGGATAATCTTCAACGTTAAGTCAAATCACACAATGAATGAAATGATGTTCAAATGAGTACAGGGTACATAGAGCTTTCAGTTACTAGAATTTAAACATTAAGGTTAAGGGATAATTTTCAATGTTAAGTCATATCACAGGATGAATGAAATTATGTTCAAAAGAGTACAAGGTACATAGAGCTTTGAGTTACCAGGATTTAATCATTCAGGATAAGGGATAATCTTCAACGTTAAGTCAAATCACACAATGAATGAAATGATGTTCAAATGAGTACAGGGTACATAGAGCTTTCAGTTACTAGAATTTAATCATTCAGGATAAGGGATAATCTTCAACGTTATGTCATATCAGAGGATGAATGGAATGACGTTCAAATGAGCACAGGGTACATAGAGCTAAGAGTTAGCAGACATTCGTCTTACAGGTTAAGGGAAAGCCTCCAAATTTGAGTCATTCAGAACGATGAACGACATCATGTTCAAATGAGTACAGGGTACATAGAGCTTAGAATTAGCATACCTTCATGTTAGAAGATAAGAGAAAAACTCCAAACTTGAGTCATGTAGGACGATTATTAAGATGATGCTCAAATGACTGCAGGGTACATAGAGTTTAGAGTTAGCAAACATTCGTCTTACAGGAAAAGGGAAACTCCGATTTGAGTCATTCAGATCGATGAACGACATGATGTTCAAATGAATACAGAGTACATTGAGCTTCGAGTTACCTCAATTTAATCAATCAGGATAAGGGATAATCTTAAACGTTAAGTCAAATCACACGATGAATGAAGTGATGGTCAAATGAGTACAGGGGACATAGAGCTTTGTGTTACCAGAATTTAATCACTCAGGATAAGGGATAATCTTGAACATTAAGTCATAAGACACGATGAATGAAATGATGTTCAAAAGAGTACAGGGTGCGTAGAGCTTTGTGTTAGCAGAATTTAATCATTCAGAATAAGGGATAATCTTCAACGTTCAGTCAAATCACAAAATGAATGAAGTGATGGTCAAATGAGTACAGGCGACATAGAGCTTTGAGTTACTAGAACTTAAACATTCAGGTTAAGGGATAATTTTCAACGTTAAGTCATATCACACGATGAATGAAATAATGTTCAAAGGAGTACAAGGTACATAGAGCTTTGAGTTACCAGGATTTAATCATTCAGGATAAGGGATAATCTTAAACGTTAAGTCATATCAGAGGATGAATGGAATGACGTTCAAATGAGCACAGGGTACTTAGAGCTAAGAGTTAGCAGACATTCGTCTTACAGGTTAAGGTAAAGCCTCCAAATTTGAGTCATTCAGAACGATGAACGACATGATGTTCAAATGACTGCAGGGTACACAGAGCCGAGTATTACCACTCATTTATCTTTCAGAATAAGCTTGTTTTTTTTTGTTATATCTATTCCTTCCGATGCAGCTCTTTGTGATTACGTAATTTAGGTTTACGTATTTTATTGAGTTTTTTATCACGTTCTGGCAACTTTTTATATACTTATTTACTTATTTAGTAATTATTTTCTTATTTATTTAATTTATATTTTATGTTTGTTTTTCTTTGATTGTTTATTTATCCATTTAATTAATTATTTATTTCATTTAGTCGTTTCAGTTTTCTTTGATGCATTTGAATAACAAGGGCGAGGCGAGCTACACAGATATTTGTAGAGGTACGGACTGCCATCTGCATATACATGGAAACTTGTAACATTGCAGCTGAAGTGTGGATGGCAGCACTATACTATTTGTGTTCGTGTTTGTGAAAAAAAACAGAAAATTTAGTTGAAGGGTAAAGTAAACGTAAAAGCATAATAAACAGTATGATTTACAATTGATATTTTCATACACGTTAAGCAATATGATGTACTAAGTGGTTGCTGTTTCGTTCTAGATACGAAAAAGCCGTTGCTTGTTGGGTACCCATGGCTCCATTATGTAGCATAAATTAAATGGATGAAGTGCTGGTTTCGTTATTATTTTAGTGCTGCACATTCTGTAGTGAATTTTTGGAAGGGTCACCTCTCATGAGCTCTGAACCTAATTATAGCAAATCAAACATGTGTACCAACATAAATGGTGGAGCAATTGGCACAGCTGTAAAACTACAGAGACGCATACACTATACTCAAAATTCCAACCAAAATAATAATTTAAGACTTTAGTCTTTTGCTCCGTTCTCTACGACTTTTAAAACACAGTAATGCCAACTGTGGTTTCTCGGTGAAGACAAAAACGCCGTGATTCTGTATAAAATTAGTTTGGAAGACGTTTTTAATCTTTTGATTAAACTTTTCTTACGTTATTTTCATCGTTTTATTACTTGGACTGCCTCCCTTATGTACAATGTTTTGGTTTTCTAAATGTCATGTTGTCAACACTGATATTGAAGACAAATGAACATGGCAGCCCGATGAGGAAGGTAAGCAATATCATACATGTGTGTATTGAGGACAGTAGTATACAATTGAGCGTTTCAGCACAGTGTAGATAAGATGTTGAACTCTCCTCTGTGTTAATATATGAGTGATGTAGAATGCTCATTGATTTAGAACTCTCCTATATGAAAATCGAGTTGTAAAAGAAGGGGAGTGTTGGCGTAGTGCCGTTCTCCCCTGTGCAGTGAGATGTTTTTGAGGGTTGGGGTGATGATGATGATGATGATGATTGTGTGTGTGTGTGTGCGTGTGTGTGTGATGTGTAATGTGTGATGGATGGGATGGGTAACGGGGGTTCCGGGGATGTTTGAATTAAATGTGAATTCTTTCCGATGTGTGTGTGTGCTTGAACTCTCATGTATGAATATCGAGTCTAGGGTTCGATATTGTGATGGGGCGGGGTGGGTAACGGGGGTTCCGGGGATGTTTGAATTAAATGTATTGATAGTAATTCTTCGATGACTGTGCTTTAACTCTCATGTATGAATATCGAGTGTAGGGTTTGATATCTATTACGTTCAGTGCTTCGATGTCTGTGCTTAAACTCTCATGTATGAATATCGAGTGTAGGGTTTGATATCTATTACGTTTAGTGTATGATATATGATGCAGTATCGTTAATCTTTAGATAAAAGAATATCGAGAGAATGATTAGGTATGTTTACTGGGAGAGATTTATGAAAATAAATGTAATAAGACATTCTGGTAAGGGGTGTTCCCTATGCAGAATCTCTCCTTGAGCTACATATCCAAGAGCGATGTAAAGGTTAAGAAAAGGTTAAATTCCATTCCCACATCGAGGTACGAGAAAATATAAATCTATTCCACATTGAAGTATAAGGGTGATGACGTGTTGTCATTCCTCAAGATTTGTGCATATGTGTATATGTGTGGGTCATCTATGAATATCGAGTTCTCGGGGGGATTCATATATATGAACATAGAGTCCTCGGTTCGATACCCATTCATGTACGATAGGATAAACACTAGTCCTCCTCCAGTACAAGCGACGAGAAGGTGGAAGGGGGGAAACGTGATAAAACGGTAATATAGTAAATTCGAATTAACAGGTCTCACCCTGTCCCGCCAGCTCGGGAACGAACGTGTCCTCACTTCACACAAACCCTCCGTACGTTAGGTACAATCGACGATAGGATGGGGAGGGGGGAGACAGGTATGATCACGTTTCATCACCCATCTGCTCACCAGGGAACGAATGCATTCTCACTTCATATCGCAACGTGAAGATGAGTGGAACAACAACTCCTATCATTGAAAGTGATACCAGATTCTGGGAGAATCTACGCAATTTCGAAGATTTGCAAAAGCATTGGGTTGAGCATCACGATGAAACCTGTGATGGAAAGATGCATCAGTTGATTTGCAAGAATCCTTCCCATCATGATTCGATCACATCTTATGCTCAATGCGGAAAGAATTGTAAAGTGTATCTCGGGTAAGTAGAATTATAATTGTGTGTTAACGTGAAAGTGTTGTTATGTGTTATATAACTAATGATAAATATGTTTATTTCAGTAAAGCCCAAAGTGAAGATGTGGCATGCCAGTCCGAACAGGATCAAGGTGAAGATGTGTGCGGTCCGTACAATGATCGTCCGTTTAAGGATATCGGTACATCGAAACCCGAGGAGGAAGTCATAGAAAAGCGAGTATAAAATAATAAGAGTTTTACGTTAACAAGTGTATTAAATATTCACGATGTTGAGACATAGTTCGTGTATGTCCGCAGATCCAGTAAGAAAGGAGACAAGAAAAAGAAGAAGACGAACTGCAAACCGAGAATCGTCAAAGCCAAGAAGACGTTCGATCAAGACAGTTTCATCATAATGATGTTCGAACCCTTCACACCCTTCGCAGAAGAAGTAGAGGAGGAAGTTGCGAGTGATGGTAAATAGTGTGTGCATGAACGATAACGACATCTCCATCAGCATTGACTTTCGTGTGAACATAGGATTATACAATGAACTCCCATCACTTTACATTAAAGCCACACATGACGATACGTTTGTGTATATTACAAAAGAGGATTGGGAGGAAATAATGTCAAATTTGTGTGTTTTGGATACGTATCTGAAAGATGGTAAGCATCCATGTGCACCGTACAGTGAAAATATAATATATGCATTTAATATAATGTTATGCATGAATAAGATGCAAGAAATAACGTTTGTGAATACATGTTTAAATGTGGGCAGTATAAATCTGAATAGTACTGCATTCAATGGACTTAAAAGACTAATTCCATATATCGAAAGAAATTTATATCAGTTGTATGATATTCATAAATCATTATGTTCATATGATGCAAAAAGCAGGAGTGCAAGGAAGAGGATATTGGAGATGTATGTTAAAGTCAATAAAAAGATAATTTGAATTTGTAATGTTTTATTTATTACACCTATATGATAGATTGTACAACATGAGTTAATGGTTTATAATTGAATAATTTATCATGAATAATTAAACAGAATAATGAAGTTTGTGCAGGAAAATTTGACGATGCTTGAACTTCCAATCTGACATTCACTGCCCCCGTCACAGTATCCTCAGGTTGATGAGAGCAATCGATGACGAATAGCGGTGCATATTTCAGAAAGTCATTCCTTTTCAAAAGAGGGTAATTCTCCTTTCCATAGTAGGATGATTAAAATTTGGAATATTGATCATACAGAGATGCAAATTTCGAATTGGCGAAATCCAAATTCATATCGTGATAGGGGTAAGATTCACTGTTGAGATAAAGTTTCATATTGGTGATATTACAATCATCAAATAGAGAAGCATCCTTAGCGAGATGATTCAATCTATCCACTTGTGCACCGACTATGACGAAACGTGGTTTTTCAAGTTTAGTCGTGGTTGCAATGTTCCATGTGAACGCTTTAGTTTGAGGTACAGCAGGTTGTGTGTGAAGGTCCAAGGTTCGAAATGCGACGTGTAGAGGTTTATCCGATTTGACGAGTTTAAGTTTATCAACTCGTTCAGAATCTGAAAGTCGAAGTACAGGCATCCTCCATTCGAGTCTAGTTAGTTGTATGGTTGTAGGATCGTTTCCAATGATACAATTATTAGAATCCTTAGATCTAATGAGAATAAGTTCAAACTTGCTATTAAGTATGACCTCCTTGTGATCGTCGGCGAAACCCAGCAACATCGAAAGAGGAACGATAGCATTGAAGATACCATTCGATGTATTCACGATGTCTACCACACCTCCAGGATAGATCCATCCAGCATTTAGTAAACGATTCGATTCCAGTTCATTCAGTGCAGCATAGTTACGCATCGTTGATGAAATGCCCAGATTCCTAGTTCTATCAATAGTCGTTCCATTCATATCCAGACGAATCTCATCGAAAAGGAATGCCATAGCATTGTTACTCAATTTCGATGTGGCAACTGTGCCGTCGGGTTTAGTGAGAGTCCCCTCAATGTAGAGATAACTTCTACTAGGAAGCGTGTACAAATCTTCAGCTTGACATGGAATTCTAATTTCATCGTTCACATCGAGAGCTGACGTATTGTACGGTAGGAATACGTGTTCTTCCTCCTTACTGATCTTATCATCAAAGGTCGGAATCCCGGTCACGTCCAACACATCCATCATAGAACCTTGAAGCCTAAGTTAGCGAGAAATCTTCGATTAGACGATGTGATTAGCTTGCGGGTCGATGATCGAGTAGAGGTCAATCTCGAGAGATGTTTTTTAATATAGCATCGTCTCTTAAAACTTATACCCATTACGACGTATGTGCAATCGTACAGTGATGGTTTCGTTCCTGAAATCTAACTTATCGCCGTTCTGGTCTACCACTCTAATGTCTAGATGATCAATGAGATTCGTATCGATGATTGGTAAATATATAGGACTTGATGGTTCCTGCGAAATATGATAACCTGGAGGTACCGATGGAAAAAATTCATACAGAGAATGACCACTTTTACCATTGATGAAAGATCCCGTTGCAAGACTACACTCTATACGTATGATGCTGACCTTGAATATGTTAACCAAATCATTAGACTCGGTCAGCACGTTTGCCGGTACCCTCTGTTTAGAGGTGAAACCGAGAAGTGAAGCAATAGATCTCTCACGACTAAAGTCGATAATATAGGGAGATTGAATTTCTGATTTCATGGTGTTATTATTAGCACGTAGAATAAAGTCGTCACCGATGTCGAGAGTATCCTTGATCAATCTGGCGATATCATCCAATTCATAAGTACCCGGTGGAATTACTATACGTTCGACTTTTCCATCGCGAACGTAATGGAATAGATTATTACTCTCGTCCACATTCGGAATTGAGTAAAAAGTCTCAAAATTCAATAGAGCTATCTCGTACTGTCCGTTAGGATCCAGATGTAATGGTGGATTTAGAAATGTAGAGAAGCTGGTATCACTACCACTCACGGTGATCGTGTAACTCATCGAGGAGAAACGGAAGGCACAAGTGACCGCAAATCACAGAATCGAATTCTTGAAATCTCGTCGTATTATATAGGAGCTTGACACCCGAAAGGTACGTTTCTATCTCTTCCGGAGGTCTCAGATCGCCGAAACTGTCAAAGTAGTAGGCAACGTCACCATCCTTACGTACAGCAACCCAATGTGTACCAGGGTTATTTGATGTATCCAGATTCACTACTATTCTCTCATAGTATCGAGGATGTGGAGGTAGTTTATCGATCATGTAGACACCTCTAAAATGTGGAATGTGTAGACGTCGTGCATACGAATCGATCTCGTTAGCACTCAGGGCTTTTTCCGGGATAAATATAGGCCTCGCCCCGAGCTTTTGATCGAAGATAGAATCCTCTACCCTTACGACGTCTCTTACGGCGAAGACCTTTGCCCTGAGCCAAAGATTCCATGCGTTCGTTGTGACGTGTTAATTCCGCAAGTTGTTTTGCATCGGAACGTTTCTTATTGACAGCCGTAGCAATCTGAGCAGCACCTCCAGCTAGACCACCTGCTGCACCTAGAGCTGCTAAAAGTGGTAGCAAAGGTAAGAAACCACCTCTCTTGTTGCGACGTTTACGCATGCCAGCGCCTGCTGCCAATTTACCCTTCATAAGTGTAGTCACAAGTCGAGCTGCAAGTCGTTCGCCCAAAGAAGCGTCGCAGACTTTACACGTCTCCAAGCTTTCTCTACCAACACCTTATCGGCTAGACGACGAGATTCTGTATCAGTACTCTCTGCGTAAGCCCGATCGTGATCGAGAAACGCTGAATCTAACCCTTTCACCGGTAAGTCACCTCTCTGCAAGCGTTTATGTAGTTTCGTTCCGGGACCGCAGAAACGATAACCCGGTAAATGTGCCTCAAATGGTAATGAATTAATCAAGGAATTAAGAATTCCCGAACCTTTGCGTGCACGTGTAGAGCGCATGTCTCACTATGAAATAAAAAAGGCAAAACGTGTGCTTTATAAGTATACGATTCCTATGACGATTGGCTAAATCCAGTAAAGACATAGATTGCCCTTATCACGAACGAGATAAAAGACAAAACTTATGCTTTATAAGTATTAGTCGCGATATGGAGATAGTAAAGCAAAAGTGTACACTACCCATACAGGTGTTAGATTTCGAGGAAGACATTCGCAAAGGACGACACGGTACGTTGTTTCCGAGTAACGTTAGAGCGCTCATACTGGGCAGTTCAAATGCTGGAAAAACGAACGTTTTACTCAACCTGCTTATTCACGAGAATGGTCTGAGATTCGAAAACCTCTACATATACTCGAAATCGTTGCAACAACCTAAATATCGATATTTACTCAGGTTACTGAAAACTATACCCGATATAGGTGTATTTACGTTCGATGATGGTGATAAAGTAATTCAAACGTCGGATGCTAGAGAAAATTCGATATTCGTATTTGATGATGTGATAAATGAAAAACAGGGTAAGATAGCTTCATATTACAGTATGGGTAGACATCGTAATGTCGATGCTATATATTTAGCACAATCATATGCTAAAGTACCTAAACATTTAATTAGAGATAATGCAAATATGATTATATTCTTTAGACAGGATAATCTCAATTTAAAACATATATACGAAGATTATGTAAATACCGATATGTCCTATGATGAATTTAAGGATATGTGTAAACATATATGGGAGAGTGATGAACGATCCTTTGTTGTTATAGTACCAGAATATCCACTGAACGAGGGACGCTATCGTCACGGTTTTGATCGCTTTATCAGAATGAATAAATAGAATAATCCATCACTTAAGCAATGAGTATCGACAGGTTCGGATCCCGAAGAATCATACCCTCTAGGGGTGTGTTCAATCGATATATCATAACTAGAGATGGATCGGGAAACTATCGATTCAAGGGAAAGCGGTTGTGCAATATTCACGACCCTGAAGAAGGTGACGATGCATCGACTAAACGTTATGTGGATACGCATACGGCTGACGTCGAGAATCGAATGCAGATCTTCAGCGAGCAGACCTCGTATCAGCGTATGGGCGAGTTTGAAGCTATGCTTAGGGATCACATACAAAAATCGCTCGACATCCAATACAACAATTTAATGGAGTACTTAAGTAAATATGCATTTAAACGTGATTCCGAAAATAATGTCATTATAGATGGTATAAGAATGAAAACGCTGTTGGACCCCCTTCACGAACACGATGTTCCTAATAAAAAATATGTAGATGATAGGATTCCAATTCACGACTCTAATGAAACTCTATCATTTCGAATGAAGAGATTGAAGGATTTAGCCGACCCGATAGATGATAGTGATGCAGTCACCATGAGTTATGTTAATCATTTCTTTATACAGAAACATAATGAATTGCAAACGGGTTTAACTGAGACTATAACAAACATTGCCGATACTATTACACGGAAACAGAATGAATTACAAAGTCAGTTAACTAGAACAATCACCTCCGCTAGCGAGACTATTACTACAGCTGTAGAAAAAGAAGTGAAAGAACTAACCGCACGACAAACGGAACTTGATAATAAACTAATCACTATAAATAATGATATTCATTCTATGAAAACACGAATGAGAAATGTTGTAAACACTATGTTACAACAATTGAAAGCACAACTCATAATTTCATTGCAAACACGTCCGTTTCGAGGTCCCTCTTTAAGGTATACGTTAACATCGGGACTCGAATACTATAAAGTTCCTGGAAATGGAAGTGTACTCTCGTGTTCCATCGTATCATCGGTACATCCGCATGCTGTAAATGATACATTGTTTGCAATAAACGGAAGATTAGTTGAAAGATATCCTGTAAGAGTTGAAACTGGCGATATTCTATCGTTTACAGCGCCAGTCGGACGTGCTAAAGATGGTCATATATTAAGTATAGAACTGATAGTTTCATATAAATTAGCAGTAGCTGATTAATTATACATTCATTTCGATATGGATGTTGAAGCTATAAGACTTAAGGAATCCATTGCCCGTCACAGTAGGGCAATAAGAGAAAAGTTACGTTCTCTCAAAGGAATGAAATTCGAAACGCAACGAGTCATGTCTGAAGTTCTTCAACCTGTAACCGAACCATTGAAAGTAAAAGCGAAAGCACACCAAGACAACAACGACGACGACGACGAAACTACAGATGATGCTAACGGATCTGATCTCGTGTCAAAGTATCTACACAAGTTTCGAACTGCCAGTTCGAGTGACATGGACAATACTTACGGCATACGTTACGAGGATAATGAGTATAAATTGGGTAACAAGACAGTTGTGTTTAAATCTGATGGTGTTCAGATAGGAACAGAAACGTATGAAACCACAGAAGGCTTATATGAATTATTATTTAAACGTTTACCTCGCAAGACATCGTACACAGATGATGATTTAGACGTGTATTCGCAAATCTTACAGAATACTCAAGTTTACAGACACGGCTATTCAAGAGATGGACGTTTAAGAGCAAATCGAGGGTTCAAGTATCGTCATATCATTCGTGACCTTGTTAGTAATCGAACTGGATTTGGTTTACGTTGGAAAGAACATGTACCGCAGAGAAAATTAGATTACATCTACTGGAACGATCCGAATGAAATAATAAACAGATTAAGATTATTAGTTGCGTCGAGGGATGCAGGTAATTTGAATCACTCACCCGAGATAGAGGAAATTATTACAGAACTTAAAACATCAAAAATTATAGCATGATAAAACGTCGCATTGCAACCGAGTTACATGCACCAGCTAGAAGACGATTTTTACGTCGTAAGATCATAAGCAAAGGAATGAACGATTTAGTACAAATAGATCTTATGGACATGTCTAATTATGCAAGAGACAATAGGAATTATAAGTATATTCTTCTTGCATGCAATTTTTATTCCAAGATGGCTTATGCACGACCATTACGTGATAAAAGTGGTATTAACGTTTCGACTGCTATGGAGGAGATATTGAATGAAATGGAATCGTTTCCGAAGAATGTTCAATCTGATAAAGGAAGGGAGTTTTACAATAAACATTTCCGCGAACTAATGACTCGTAATAATATTAATCATTACAGTACATTCACTCACGTTAAGGCTGCAGCAGTGGAACGTTTAATAAGAACGATCAAACTGATTTTGCATAAGGAATTTATTGTTCAAGGCTCATATCAATGGATAAACATACTACCTAGAATTATTCATACATACAATAATACTTACCATCGAACGATTCGTATGAAGCCTGTAGAAGTTCGTGATAATTCTCTCCTGCTCAGCGTCTACAAATATGATGGAAGTCTGCGTGAGAAGCGAAGATCTAGGCTTCATCGTGTTGGTGACTACGTGAGGATTTCTAAGCATAAAGGTGTTATGGAGAAAGGTTATCTACCAAATTGGAGTGTTGAAGTCTTTAGGATACGTACAGTGCAAAGGACACATCCATTGACCTATCTCATCGAGGATCTGGAGGGTAAACTGATTGAAGGAGCATTCTACGGTTATGAATTACAGAAAACTCAATATCCAGACACGTATTTAGTTGAAAGGATCATCAGACGTCGTGGTGATAGGATTCTGGTGAAATGGTTAGGATTTCCTACCCGTGAATGGATTAATGAGGTGGACATTGTATAAATAAAAAACACACAACTCAATAAAGAAATATAATTTTAATGATATATTGTGTTTTATTTTTTTGTTCACATTGATTCCTGACATCTTCTGTAACTGCTAGTTCACATCTCCTTAACTTAAACATGATAATAACATTTTTATACTTTTTTTAAAAAAAAAATCACACATGATTATAGTTGAATTAACATTTAATTGTAGAGATTTTAACATAACGTACATGCTAGTTCACATTGAGTATATATAAATTCACCTACCCTTAACGTAAACATGATAATTACAATTTGAAGTAATTAGTAATATACGATAAACAAACATCATACATGATTATAGCTGAAATAAGAGCCTTTGTACATGCTAGTTCACATTGATATATATATAATTCTCCCCTCACCCCTTAACGGAGACATGATAATAACATTTTGATATAATTAGTAAATATATTTTAATAAAAAATCATACATGATTATAGTTGAATTAACAATTCATTGATTTCTGCTATCTAACATTTCAAAACGACATGAATAGGAAAAAATATTCCTTCACCCCTAACATAAACATAAAAAAATCAACACGTTATCTTTCAAATGAAGTAAATATGTTATTATCATGTAATTAGTAACACACTTTACAATTATACTTGAAACTCAATTATTTCGTTTTTTTGAAATACAGTAATATGTTATTATCATGTGCCTAGTAATACCTTTTAACTCAGTTGTAACACACTTTACAATTATACTTGAAGCTCAATTATTTTATTTTTTGAAATACAGTAATATGTTAGTATCGTGGCCTAGTAATACCTTTTAACTCAGTTGAATCTATGCTTTATTGAGAAAAGAAAAAAAAATTTACACTTGACAATTTTCTATAGCATAATGTCCCCATGCTAATGTTGAAAATGAATTATTGGGAATGTATCGTTTTGTATCGATACCACTTAAAACCATCTTATTAGATTCAATGGTATGAACATCATGTTTATAACTTCTGAAACATGTCTGCATGCTTCGATGTATAGAGTCAGGATGTGTAATACATGAGAGATATTGTTCAAAGGTTATGAATCTCATCGAATCTTTTGTTACACCTTTTGATTTTTTAATCACTTCAGTATCATATCGATAACTATATAATTTCGATTTCAGCCCTACATATTCAGTCATCACTCTACCGGCTAGCTCATCCTTGAATAATCCTGAAATTTTCTTATTTGCTAACGGAATACCATACACATTATCCATTGGATAATTAGATGTATCGAATAAATGTATATTGGTTTTAATAAATTCATATATATCGCAGCTAGATTCAAAGAGAAAAGCATCCGTGTCCGTATAGATTAAAGTTACATCTTTCAATTTTTTCTTCAGAATTTCATAATAAAAATCATACATCTTATGTTTGGATAGATCCAGGATTGCTTGTCCTATGTATATTGGCTTATTCATCAATATTTCATCTCTGACCAATTCTATACCTATTAAATTTTCATCAAAAATCACGTACCTTATACATGTCTGTCGAGCTAACAATTTACGCGCTCGTTTCCAGCTGGTAGCTAAATGAAATGAATTATAACGTTTTACATTCTCTATAAATTTTCCATAAACACAATTATTCATTAACTTCCATAGATTTTGACCAAATTTCGTCTTATCTTCAATACGTTTACGAGCGTTGAGTTCAATGTAAGGATTTATCCAGTTAGATTGTTTATAACCTATTACTCTATGTATACGCGATGGAATCAAACCAAGTTTAACACATTGTTGAAAATTGAGATAATGTAATACGTATTTATTTTTATCATTCAATGTTGTTAGCAATTTTGTATACTTATCACCTGGCGCGATTTCATTCAAAGGGCATAATGGCAAATCATTTTGTATATCATGAAGTTCCTTTGGATATTTAAAGTCTACTTCCAACACATATCCCACGTCAGAATCACTTGTAATAGACATAAAATCTATTGATTTAATTTCAGCATCAGTTAGCCACCTTATATCAGTGTATGGTAAGCTATTATTTTCCATTGTATATCCATATAAAGAATTGCAGTCAACGTACATTAAATAATTAGTTGGTTGAGTGTTATCATAGCTAGTCATGTATCTGTTATTCGCATTTGCATACCGTTTGGACACAGTGCAAATTCCACCTCGTATTCCTTTTTCGAAGAAATCTAGCATAGTCTTATCTGTTAATAATGAAATCTGTACACTAGTCGTTCTTAACATTGCATCATAGGCTAACCCGGGAAGTGTGTAATACTGACACGGGTCGAGTCCGTACAAACCGATACTTAATTCACGGAAGCGTTCAAACACGTCCGTTAGTATTAATGTATCGCACTTAAGATATATATTTAAATATTCACCCAGATTTTTAACATTGAATTCATTCCATACCGTTCTAGCATGACTATAATCCTCATCGCTTACATGATCAAACTGATGTTTGGATGGTAGACTATTCTCGTATAATTTTTCTATAGAATCCACATACGTGTACGGGAAGACACCTTTGCGTTTCATCAGTTGTCTATGCAAAGGATTCGTGTACATATTATTGGTGTAATGAAAATCATCTGCTTCTAACATATCCGAAAGGTTACTAAGTTTTGAATCCAAAAAACGATAGCTATCCAGAAATCTTAGATATATACTCATTCCATTCGAATTTCTATATCTTTTGCTAAAGGATAAGTAATTTTCAGAGGTTTGTGCAATACAGTTGATAGGTTCCGTATCGTAACCTAGTTTCTTTACTATGAAATGAGCATCGTATTTTGACAAGCAATGAAAGAATATTGGTATGAATCCTGGCATTTTCCTATTTAAATTGCAGTGCTTATGAGCTGGGCCAACGTAACTTCCAGTCAAATGACAATGATCACGAACCTTTATACACGAGTTAAGAAATTCACGTTTGCATATGTGACATCGTGTTGCATTTTGATATTCTAGCTCATCCACATCTCTCATACTTATTTCAATTTTATTAGCATATATATAAATGACCTGATTTGCAATTGACGTTAATTCTTTAAGAAAATTTTCAATTGCATATGGACCTTCAAATGATTTGAAACGTGTTAAATTTTTATCATAACTACAGACCAAATGTAATGCAATTGCATACGCTTCATGTTTATGAATGGTACGTGTCCAACTTTTACTGGATACATCTTGACACGAATCTACCTTCCGTAAGATACATTCTATGTCTGCATAAACCACGAATGGAACTTTTAGACATTTCGAATATGCGTTAAATTCAAGGAGATCAGTTTTACCAGCCTCGGGCATTCTGATAATTTGATTCATCATACATCTCTTTTTATGACTATTTAAACGTGATTCTGATGTGAAATACAAGTTACAATTGTTACATAACCATTTTCGCCCATTATGTTTAGTTAGCTGCTTTCCTAGCAAACGTGATAAGTCTGTTATCAGACAATAATGTCTTTTATACATTAAAAGATTAACATGATGTGATTTTATCTCTCTTGGTTGATATAAGAGAATAATCGATTTATTTTCAACACCGTATATCGTTATTGAAATATTTGAATTTTGATTCTCGAATTTTTCTACATCTTTCAATGATACGGGGAATGTTATATTCTCAAAGTTAAATTCGTTACGAAAATCATATCTTTTATAGGAGGTGGGTCGATTCTTGTTACGTTCTACCGGGTATTTGGATGCTAACAGACAGTATGCAAAGCAATATTTATCAGTATTACGAATGTTAATAACAGCTCTCTTCGATTTTATAAAGCCGGGTAATTCAGTATACATCCATGCATTCAATGAATCGTATTGTGTCACATATATTGTTAATTTATCAATACTGTATAAAGCTTTTGAACTGGTACGCGATTCAAAATTATCCATATGATCTAGTATAGGTTGTACAATCTTCTCTTCATACCATATAGATTTACCTGTTGATTGCAATATCACCTCAAGTTTACTGTTAAAGTTAAATGTATGAATATTATCGCTCTCTTGTGATATTATGACATATTGACAGGATAAACAGGATCCTATCTTAAGACCTGATTTATACATGTTTAAGCCCTTATCAATTTCATTCAAAATTAAAGGTTTGCATTCTGCTAAGAATATGACGGGGTCAAGTATATTAACACAGTTGTGAATTTCGTAGGTAGATAACCGATTTTTGAATGCAGACTCACTGTGAATACATCGTAATCGTTCAGCCTGGGTCACGTTCGAACGGGTTTCATCTTGCTGAATCTAGGGTTGTCCAGTGGCAGTATCGGAACATCTTGTCGCCGTTTCTGAAAAAAAGCAATTACAACATTCGATTAACTTTACATACGGGAACATTGATTTACATGTAGGTAAGGTGGTAACAGAAATAACATACATGTTAATAACTTTTAAATGTATGAATCTCAATTTTACGTAAACTCTATACCTTACGTAGAACGTAACATGCATGTAACTTTTACATATGAAAATAGTTACATAATGATTATGTATTTTATAATTATTGCTATCATCACGTAACTACAATATTCAGATAGTATGTAACGGTTTTACGTAATGCTCTCTCCCTTACATAAATGATAAAAACACACAACGTAAACCATATACATGTAAAATACCGTAACTGAACTACGATATTCACATGTACGTTTTACACATATAAATTAACGTTCTTTTTTCACCTACAACGTTACTTTTACGTGTAACAAACAAACGTAACTAACGTGCATGTGAAATAACGTAACTGAACTACGATAATCACATGTACGTAATTATTACACATGAAAATTAACCCTACAACGTTCACTCTCAATTACTAATACTACATGACGTGCGATAATTAACACTTTAAGTTGTAATACAACATGTACGATTTCACATTTACATGCAAGTAACTACATTCAATTACTAATACTACATGACGTGCGATAATTAACACTTTAAGTTCTAATACAACATGTACGATTTCACATTTACATGCAAGTAACTACATTATCACTTTTTTTTATGAAATTTTGTTCAATAATTATACTCATCTTTTGACGACATTACGGGCTGCTTAAAAAAGACAATTTATGTCGTTTGAAACCACTTTCTAGTGTTTCCTCGCCATGGTATTGGAGTATGCAGTCACCACGATTTAGTAGATCTTTCTGCGCTGCGGTCATGTGTTTGAATCTCTCCGGGAGGAAGACTTGGAAATCTGATGTTTCGACGACGACCCGTTCACCATATCTGGTCTTCACGGTTTTGACGGATCGAATGATGTGTTGAACGGACTGATCTAATTCACGTAGTTTCTTTGTGGGAAGATGTGTTCCACCTTCAGCTAGTTGATTTAGCTGTAGCATCGCATGATCTGAAACATACATATAAGCACACACGAATCAGTATTACTTCAACATTCTTCGTAAACAGAGATAAAAAATGAATTACAGTATACAACTTTTCTATCTTACCTGTAGGATCCATATTTCCAGAGAATCGACTGCCTCCTCACACATCCGTACTGCGGTATTTATTAACAGATGCTCCGCCCCCCCCTCCGTCCGGGAGAGGTGTTACTGTCTACATATTACGCTATATGTTTAAAGTAGTTGTGACTACGTTATAAGTTCGAAGGTATTACTAGTAACTTTATTATCATAGTTTAAACTTTATATAGGTCCATCATTTTTTACACCCCCTCCAACCGTATCTCTCCTTCCCAAACACCATGTTGCGTGCGCACACTAACTGTGATTCGTTCCCTACATCTTGGAGGGGAGGGTGATATAGTTACACATTTCTTTACACACATACATACTTGTACAAAATATATTTTTCTGAACATTTGATTTTTTTTTACATTTGGCATACTAACACATTCATAGTATTGTTTCATCATTCATACAAATATATAGATTCATTCGTTTAATTTTAAAATATATTCTTTTTTTTTCCCTAACGTTATTTGACAAAATTAGACTTCGCTACAGCAATAGGAATGTTTTGATCACCCCTGTCACCAGTCTGGAGAGATTAACTCTTATTTTTTCTCTGACCTACATACCAAGGGGGATGTGGTTCAGTGGAGTATTCGTAATACTGAGGGGAGATTTTCTAGACAATTTTTTTATAAGGAGGGTGATTCCTTGCCATGAATAGTTAGGATATCTACACTATAGACCCCTACTTGCGTATATATATTATCGTATTGATTGATCAGTTTTGTATTACTCATATCTACTTGAAGATGAGATACTTTTCTCTCGTTATCTTAATCATTTTTAAATAGATGGTAAGTGCTTTTATTTTATTTTCGATGTTATGTTCCACTTTTATCATGCTTAGAGGGAATATTCTTTTTAGGTTATCGTGCTTAGAGGGAGCGTTCCTTTATCATGAAAACCCTTTCAAACAGATTTACATTTGCATTCTTATACTTTTCTCTCAATTTTTCTTTTTATCATTCTTAAAGAGATGGGTAGTGCTTTTATTTTATATACACTTGCTATGTACCACTTTTATCATGCTTAGAGGGGACATTTCTTTGTCATGCGACCCTCTCACATAGATTTACATTTCCATTCTTATACTTCATCAATGTGGAATAGATTTATATTTTCTCGTACCTCGATGTGGGAATGGAATTTAACCTTTTCTTAACCTTTACATCGCTCTTGGATACAATAGCTCAAGGAGAGATTCTGCATAGGGAACACCCCTTACCAGAATGTCTTATTACATTTATTTTCATAAATCTCTCCCAGTAAACATACCTAATCTTTCTCTCGATATTCTTTTATCTAAAGAATAACGATACTGCATCATATATCATACACTAAACGTAATAGATATCAAACCCTACACTCGATATTCATACATGAGAGTTCAAGCACACACACACATCGAAAAGAATTCACATTTAATTCAAACATCCCCGGAACCCCCGTTACCCACCCCGCCCCATCACAATATCGAACCCTAGACTTCGATATTCATACATGAGAGTTCAAGCACACACACACATCGAAAAGAATTCACATTTAATTCAAACATCCCCGGAACCCCCGTTACCCATCCCACCCATCACACATTACACATCACACACACACATACACACACACACACACACACACAATCATCATCATCATCATCATCATCCCAACCCTCAAAAAACATCTCACTGCACAGGGGAGAACGGCACTACGCCAACACTCCCCTTCTTTTACAACTCGATTTTCATATAGGAGAGTTCTAAATCAATGAGCATTCTACATCACTCATATATTAACACAGAGGAGAGTTCAACATCTTATCTACACTGTGCTGAAACGCTCAATTGTATACTACTGAGGACTGTCTTAAAGTAGAGTATGATAAAACGTTTAAAGGGATTTTATTTTCTTTTTAGGACAAAGGTATACTGTCAACGATTTGTCATTTGAGCAGGTTCTACTTACAGAGCTATTCAAGTGTTATCAGTATAATTTATTACTCAGATAATATTGTACAGAATAAAATGAGTTTAATACTTCCTAGTAGCAATTTTAAAAGCACTGAAATTCCCATTCTTCCCTTTAACATGAATATAAAGATATTTAAATAGTTTGATGGTTGCATAATACACATCTATGTGGACGGAAGGATTTTTGCTCTGTTTGTGAGCCTACCAGCAGCATGACGATGACGTGTGGCTATCAAAGATTGCTTATCATTAAGTAGCTGATTAATTTTTGTAAGGTATCATCTCTTGAAGCTTTGATCCTAATTATAGCCGTACCTGACATTAATCCTACCGGATAAGGGAAAAGTGCCAAATTCAAGTCATATCGGAACATGAATGAAATGAGGTTCAAATGAGTACAGGGCACATAGAGCTTTGAGTTACCAGAATTTAATCATTCAGGATAAGGGATATCCTTAAACGTTATGTCATATAAAACGATCAATAAAATGATGTTCAAATGACTACAGGGTACATAGAGCTTTGAGTTGCCAGAATTTAATCATTCAGGATAAGGGATAACCTTAAACGTTAAGTCATATGAAACGATCAATAAAATGATGTTCAAATGACTACAGGGTACATAGAGCTTTGAGTTGCCAGAATTTAATCATTCAGGATAAGGGATAACCTTAAACGTTAAGTCATATGAAACGATCAATAAAATGATGTTCAAATGAGTACAGGGGACATAGAGCTTTGAGTTACCAGAATATACTCATTCAGGATAAGGGATAATCTTCAGTGGTAAGTCATATCACACGATCAATAAAATGATGTTCAAATGAGTACACGGTACATAGAGCTTTGATTTACCAGACATCCATCTTTCAGAATAAGGGAAAACCTACAGCCTCAAGTCATATCGGACGATGAATGAAGTGATGTTGAAATGAGTACAGGGTACATAGAGCTTTGAGTTACCAGACATTACTCTTACAGAATAAGGGAAAAACTCCAGCATTAAGTCATATCGGACGATGAATGAAATTATGTTCAAAAGAGTACAAGGTACATAAAGCTTTGAGTTACCAGGATTTAATCATTCAGGATAAGGGATAATCTTCAACGTTAAGTCATATCAGAGGATGAATGGAATGACGTTCAACTGAGCACAGAGTACATAGAGCTAAGAGTTAGCAGAGATTCGTCTTACAGGTTAAGGGAAAGCCTCCAAATTTGAGTCATTCAGAACGATGAACGACATGATGTTCAAATGACTGCAGGGTACACAGAGCCTAGTATTACCAGTCATTTATCTTTCAGAATAAGCTTGTTTTTTTTGTTATATCTATTCCTTCCGATGCAGCTCTTTGTGATTACGTAATTTATGTTTTCGTATTTTATTGAGTTTTTTATCACGTTCTGGCAACTTTTTATATACTTATTTACTTAGTTAGTTAGTTAGTTACTAACACTCCCCACATGGCAACCTTGGCCTTCGGGGTAACCTCACCCCACCAAGTTATGACCGGACCCATTTCTCAGGTGGAGGCACCCAGAGGGCAGTACTTATTTACTTATGTAGTAATCATTTTCTTACTTATTTATTTAATTTATATTTTATGTTTGTTTTTCTTTGTTTGTTTATTTATCCATTTAATTAATTATTTATTTCATTTAGTCGATTCAGTTTTCTTTGATGCATTTGAATAACAAGGGCGACGCGAGCTACACCGATATTTGTAGAGGTACGGACTGCCATCTGCATATACATGGAAACTTGTAACATTGCAGCTGAAGTGTAGATGGCAGCACTATACTATTTGTGTTTGTGTTTGTGAAAAAGCAGCAAATTTAGTTGAAGGGTAAAGTAAACGAAAAAGCATAATAAACAGTATGATTTACAGTTGATATTTTCATACAGGTTCAGCAATATGATGTACCAAGTGGTTGCTGTTTCCTTCTAGATACTGCAACGCGAGCGCTGGAACACCCTGTGAAGCAGCTGAGAGCGGGAGACAGGTAATGTTCGGTTAGCCACGCCCTCGCCTCGTTTGTCCTATAGTGGTGACAGGCTGTGGTCAGGGGAAAAACATGACTGTGTCGCCTCCTTCCCCTACACCTGATTCTCGATCTTTCCTTTACTGGAATCTTCGCCTGGGAACCAGAAAAGCGGAGAAGTGGGCGATATTCCTATATAAAGAGGGTTACAGACGGACAGAGTGGAGTTGGTTTTGTCAGTTAGTGAGTGAGGAGACAGTCGCAGTAAATCGAACTGGTAAATCGTAATTGTGTGCAGCAAGTAATTCTGTGTAATTTGCAAGAGTTAAACTGTAAGTCGGTGGAAATAAAGAACATTGTTGAGTGATGTAATTGGACTTTTTATTTCACGAACCCACAAAGTCACAATGCTGTCAGGAAGCGGGAAGATAACATCACCGAACATTACAACCATGGACGCGGCATTGGAGAAAATTTTGGAGAAGATGATGGAAAGGTAGGCGGAACTGTCAGAAATGAAGACGGCAAATGAAAACCTCGCTGCAAAAACAGAAGCGGCAAACGACAACATCATAGGGAAGATGGAAGAAATGAAGGCCGAATTAACAGCGAAGACGGAAACGGCTAACAACAACTTGGCCACGACAATGACCTCAAAGATGGCCGAACTGACAACGGAGATGAGGGCGGCGCACGAGGCTCTCGCCGCAAAGTTTGAGGAACGGTTGGCCGGCGTGAGGGATGACGTCACGAATCTGGGCAAGCGGAAGGGTCAAGAAGACGACCGCCTTAATGATTTAGAGGAAAAGGCCGACAACATCGCAAAACCCCTCACCCGCCTGACAGAGGAAAACCGGCCTTATGTGTGGACGGAGGACGCCGAAGACGGTTTCCAGCACCCGAAGGGGACCCTGTGCAGTGCTCCAATTTTGGGTTTCCCACAACCGGGAGGCGCCTTCATTGTGGACACCAACGCTAGCGATCATTACATTGGAGGTGTCCTATCGCAGATCCAGGACGGCCATGAGCGCACAAGAGTGGAAGAGAAGGAGCGTGCCGCAGCAGTCCGAGTAGTTGTGGCAGTGCCTGCTGAAGGCTGGGATAGCGCAGGCCTGAGGAGGGAGCAGCTGGCGGACGCAGACTTGGGGCCACTCTTGAGGGAAGTGGACGCAGGGACGAGAACAACCTGGGAGGATATCGCACCGAGGAGCGCCACCTACAAGTCGTACTGGGCCCAATGGGACTCGTTGAAGACCAGAGTAGGCGTGCTGTTCCGGGTATGGGAGTCACCCGATGGGAAGGCGCAGAGAGGACAGTTGGTACTTCCCCGGAGTAAGGTCCCGGAAGTCTTGGAGGAAGTGCACGCCGGTACTTCAGGAGGACACCTGGGAGCGAACCATATGATTCACAAACTACGGCAGCGCTACTTCTGGCTGAGACTCCGAGCAGATGCTGGTGGTACACCTGGACCGCCTCACACGCTACGATGGGGCTGTTCGGGGCGAACAGCTTTGAGGAGGGAGCAGTGTAATGCGAGCGCTGGAACACCCTGTGAAGCAGCTGAGAGCGGGAGACAGGGAAGGTTCGGTTAGCCACGCCCTCGCCTCGTTTGTCCTATAGTGGTGACAGGCTGTAGTCAGGGGAAATACATGACTGTGTCGCCTGTTTCTCCTACACCTGATTCTCGATCTTTCGTTTACTGGAATCTTCGCCTGGGAACCAGAAAAGCGGAGAAGTGGGTGATATTCCTATATAAAGAGGGTTACAGACGGACAGAGTGGAGTTGGTTTTGTCAGTTAGTGAGTGAGGAGACAGTCGCAGTTCTTGGTGTAAGAGTTAGTCAGTGACGTGTTAATGTACGAGAACATTGTGCAACGGAAGACTGTACGTAACTGTGAAGGTGTACCGGAGCTTACGTAACCGCGAGTACAAGGAAATTGTAACGGACGAATTGGTAAATCGTAATTGTGTGCAGCAAGTAATTCTGTGTAATTGGCAAGAGTTAAACTGTAAGTCGGTGGAAATAAAGAACATTGTTGAGTGGTGTAATTGGACTTTTTATTTCACGAACCCACAAGTCACAATACGAAAAAGCCGTTGCTTGTTGGGTACTCATGGCTCCATTATGTAGCATAAATAAGATGGATGAAGTGCTGGTTTCGTTATTATTTTAGTGCTGCACATTCTGTTGTGAATTTTTGGAAGGGTCACCTCTCTTGAGCTCTGACCCTAATTATAGCAAATCAAACATGTGTACCAACATAAATGGTGGAGCAATTGGCACAGCTGTAAAACTACAGAGACGCATACACTATTCTCAAAATTCGACCAAAATAATAATTTAAGACTTTAGTCTTTTGCTCCGTAGTCTACGACTTTTAAAACACAGTAATGCCAACTGTGGTTTCTCGGTGAAGACAAAAACGCCGTGATTATATATTAAATTAGTTTGGAAGACGTTTTTATCTTTTGATTAAAATTTTCTTACGTTATTTTCATCGTTTTATTACTTGGACTGCCTCCCTTATGTACAATGTTTTGGTTTTCTAAATGTCATGCTGTCAACACTGATATTAAAGACAAATGAACATGGCAGCCCGATGAGGAAGGTAAGCAATATCATACATCTGTGTATTGAGGACTGTCTTAAAGTAGAGTATGATACAACGTTTAAAGGGATTTTATTTTCTTTTTAGGACAAAGGTATACTGTCAACGATTTGTCATTTGAGCAGGTTCTACTTACAGAGCTATTCAAGTGTTATCAGTATAATTTATTACTCAGATAATATTGTACAGAATAAAATGAGTTTAATACTTCCTAGTAGCAATTTTAAAAGCACTGAAATTCCCATTCTTCACTTTAACATGAATATAAAGACTTTTAAATAGTTTGACGGTTGCATAATACACATCTATTTGGAAGGAAGAAAGTTTTGCTCTGTTTGTGAGCCTGCCAGCAGCATGACGATGACGTGTGGCTATCAAAGATTGCTTATCATTAAGTAGCTGTTTAATTTTTGTAAGGTATCATCTCTTGAAGCTTTTATCCTAATTATAGCCGTACCTGACATTAATCCTACCGGATAAGGGAAAAGTGCCAGATTCAAGTCATATCGGAACATGAATGAAATGAGGTTCAAATGAGTACAGGGCACATAGAGCTTTGAGTTACCAGAATTTAATCATTCAGGATAAGGAATATCCTTAAACGTTAAGTCATATAGAACGATCAATAAAATGATGTTCAAATGACTACAGGGTACATAGAGCTTTGAGTTACCAGAATATACTCATTCAGGATAAGGGATAACCTTAAACGTTAAGTCATTTAAAACGATCAATAAAATGATGTTCAAATGAGTACACGGTACATAGAGCTTTGATTTACCAGACATTCATCTTTCAGAATAAGGGAAAACCTGCAGCCTCAACTCATATCGGACGATGAATGAAATGACGTTGAAATGAGTACAGGGTACATAGAGCTTTGAGTTACCAAACATTACTCTTACAGAACAAGGGAAAAACTCCAGCCTTAAGTCATATCGGACGATGAATAAAATGACGTTAAAATGAGTACAGGGTACACAGAGCTTTGAGTTACCAGTCATTCATTTTTCAGAATAAGGGAAAACCTCCAGCCTCAAGTCATATCGGACGATGAATGAAATGAAATTGAAATGAGTACAGGGTTCACAGAGCTTTGAGTTACCAGGCATTCATCTTTCAGGATAAGGGAAAATCTTCGACCTTAAGTCAATTTGGACGATGAATGAAATGACGTTGAAATGAGTACAGGTTACATAGAGCTTTGAGTTACCAGACATTACTCTTACAGAATAAGGGAAAAGCTCCAGCGTTAAGTCATATCGGACGATGAATGAAATTACGTTGAAATGAGTACAGGGTACATAGAGCTTTGAGTAACCAGACATTCATCTTTCAGAATAAGGGAAAAACTCCAGCCTTAAGTTATATCGGACGATGAATGAAATGATGTTCAAATGAGAACAGGGTTCATAGAGCTTAGAGTTACCAGACACTCATATTTCAAGGAGAAGGGAAAACCTTCAACGTTTAGTCATATCGAACAATAAATGAAATGATGTTCAAATGAGTCCAGGGTACATAAAGCTTAGAGTTACTAGACATCCAACGTTCAGGATATGGAAAAATTTTAAAGTTAACTCATATCACACAATGAATACAATGCTGTACAAATGAGTACAGGGCACATAGAGCTCACGGTTAGCAGATATTCATATTTGACAAAAGAGAAAACCTCAACATTAAGTCATATCACACGATGAATGAAATGATATTCAAACGAGTACAGGGTATATAGAGCTTTGAGTTACCAGAATTTAATCAGTATGAATAAGAGGTTATCTTGAACGTTAAGTCATATCAGACGATCAACGGAATAAAGTTCAAATAAGTACAGGGTACATAGAGCCTTGAGTTATCAGAATTTAATCAGTATGAATAAGGGGTTATCTTGAACGTTAAGTCATATTTGACGATGAACGGAATGAAGTACAAATGAGTACAGGGTACATAGAGCCTTGAGTTATCAGAATTTAATCATTCAGGATAAGGGATAATCTTCAACGTTAAGTCAAATCACACAATGAATGAAATGATGTTCAAATGAGTACAGGGCACATAGAGCTTTGAGTTACCAGAATTTAATCATTCAGGATAAGGGATATCCTTAAACGTTAAGTCATAAAAAACGATCAATAAAATGATGTTCAAATGACTACAGGGTACATAGAGCTTTGAGTTGCCAGAATTTAATCATTCAGGATAAGGGATAACCTTAAACGATAAGTCATAATAAACGATCAATAAAATGATGTTCAAATGAGTACAGGGGACATAGAGCTTTGAGTTACCAGAATATACTCATTCAGGATAAGGGATAATCTTCAGTGGTAAGTCATATCACACGATCAATAAAATGATGTTCAAATGAGTACACGGTACATAGAGCTTTGATTTACCAGACATTCATCTTTCAGAATATGGGAAAACCTACAGCCTCAAGTCATATCGGACGATGAATGAAATGATGTTGAAATGAGTACAGGGTACATAGAGCTTTGAGTTACCAGACATGTGACTTTGTGGGTTCGTGAAATGAAAAGTCCAATTACACAAACTCAACAATGTTCTTTATTTCTACCGACTTACAGTTTAACACGTGCCAATTACACAGAATTACGTAATACACCAATTACGATTCACCAGTTCGTCCGTTATCGTTCAGATGCACGTACACAATTACACACAGTCTTCTCGTTCATTAACACGGCGCTAGCACGTCAAACACTGACTGACTCACTGTCTCGCTGAAATCCTTTTTTATAGGAATGTCACTGTTTTTCTAGAAGTCTCTGGTTTCACGAAAGTTCCAGAGGGCAGCAGAAGGGGTGAGAAGCGCCCAGGGTCAAGTGACATTTCCGTAACGACCCCTCAGTTAGTGACAGAGACTAATGGGAGGCGTGGCACGGCTGCACTTTCGTTTCCTCACAGCTGTTGCCCTCATGCCTACCGCTAATTGGGTGACACTGCTCCCTCCTCAAAGCTGGTCGTCCCGAACAGCACCATCGTACCGGGCTAGTCGATCCAGGTGTACCACCAACATCTTTCCTCGGGGAACCTTCTGGATGCGGTAGACCACGTCGTTAATCCTCTTCACCACCCGGTACGGTCCTTGCCATGGCTGCTGGAGCTTCGGGCAGCGTCCCTTGGTCCGGGTAGGACGGTACAACTAGACTAGGTCACCTTGCTGGAACCCTTGACTGTTGGCTTGCCTGTCATACCTGGTCTTCATACGGTCGCTCGCCTTCTGGATGTTCTGGCGAGCCATCTCGTGCATGTCGTGGAGATGGTCCACCAAGTTCTCCACATACTCGGTCGCTGGCTGTTTCGCTTCCGGAGGGCTTCCAAAAGCCAGGTCACAAGGGAGGCGTAACTCTCGGCCGAACATTAAGCTGGCTGGCGTCATCCCAGTTGTGTCGTGTGTAGACGAGCGATAGGCCAGCAAGAACAGTGGCACCTTGACGTCCCAGTCTCGCTGATGGCTGGCCACGACCTTCCTCAGGTGTTCCTCTAAGGTCTTGATGTACCTTTCAACCATGCCATCCGATTGGGGATGTAGAGGCGTAGTGCGAGTTTTGTTCACCCCAAGCCTTTGTAGTGCCTCCTTCATTAGGTTGGACTCAAAGTTGGTACCCTGGTCACTGTGTAGCTCTAACGGCACCCCAAATCGACAGAATACTTGCTCCACGAGGCAGTCTGTGACTGTCTTTGCCTCTTGGTTTGGGATGGCATACACCTCCGGCCACTTGGTGAAGTAGTCCACGACCACCATTAGGGACTTGTTGCCTCGGTCGGAAACTGGGAACGGTCCAGCAATGTCAACGGCGATCCGTTCGAATGGCGCTCCGACGTTGTACTGCTGCATGCGACCCCGGCTCCTAGTCTGAGGGCCACGACTCGCCGCGCACACGTGACACTGACGGCACCATCTCTCAGCATCTGCTCGGAGTCTCAGCCAGTAGTAGCGCTGCCGTAGTTTGTCAATCGTTCGGTTCGCTCCCAGGTGTCCTCCCGAAGTACCGGCGTGCACTTCCTCCAGGACTTCCGGGACCTTACTCCGGGGAAGTACCAACTGCTCTCTCTGCGTCTTCCCATCGGGTGATTCCCATACACGGAACAGCACGCCCTCTCTGGTCTTCAACGAGTATCATTGGGCCCAGTTCGACTTGTAGGTGGCGCTCCTCGGTGCGATGTCCTCCCAGGTTGGTCTCATCCCTGCCTCCACTTCCCTCAAGAGTGGCCCCAAGTCTGCGTCCGCCAGCTGCTCCCTCCTCAGGACTGCGCTATCCCAGCCTTCAGCAGGCATTGCCACAACTACTCGGACTGCTGCGGCACGCTCCTTCTCTTCCACTCTTGTGCACTGGCCGCACTCTTCTGGACAGGGTCTTCGGGACATGGCGTCTGCGTTACCGTGGCTCTTCCCTCTACGATGTTCCGAGGTGAAGTCGTAATCCTGCAGCCTCTGGACCCAACGTGCTGTCTGGCCTTCCAGGTTCTTAAAGCTCAATAGCCAGGTTAGGGCGGAATGGTCAGTCCTCAGGTGGAATGGCTGACCGTACAGGTACTTGTGGAAGTGCTCCAATGTCTTTACTACCGCCAGTAACTCCCGTCGAGTGACGCGGTAGTTCTTCTCTGCCTTGGATAGCGTCTTGCTGTAATAGGCTATCACCCGCTCATGGCCATCCTGGATCTGCGATAGGACACCTCCAATGCAATGGTCGCTGGCGTCGGTGTCCACAATGAAGGCACCACCCAGTTGTGGGAAACCCAAAATTGGAGCACTGCACAGGGTCTCCTTTAGGTGCTGGAAAGCGTTTTCTGCTTCCTCCGTCCACACATAAGGCCGGTGTTCCTCTGTCAGGCGAGTGAGGGGTTTTGCGATGTTGGAGAACCCCTTTATGAAGCGCCTGTAATAACTGCACAGCCCCAGGAAACTGCGCAATTCTTTCTTATCCTTTGGGCGAGGCCAATCTCTCACAGCCTTTGTCTTCTCCGGGTCTGTGGCCACTCCGGTTGCTGAGACTATGTGGCCCAAGTAGTTAACTTCCTTGCGGATTAGCTGGCACTTCTTCGCGTTCAGCTTCAAGTTGGTCGCCTGCAATCTCTGTAGCACCTTACTCAGATTCTCGAGGTGATCTTCAAAAGTCTTACCGACGATGATGATGTCGTCCAGGTATAGCAGGCAGGCATCGTAAGTCAGCCCTCTCATCACTGACTCCATAAGGCGCTGGAAGGTAGCTGGTGCGTTGCAGAGGCCAAAGGGCATAACCGTGAACTGCCAGAGCCCTTGGCCCGTCGAGAATGCAGTCTTCTCCTTGTCTCTCGGGTCTAGAGCTACCTGCCAGTAGCCCGAATTCAGGTCCAGGGTCGAGAACCACTGTGCACCAGCTAGCGTGTCCAGGGTGTCGTCAATCCGGGTTAAGGGAAAACAGTCCTTCCGGGTGACGGCGTTCAACTTTCTGTAGTCCACGCAGAAGCGCAGCTCTCCGTTCTTCTTTGTCACCAAGACTACAGGGGAACACCAAGGGCTGTCAGACTCTTCAATCACTCCCCTGGATCTCATGTCCTCCAGCATGTCTCGTACCGCCCCTTGCTTCGCCAGCGGAACGCGTCTATGTGGTTGCCGAATAGGCCGGGCGTCCCCGGTGTCGATGCGGTGAAGCACTTTGTCCGTGCGGCCGTAGTCACTATCACCTTGGCTGAAGACGCGCTGATACCGCCTTAGAAGTTGTCGAACCTTCTCCAGCTGTTCTGTGGTCAGGTAGTCGGCCGCCCTGTCCACCAAGCCTTCTAGCCGGGGCCCCAGGTGTTGCTTCGGCGCCGGCTCCTGTGTCTCGTCGATAGCTGTTACGCTCACCACGGGCTCACACATTCCCAACTCCGTCCCGGCCTGGACGTCGTGATCGGCGTCCGTAGGATTTAGCAGTCTCACGGGCACCTGCTCTCGGCACGGCAGCAAAGCCCTGGCTACACACTTTCCGTTTACAGGCGTCTTCTGGTCCAGCATCATGTTCCTGGTTCTCTGGCCCTCCAGTCGCGCCGTCACCACCACCTCGCTCCTCGCGGGGACAACCACGTCTTCGTCCAAGACGACCCTGCACATTCCAAGGCGCTCTTCGGGTTGACGTAGTATAACCTCTTCTCCGTTAAGCCGCAGGACCTTCTTGCCGACGTCGACCGTCGCCTCGTGGCTCCTGAGGGCATCCAGTCCAAGAATCACCTCCTCAGCCACCTTCGCGACGAACACCCACAGACGCACGGCACTCCGTCCCAAGTTCAGCTCCAGCAGGGCCTCCCTCTCCACAGGCAAGGTGTCGCCCGATGCCGTGACAAGCTGGTATGGCCGGCTTGGCTTCCTTGTCGGCAAACCCTTCGCCACGTCAGGTCTGATGATGGTCACGGCCGCCCCGGTGTCCACCAGCACGCGGCACGGCTTTCCTCTTATCCAACCGTCCGCGATGAGGCTGTCATCCATACGCCGGCTGACGGCGCGCAGTGTCACTCGAGGGGATGGTGGTGATGGCGCCGACGTGCCCCTCTCCACGACGGCCCTTACTCGTTTTCCGGCTGCTCTTCCTGGTGTGGGCAGTCTCTCTGCCGGTGTCCGGGCTGTCCACACCCCCAACACAGGCCACTAGGTGTTCGCCGGCGTCCCTCGGCTGGTCTTCTGTCTCCGGCGTAGCGGACACTCCTCGTTCTCGACGTCGGGGTGGATGTTATTTTGGCCGCCTCCATCCTTAATGCCGCTGTCAGCGCCTCGTGGATGTTTTTATATTCCCCGAGCATTAGGCGCTGACGAATCTCCGTGTCCCATACCCCGTCGACAAAATTGTAGGCGGCTTCCCGGGATACGAACTCCAGTGGCAGGTCAACCAAGGCCTTGCTAGCCAGCTGCTCGATCGCAATGGCGAACTCCTGCAGCGTCTCCCCCGGCTGCTGTGACTTTGCCTTTAGCTGGCTGCGGTATGCTGCGGCTAAGCGGTGGTTCCCGAAGCGATCCTCCAGGGCTTCCCAGATGTCCTTGGGCGCCGCCGTCGTCTGCACCGCGTTTAGGACTTCCGCGGCTCTTCCCTGGAAGCTGGCTATTAACTGTGTGGCCTCCTCCTCCAGCGACCATCCGCTGTGCCTGGCCACTGTTTCGAACTGGCGGCGGAAGACCTCAAACGTTGACGCGCCGTCATACTTGGGAGGTTTGACGCGCGCAGATGTTGTGTCGTGTCCCGGCGCGTTGGCCTTTAAATCCTTCAGCTTCCTGCCGACGACGTCCTCCACCATGGCGTTCAGGGACTTCACGCTGCTGTCGGCTTTTCCTTCCAGCTCATTAACCCGGCTCGCCAGGTCTTCGACGCGCTCGCCTAACTCTGTGACGTCCTCTTTTACGCCGGCCAACTGTTCTTCAAACTTTGCGGCGAGAGCCTCGTTCGCCGCCTTCATTTCCGTGGCCAGACTGCCGTTCGCCGCTCTCATTTCTGTGGTCTGTGGCCTTCATTTCTTCCATCTTCTCGGTGATGTTGTCGTTGGCCGTCTTCATTTGTTTCAGTTCCGCGGTGATGTTGTCGTTGGCCGTCTTCATTTGTTTCAGTTCCGCGGTGATGTTGTCGTTGGCCGTCTTCATTTGTTTCAACTCGGCGGTGAGGTTGTTGTTTATCGCTTCTGTTTTCTCTGTTAACTCGTTCATCTTCGCCAAAAGCATTTCCAATGCGGATTCCATGGCTGTAATGTTCGGTGATGTTATTTTCCCGCTTCCTGACACAAGTGTGACTTTGTGGGTTCGTGAAATGAAAAGTCCAATTACACAAACTCAACATTGTTCTTTATTTCTACCGACTTACAGTTTAACACTTGCCAATTACACAGAATTACGTAATACACCAATTACGATTCACGAGTTCGTCCGTTATCGTTCAGATGCACGTACACAATTACACACAGTCTTCTCGTTCATTAACACGGCGCTAGCACGTCAAACACTGACTGACTCACTGTCTCGCTGAAATCCTTTTTTATAGGAATGTCACTGTTTTTCTAGAAGTCTCTGGTTTCACGAAAGTTCCAGAGGGCAGCAGAAGGGGAGAGAAGCGCCCAGGGTCAAGTGACATTTCCCTAACGACCCCTCAGTTAGTGACAGAGACTAATGGGAGGCGTGGTACGGCTGCACTTTCGTTTCCTCACAGCTGTTGCCCTCATGCCTACCGCTAATTGGGTGACATTACTCTTACAGAATAAGGGAAAAACTCCAGCCTTAAGTCATATCGGACGATGAATGAAATTATGTTCAAAAGAGTACAAGGTACATAGAGCTTTGAGTTACTAGGATTTAATCATTCAGGATAAGGGATAATCTTCAACGTTAAGTCATATCAGAGGATGAATGGAATGACGTTCAAATGAGCACAGGGTACTTAGAGCTAGGAGTTAGCAGACATTCGTCTTACAGGTTAAGGGAAAGCCTCCAAATTTGAGTCATTCAGAACGATGAACGACACTATGTTCAAATGACTGCAGGGTACACAGAGCCTAGTATTACCAGTCATTTATCTTTCAGAATAAGCTTGTTTTTTTTGTTATATCTATTCCTTCCGATGCTGCTCTTTGTGATTACGTAATTTAGGTTTACGTATTTTATTGAGTTTTTTATCACGTTTTGGCAACTTTTTATATACTTGCTTACTTATGTAGTAATCATTTTCTTACTTATTTATTTAATTTATATTTTATTTTTGTTTTTCTTTGTTTGTTTATTTATCTATTTAATTAATTATTTATTTCATTTAGTCGTTTCAGTTTTCTTTGATGCATTTGAACAACAAGGGCGAGGCGAGCTACACCGATATTTGTAGAGATACGGACTGCCATCTGCATATACATGGAAACTTGTAACATTGCAGCTGAAGTGTATATGGCAGCACTATACTTTTGTGTTTGTGTTTGTGAAAAAAAACAGCAAATTTAGTTGAAGGGTAAAGTAAACGAAAAAGCATAATAAACAGTATGATTTGCAATTGATATTTTCATACAGGTTCAGCAATATGATGTACCAAGTGGTTGCTGTTTCGTTCTAGATACGAAAAAGCCGTTGCTTGTTGGGTACTCATTGCTCCATTATGTAGCATAAATAAGATGGATGAAGTGCTGGTTTCGTTATTATTTTAGTGCTGCACATTCTGTAGTGAATTTTTGGAAGGGTCACCTCTCTTGAGCTCTGACCCTAATTATAGCAAATCAAACATGTCTACCAACATAAATGGTGGAGCAATTGGCACAGCTGTAAAACTACAGAGACGCATACACTATACTCAAAATTCCAACCAAAAGAATAATTTAAGACTTTAGTCTTTTGCTCCGTGGTCTACGACTTTTAAAACACAGTAATGCCAACTGTGCTTTCTCGGTGAAGACAAAAACGCCGTGATTCTGTATTAAATTAGTTTGGAAGACGTTTTTAATCTTTTGATTAAAATTTTCTTACGTTATTTTCATCGTTTTATTACTTGGACTGCCTCCCTTATGTACAATGTTTTGGTTTTCTAAATGTCATGTTGTCAACACTGATATTAAAGACAAATGAACATGGCAGCCCGATGAGGTAGGTAAGCAATATCATACATGTGTGTATTGAGGACTGTCTTAAAGTAGAGTATGATACAACGTTTAAAGGGATTTTATATTCTTTTTAGGACAAAGGTATACTGCCAACGATTTGTCATTTGAGCAGGTTCTACTTACAGAGCTATTCAAGTGTTATCAGTATAATTTATTACTCAGATAATATTGTACAGAATAAAATGAGTTTAACACTTCCTAGTAGCAATTTTAAAAGCACTGAAATTGCCATTCTTCCCGTTAACATGAATATAAAGACTTTCAAATAGCTTGATGGTTGCATAATACACATCTATTTGGAAGGAAGAAAGTTTTGCTCTGTTTGTGAGCCTGCCAGCAGCATGACGATGACGTGTGGCTATCAAAGATTGCTTATCATTAAGTAGCTGTTTAATTTTTGTAAGGTATCATCTCTTGAAGCTTTGATCCTAATTATAGCCGTAACTGACATTAATCCTACCGGATAAGGGAAAAGTGCCAAATTCAAGTCATATCGGAACATGAATGAAATGAGGTTCAAATGAGTACAGGGCACATAGAGCTTTGAGTTACCAGAATTTAATCATTCAGGATAAGGGATAACCTTAAACGTTAAGTCATATAGAACGATCAATAAAATGATGTTCAAATGACTACTGGGTACATAGAGCTTTGAGTTGCCAGAATTTAATCATTCAGGATAAGGGATAACCTTAAACGTTAAGTCATTTAAAACGATCAATAAAATGATGTTCAGATGAGTACAGGGGACATAGAGCTTTGAGTTACCAGAATATACTCATTCAGGATAAGGAATAATCTTCAGTGGTAAGTCATATCACACGATCAATAAAATGATGTTGAAATGAGTACACGGTACACAGAGCTTTGATTTACCAGACATTCATTTTTCAGAATAAGGGAAAACCTCCAGCCTCAAGTCATATCGGACGATGAATGAAATGAAATTGAAATGAGTACAGGGTTCACAGAGCTTTGAGTTACCAGGCATTCATCTTTCAGGATAAGGGAAAATCTTCGACCTTAAGTCAATTTGGACGAAGAATGAAATGATGTTCAAATGAGAACAGGGCTCATAGAGCTTAGAGTTACCAGACACTTATATTTCAAGGACAAGGGAAAACCTTCAACGTTAAGTCATATCGAACAATAAATGAAATGATGTTCAAATGAGTCCAGCGTACATAAAGCTTAGAGTTACTAGACATCCATTGTTCAGGATAAGGAAAAATTTTAAAGTTAACTCATATCACATAATGAATACAATGCTGTACAAATCAGTACAGGGCACATAGAGCTCACGGTTACCAGATATTCATATTTAAGAAAAGGGAAAACCTCAACATTAAGTCATATCACACGATGAATGAAATGATATTCAAACGAGTACAGGGTATATAGAGCTTTGAGTTACCAGAATTTAATCAGTATGAATAAGGGGTTATCTTGAACGTTAAGTCATATCAGGCGATCAATGGAATGAAGTTCAAATGAGTACAGGGTACATAGAGCCTTGAGTTATCAGAATTTAATCAGTATGAATAAGGGGTTATCTTGAACGTTAAGTCATATCAGACGATGAACGGAATGAAGTACAAATGAGTACAGGGTACATAGAGGCTTGGGTTATCAGAATTTAATCATTCAGGATAAGGGATAATCTTCAACGTTAAGTCAAATCACACAATGAATGAAATGATGTTCAAATGAGTACAGGGTACATAGAGCTTTCAGTTACTAGAATTTAAACATTAAGGTTAAGGGATAATTTTCAACGTTAAGTCATATCACAGGATGAATGAAAATATGTTCAAAAGAGTACAAGGTACATAGAGCTTTGAGTTACCAGGATTTAATCATTCAGGATAAGGGATAATCTTCAACGTTAAGTCATATCAGAGGATGAATGGAATGACGTTCAAATGAGCACAGGGTACATAGAGCTAACAGTTAGCAGACATTCGTCTTACAGGTTAAGGGAAAGCCTCCAAATTTGAGTCATTCAGAACGATGAACGACATCATGTTCAAATGAGTACAGGGTACATAGAGCTTAGAATTAGCATACCTTCATGTTAGAAGATAAGAGAAAAACTCCAAACTTGAGTCATGTAGGACGATTATTAAGATGATGCTCAAATGACTGCAGGGTACATAGAGTTTAGAGTTAGCAAACATTCGTCTTACAGGAAAAGGGAAACTCTGATTTGAGTCATTCAGATCGATGAACGACATGATGTTCAAATGAATACAGAGTACATTGAGCTTCGAGTTACCTGAATTTAATCAATCAGGATAAGGGATAATCTTAAACGTTAAGTCAAATCACACGATGAATGAAGTTATGGTCAAATGAGTACAGGGGACATAGAGCTTTGTGTTACCAGAATTTAATCACTCAGGATAAGGGATAATCTTGAACGTTAAGTCATAAGACACGATGAATGAAATGATGTTCAAAAGAGTACAGGGTGCATAGAGCTTTGTGTTAGCAGAATTTAATCATTCAGAATAAGGGATAATCTTCAACGTTCAGTCAAATCACAAAATGAATGAAGTGATGGTCAAATGAGTACAGGCGACATAGAGCTTTGAGTTACTAGAATTTAAACATTCAGGTTAAGGGATAATTTTCAACGTTAAGTCATATCACACGATGAATGAAATTATGTTCAAAGAGTACAAGGTACATAGAGCTTTGAGTTACCAGGATTTAATCATTCAGGATAAGGGATAATCTTCAACGTTAAGTCATATCAGAGGATGAATGGAATGACGTTCAAATGAGCACAGGGTACTTAGAGCTAAGAGTTAGCAGACATTCGTCTTACAGGTTAAGGGAAAGCCTCCAAATTTTAGTCATTCAGAACGATGAACGACATGATGTTCAAATGACTGCAGGGTACACAGAGCCTAGTATTACCACTCATTTATCTTTCAGAATAAGCTTGTTTTTTTTTGTTATATCAATTTCTTCCGATGCAGCTCTTTGTGATTACGTAATTTAGGTTTACGGATTTTATTGAGTTTTTTATCACGTTCTGTCAACTTTTTATATACTTATTTACTTATTTAGTAATTCTTTTGTTATTTATTTAATTTATATTTTATGTTTGTTTTTCTTTGATTGTTTATTTATCCATTTAATTAATTATTTATTTCATTTAGTCGTTTCAGTTTTCTTTGATGCATTTGAATAACAAGGGCGAGGCGAGCTACACAGATATTTGTAGAGGTACGGACTGCCATCTGCATATACATGGAAACTTGTAACATTGCAGCTGAAGTGTAGATGGCTGCACTATACTATTTGTGTTCGTGTTTGTGAAAAAAACAGAAAATTTAGTTGAAGGGTAAAGTAAACGAAAAAGCATAATAAACAGTATGATTTACAATTGATATTTTCATACAGGTTCAGCAATATGATGTACCAAGTGGTTGCTGTTTCGTTCTAGATACGAAAAAGCCTTAGCTTGTTGGGTACTCATGGCTCCATTATGTAGCATAAATTAGATGGATGAAGTGCTGGTTTCGTTATTATTTTAGTGCTGCACATTCTGTAGTGAATTTTTGGAAGGGTCACCTCTCACGAGCTCTGACCCTAATTATAGCAAATCAAACATGTGTACCAACATAAATGGTGGAGCAATTGGCACAGCTGTAAAACTACAGAGACGCATACACTATACTCAAAATTCCAACCAAAATAATAATTAAAGACTTTAGTCTTTTGCTCCGTGGTCTACGACTTTTAAAACACAGTAATGCCAACTGTGGTTTCTCGGTGAAGACAAAAACGCCGTGATTCTCTATTAAATTAGTTTGGAAGACGTTTTTAATCTTTTGATTAAAATTTTCTTACGTTATTTTCATCGTTTTATTACTTGGACTGCCTCCCTTATGTACAATGTTTTGGTTTTCTAAATGTCATGTTGTCAACACTGATATTGAAGACAAATGAACATGGCAGCCCGATGAGGAAGGTAAGCAATATCATACATGTGTGTATTGAGGACTGTCTTAAAGTAGAGTATGATACAACGTTTAAAGGGATTTTATTTTCTTTTTAGGACAAAGGTATACTGACAACGATTTGTCATTTGAGCAGGTTCTACTTACAGAGCTATTCAAGTGTTATCAGTATAATTTATTACTCAGATAAAATTGTACAGAATAAAATGAGTTTAATACTTCCTAGTAGCAATTTTAAAAGCACTGAAATTCCCATTCTTCCCTTTAACATGAATATAAAGATATTTAAATAGTTTGATGGTTGCATAATACACATCTATGTGGAAGGAAGAAAGTTTTGCTCTGTTTGTGAGCCTGCCAGCAGCATGACGATGACGTGTGGCTATCAAAGATTGCTTATTATTAAGTAGCTGTTTAATTTTTGTAAGGTATCATCTCTTGAAGCTTTGATCCTAATTATAGCCGTACCTGACATGAATCTTACCGGATAAGGTAAAAGTGCCAAATTCAAGTCATATCGGAACATGAATGAAATGAGGTTCAAATGAGTACAGGGCACATAGAGCTTTGAGTTACCAGAATTTAATCATTCAGGATAAGGGATATCCTTAAACGTTATGTCATATAAAACGATCAATAAAATGATGTTCAAATGACTACAGGGTACATAGAGCTTTGAGTTGCCAGAATTTAATCATTCAGGATAAGGGATAACCTTAAACGTTAAGTCATATGAAACGATCAATAAAATTATTTTCAAATGAGTACAGGGGACATAGAGCTTTGAGTTACCAGAATATACTCATTCAGGATAAGGGATAATCTTCAGTGGTAAGTCATATCACACGATCAATAAAATGATGTTCAAATGAGTACACGGTACATAGAGCTTTGATTTACCAGACATTCATCTTTCAGAATAAGGGAAAACCTACAGCCTCAAGTCATATCAGACGATGAATGAAATGATGTTGAAATGAGTACAGGGTACATAGAGCTTTGAGTTACCAGACATTACTCTTACAGAATAAGGGAAAAACTCCAGCCTTAAGTCATATCGGACGATGAATGAAATTATGTTCAAAAGAGTACAAGGTACATAGAGCTTTGAGTTACCAGGATTTAATCATTCAGGATAAGGGATAATCTTCAACGTTAAGTCATATCAGAGGATGAATGGAATGACGTTCAACTGAGCACAGAGTACATAGAGCTAAGAGTTAGCAGACATTCGTCTTACAGGTTAAGGTAAAGCCTCCAAATTTGAGTCATTCTGAACGATGAACGACATGATGTTCAAATGACTGCAGGGTACACAGAGCCTAGTATTACCAGTCATTTATCTTTCAGAATAAGCTTGTTTTTTTGTTATATCTATTCCTTCCGATGCAGCTCTTTGTGATTACGTAATTTATGTTTACGTATTTTATTGAGTTTTTTATCACGTTCTGGCAACTTTTTATATACTTATTTACTTAGTTAGTTAGTTAGTTACTAACACTCCCCACATGGCAACCTTGGCCTTCGGGGTAACCTCACCCCACCAAGTTATGACCGGACCCATTTCTCAGGTGAAGGCACCCAGAGGGCGATACTTATTTACTTATGTAGTAATCATTTTCTTACTTATTTATTTAATTTATATTTTATGTTTGTTTTTCTTTGTTTGCTTATTTATCCATTTAATTAATTATTTATTTCATTTAGTCGTTTCAGTTTTCTTTGATGCATTTGAATAACAAGGGCGAGGCGAGCTACACCGATATTTGTAGAGGTACGGACTGCCATCTGCATATACATGGAAACTTGTAACATTGCAGCTGAAGTGTAAATGGCAGCACTATACTATTTGTGTTTGTGTTTGAGAAAAAAACAGCAAATTTAGTTGAAGGGTAAAGTAAACGAAAAAGCATAATAAACAGTATGATTTACAGTTGATATTTTCATACAGGTTCAGCAATATGATGTACCAAGTGGTTGCTGTTTCCTTCTAGATACTGTAACGCGAGCGCTGGAACACCCTGTGAAGCAGCTGAGAGCGGGAGACAGGTAAGGTTCGGTTAGCCACGCCCTCGCCTCGTTTGTCCTATAGTGGTGACAGGCTGTGGTCAGGGGAAAAACATGACTGTGTCGCCTGTTTCTCCTACACCTGATTCTCGATCTTTCGTTTACTGGAATCTTCGCCTGGGAACCAGAAAAGCGGAGAAGTGGGCGATATTCCTATATAAAGAGGGTTACAGACGGACAGAGTGGAGTTGGTTTTGTCAGTTAGTGAGTGAGGAGACAGTCGCAGTTCTTGGTGTAAGAGTTAGTGACGTGTTACTGTACGAGAAGATTGTGCAACGGAAGACTGTACGTAACTGCGAAGGTGTACCGGAGCTTACGTAACCGCGAGTACAAGGAAATTGTAACGGACGAACTGGTAAATCGTAATTGTGTGCAGCAAGTAATTCTGTGTAATTGGCAAGAGTTAAACTGTAAGTCGGTGGAAATAAAGAACATTGTTGAGTGATGTAATTGGACTTTTTATTTCACGAACCCACAAAGTCACAATGGTGTCAGGAAGCGGGAAGATAACATCACCGAACATTACAACCATGGACGCGGCATTGGAGCAAATTTTGGAGAAGATGATGGAAAGGAAGGCGGAACTGAGAGAAATGAAGACGGCAAATGAAAACCTCGCTGCAAAAACAGAAGCGGCAAACGACAACATCATAGGGAAGATGGAAGAAATGAAGGCCGAATTAACAGCGAAGACGGAAACGGCTAACAACAACTTGGCCACGACAATGACCTCAAAGATGGCCGAACTGAAAACGGAGATGAGGGCGGCGAACGAGGCTCTCGCCGCAAAGTTTGAGGAACGGTTGGCCGGCGTGAGGGATGACGTCACGAATCTGGGCCAGCGGAAGGGTCAAGAAGACGACCGCCTTAATGATTTAGAGGAAAAGGCCGACAACATCGCAAAACCCCTCACCCGCCTGACAGAGGAAAACCGGCCTTATGTGTGGACGGAGGACGCCGAAGACGGTTTCCAGCACCCGAAGGGGACCCTGTGCAGTGCTCCAATTTTGGGTTTCCCACAACCGGGTGGCGCCTTCATTGTGGACACCAACGCTAGCGAAAATTACATTGGAGGTGTCCTATCGCAGATCCAGGACGGCCATGAGCGCACAAGAGTGGAAGAGAAGGAGCATGCCGCAGCAGTCCGAGTAGTTGTGGCAGTGCCTGCTGAAGGCTGGGATAGCGCAGGCCTGAGGAGGGAGCAGCTGGCGGACGCAGACTTGGGGCAACTCTTGAGGGAAGTGGACGCAGGGACGAGAACAACCTGGGAGGATATCGCACCGAGGAGCGCCACCTACAAGTCGTATTGGGCCCAATGGGACTCGTTGAAGACCAGAGTGGGCGTGCTGTTCCGGGTATGGGAGTCACCCGATGGGAAGGCGCAGAGAGGACAGTTGGTACTTCCCCGGAGTAAGGTCCCGGAAGTCTTGGAGGAAGTGCACGCCGGTACTTCAGGAGGACACCTGGGAGCGAACCGTATGATTCACAAACTACGGCAGCGCTACTTCTGGCTGAGACTCCGAGCAGATGCTGGTGGTACACCTGGACCGCCTCGCACGCTACGATGGGGCTGTTCGGGGCGAACAGCTTTGAGGAGGGAGCAGTGTAATGCGAGCGCTGGAACACCCTGTGAAGCAGCTGAGAGCGGGAGACAGGGAAGGTTCGGTTAGCCACGCCCTCGCCTCGTTTGTCCTATAGTGGTGACAGGCTGTAGTCAGGGGAAATACATGACTGTGTCGCCTGTTTCTCCTACACCTGATTCTCGATCTTTCGTTTACTGGAATCTTCGCCTGGGAACCAGAAAAGCGGAGAAGTGGGTGATATTCCTATATAAAGAGGGTTACAGACGGACAGAGTGGAGTTGGATTTGTCAGTTAGTGAGTGAGGAGACAGTCGCAGTTCTTGGTGTAAGAGTTAGTCAGTGACGTGTTAATGTACAAGAACATTGTGCAACGGAAGACTGTACGTAACTGTGAAGGTGTACCGGAGCTTACGTAACCGCGAGTACAAGGAAATTGTAACGGACGAATTGGTAAATCGTAATTGTGTGCAGCAAGTAATTCTGTGTAATTGGCAAGAGTTAAACTGTAAGTCGGTGGAAATAAGGAACGTTGTTGAGTGGTGTAATTGGACTTTTTATTTCTCGAACCCACAAGTCACAATACGAAAAAGCCGTTGCTTGTTGGGTACTCATGGCTCCATTATGTAGCATAAATTAGATGGATGAAGTGCTGGTTTCGTTATTATTTTAGTGCTGCACATTCTGTAGTGAATTTTTGGAAGGGTCACCTCTCTTGAGCTCTGACCCTAATTATAGCAAATCAAACATGTGTACCAACATAAATGGTGGAGCAATTGGCACAGCTGTAAAACTACAGAGACGCATACACTATACTCAAAATTCCAACCAAAATAATAATTTAAGACTTTAGTCTTTTGCTCCGTGGTCTACGACTTTTAAAACACAGTAATGCCAACTGTGGTTTCTCGGTGAAGACAAAAACGCCGTGATTCTGTATTAAATATGTTTGGAATACGTTTTTATCTTTTGATTAAAATTTTCTTACGTTATTTTCATCGTTTTATTACTTGGACTGCCTCCCTTATGTACAATGTTTTGGTTTTCTAAATGTCATGTTGTCAACACTGATATTAAAGACAAATGAACATGGCAGCCCGATGAGGAAGGTAAGCAATATCATACATGTGTGTATTGAGGACTGTCTTAAAGTAGAGTATGATACAACGTTTAAAGGGATTTTATTTTCTTTTTAGGACAAAGGTATACTGTCAACGATTTGTCATTTGAGCAGGTTCTACTTACAGAGCTATTCAAGTGTTATCAGTATAATTTATTACTCAGATAATATTGTACAGAATAAAATGAGTTTAATACTTCCTAGTAGCAATTTTAAAAGCACTGAAATTCCCATTCTTCACTTTAACATGAATATAAAGACTTTTAAATAGTTTGACGGTTGCATAATACACATCTATTTGGAAGGAAGAAAGTTTTGCTCTGTTTGTGAGCCTGCCAGCAGCATGACGATGACGTGTGGCTATCAAAGATTGCTTATCATTAAGTAGCTGTTTAATTTTTGTAAGGTATCATCTCTTGAAGCTTTCATCCTAATTATAGCCGTACCTGACATTAATCCTACCGGATAAGGGAAAAGTGCCAAATTCAAGTCATATCGGAACATGAATGAAATGAGGTTCAAATGAGTACAGGGCACACAGAGCTTTGAGTTACCAGAATTTAATCATTCAGGATAAGGGATAACCTTAAACGTTAAGTCATATAGAACGATCAATAAAATGATGTTCAAAAGACTACAGAGTACATAGAGATTTGAGTTGCCAGAATTTAATCATTCAGGATACGGGGTAACCTTAAACGTTAAGTCATTTAAAACGATCAATAAAATGATGTTGAAATGAGTACAGGGGACATAGAGCTTTGAGTTACCAGAATATACTCATTCAGGATAAGGGATAATCTTCAGTGGTAAGTCATATCACACGATCAATAAAATAATGTTCAAATGAGTACACGGTACATAGAGCTTTGATTTACCAGACATTCATCTTTCAGAATAAGGGAAAACCTGCAGCCTCAAGTCATATCGGACGATGAATGAAATGACGTTGAATTCAGTACAGGGTACATAGAGCTTTGAGTTACCAGACATTACTCTTACAGAACAAGGGTAACACTCCAGCCTTAAGTCATATCGGACATTGAATAAAATGACGTTAAAATGAGTACAGGGTACACAGAGCTTTGAGTTACCAGTCATTCATTTTTCAGAATAAGGGAAAACCTCCAGCCTCAAGTCATATCGGACGATGAATGAAATGAAATTGAAATGAGTACAGGGTTCACAGAGCTTTGAGTTACCAGGCATTCATCTTTCAGGATAAGGGAAAATCTTCGACCTTAAGTCATTTTGGACGATGAATGAAATGACGTTGAAATGAGTACAGGTTACATAGAGCTTTGAGTTACCAGACATTACTCTTACAGAATAAGGGAAAAGCTCCAGCGTTAAGTCATATCGGACGATGAATGAAATGACGTTGAAATGAGTACAGGGTACATAGAGCTTTGAGTTACCAGACATTACTCTTACAGAATAAGGGAAAACCTCCAGCCTCAAGTCATATCGGACGATGAATGAAATGACGTTGAAATGAGTACAGGGTACATAGAGCTTTGAGTTACCAGACTTTATTCTTACAGAATAAGGGAAAAACTCAAGCCTTAAGTCATATCGACGATGAATGGAATGACGTTGAAATGAGTACAGGGTACATACAGCTTTGGGTTACCAGACATTACTCTTACAGAATAAGGGAAAACTTCCAACCTCAAGTAATATCGGACGATGAATGAAATGAAATTGAAATGAGTACAGGGTTCACAGAGCTTTGAGTTACCAGGCATTCATCTTTCAGAATAAGGGAAAATCTTCGACCATAAGTCAATTTGGACGATGAATGAAATGACGTTGAAATGAGTCCAGGTTACATAGGGCTTTGAATTACCAGACAGTACTCTTACAGAATAAGGGAAAAGCTCCAGCGTTAAGTCATATCGGACGATGAATGAAATGACGTTGAAATGAGTACAGGGTACATAGAGCTTTGATTTACCAGACATTCATCTTTCAGAATAAGGGAAAACCTACAGCCTCAGGTCATATCGGACGATGAATGAAATGACGTTGAAATGAGTACAGGGTACATAGAGATTTGAGTTACCAGACATTACTCTTACAGAATAAGGGAAAAACTCCAGCCTTAAGTCATATCGGACGATGAATGAAATGACGTTTAAATGAGTACAGGGTACATAGAGCTTTGAGTAACCAGACATTACTCTTACAGAATAAGGGAAAACCTCCAGCCTCAAGTCATATCGGACGATGAATGAAATGACGTTAAATGAGTACAGGGTATATAGAGCTTTGAGTTACCAGACATTACTCTTACAGAATAAGGGAAAAACTTCAGCCTTAAGTCATATTGGACGATGAATGAAATGACGTTGAAATGAGTACAGTTTACATAGAGCTTTGAGTTATCAGACATTAGTCTTACAGAATAAGGGAAAACCTCCAGCCTCAAGTAATATCGGACGATGAATAAAATGAAATTGGAATGAGTACAGGGTTCACAGAGCTTTGAGTTACCAGGCATTCATCTTTCAGGATAAGGGAAAATCTTCGACCATAAGTCAATTTGGACGATGAATGAAATGACGTTGAAATGAGTACAGGTTACATAGAGCTTTCAGTTACCAGACATTACTCTTACAGAATAAGGGAAAAGCTCCAGCGTTAAGTCATATCGAACGATGAATGAAATGACGTTGAAATGAGTACAGGGTACATGGAGCTTTGATTTACCAGACATTCATCTTTCAGAATAAGGGAAAAACTCCAGCCTTAAGCTATATCGGACGATGAATGAAATGATGTTCAAATGAGAACAGGGTTCATAGAGCTTAGAGTTACAAGACACTCATATTTCAAGGACAAGGGAAAACCTTCAACGTTATGTCATATCGAGCAATAAATGAAATGATGTTCAAATGAGTCCAGGGTACATAAAGCTTAGAGATACTAGACATCCAACGTTCAGGATAAGGAAAAATTTTAAAATTAACTCATATCACACAATGAATACAATGCTGTACAAATGAGTACAGGGCACATAGAGCTCACGGTTACCAGATATTCATATTTCAGAAAAGGGAAAACCTCAACATTAAGTCATATCACACGATGAATGAAATGATATTCAAACGAGTACAGGGTATATAGAGCTTTGAGTTACCAGAATTTAATCAGTATGAATAAGGGGTTATCTTGAACGTTAAGTCATATCAGACGATGAACGGAATGAAGTTCAAATGAGTACAGGGTACATAGAGCCTTGAGTTATCAGAATTTAATCAGTATGAATAAGGGGTTATCTTAAACGTTAAGTCATATCAGACGATGAACGGAATGAAGTTCAAATGAGTACAGGGTACATAGAGCCTTGAGTTATCAGAATTTAATCATTCAGGGTACTTTCACAGACTATTACGTTGTAGATATAATTTGTATATACTCTCTTTGCCTGAAATGTTGTCCAAGTCATTCCGTGTTTCAAGCATAGTACCTTTCCTATGAAGCTATCAGAAAAGCAGGAAAAGAAGCTAACGATTTTCAAATATAACGATACTGGAAAATTGAAAATAAAGGCCAGTAGGATGCCTGCGCCAAAATGAACTGTAGTTTCATATAGACGATGTTATTAAGATATTTTAAGAATATAATTTTCTCAGTAAAGCCTCATATTTAGACGTTAGTTTCGGAACACAGAGGGCTGTTGCCGACTGAAAGCGCATAATGTGGTGTCATAACCGTATTTAACAGTGTGTGTTTCACTGAATGGAGGTGTGAGAGAATATGATTTTTCATAAGCAAATTGCGATAATATAAACAATACCACCAAGAAGTCATTGGTTATTGTAACATATGACCGAGGTTTATAACTAAAAGGACCTTTAAAATTGTCAGCAACTCCCTATACCAAGGTTATTGATAAATTGTTCAATATATCCTCATTCAAATTTAAGTGACTCTACGAAATTCCGGTTAACATATAGGCTATGAATGGTAGGGTTTAAACATTTCATATTACTTTTCTTGGTGTACTTTTCTATTACCTTCGAAAATGACGAGTGTTCATATCGAATTAGTTGCCTTGCACTTTTCGATTAAGTAATCAATAACGCGCGTTCGTGTGTTTCTAAACGCGGCCACACCGTTATGTTACATCCCGCATTTTGTGTTGCATCTGATCGCTGCCCCACTCTTTTGATACATCCTGCAAGTTATGCTGTATCTGAGCGCTGCACCATGCTTATGACACATCCTGTATGTTATGCTGTATCTGAACGCTGCACCATGCTTGTGTTACATCCTACATGTTTTGCTGTATCTGATCGCTGCACCACGCTTATGATACATTGTGCATGTCATGCTGTATCTGAACGCTGCACCATGCTTGTGATGCATCCTGCATGTTATGCTGTATCTGATCGCTGCACCATGCTTATGACACTTCCTGTATGTTATGCTGTATCTGATCGCTACACCATGCTTATGATACATTCTGCATGTCATGCTGTATCTGAACGGTGCACCATGCTTCTGATGCATCCTGCATGTTATGCTGTATCTGATCGCTGCACCATGCTAGTGACACATCCTGTATGTTATGCTGTATCTGATCGATACACCATGCTTGTAATACATCCTGCATGTTATGCTGTAAGTGACGCTGCACCATGCTTGTGATACATCCTGCACGTTATGCTGTATCTGATCGCTGCACCATGCTTGTAATACATCCTGCATTTTATGGTGTATCTGATCGCTGCTCCATGCTTCTGACACATTGTGTATGTTATGCTGTATCTGATCGCTGCACCATGCTTGTAATACATCCTGCATGTTATGCTGTATCTGATCGCTGCACCATGCTTGTAATACATCCTGTATGTTATGGTGTATCTGATCGCTGCTCCATGCTTCTGACACATTCTGTATGTTATGCTGTATCTGATCGCTGCACCATGCTTGTGACACATCCTGCATGTTATGCTGTATCTGATCGCTGCTCCATGCTTGTGTTACATCCTGCATCTTATGGTGTATCTACGGTCTTGTTCTTCAAATTTTGCTGCTGAGGCAATGTGAATTTTGCGGATTCCTGGATGGAGACTTTAAATCCTCTTTTCACCTCATTATCTAAAGGAACCAGAATCCAAAGTTTCAATCATTTATAGCAGAAAATGTAAAGAATGTAACAATTTTCCTAATATAAATAAATTAAAGCAAAATGTTCAGTTATGATTCTTTTTGTTAAAGACTTTTGGATAGGAAAACCATAAGAAAGAGCCAAAGGTAACCAAATTAAAGAGCAAGTAGGTAACAAGATATTTGTAGACTGGGTAGTTTATTTCTTATAGAACTTTAAAACCCAAAATTGCAAACAATTTAAGGAAATTTTAATATATTCACAACTATAACAACTTTCATAACTGATGTACATAGAGACATGCACTCAGGACCGGAACACTACACCGCCTAGTGGTTGTTGCTGCAGGTATACGCCTTCCAACCTCGTACTAAGAACATAAGCCGTTGACTTGAATGGCGGATATTAAACCCGTTATTTCACTCACGTTTACAAGGGGCAAAAGCACTTCTGAATTCTGACACAGCTTTTTCGCGGAGCAAGGTTAAGTCTATATGCAAAACAGGGAATAATGATAGCTTGGGTTATTATGTCTTTTACTTTCTTTGGAGACGATTTAAATGCCCGGCCATAACAGCGGCTACATCATAGCATTTTCCCACAATTGTAGATTTATAATGAAACTCCGATAAAAATCAGTAACCTAATTTTGTATTCTTTTTGAATGCCCTACAAAAAAACTGATTTTGTGCTGGAAAAGTGGTTTTGAATTTCGATGGGGCTTCGCTCTTGTATGTGAATCCAAACAATCCTTAAATTATCTTTATTTAAAGATTCCTCGATGTCGTTATATGCGCAAATGCCATTTCCCGTCTGCTTAACCATAAAGCGGTTCTAATGCGATATTTCAAGAAAAGTCCGATAAGCTTAACTGTCTCATTGTATTTTACAATATATAGACGTGAGCTTTCCCAAAGAGCTTCTGCAACTTCGTTAGCGTTTTCTTGCCAGCTACTTCATCCCGACACCAGTCCTTAAATGTTCTAAAGACGTTTCATCCTTTTGGATTGCCCGGGTAAAATTTTTCAAATGCGCCAAACCATTGTTGTTCCACGTGCTCTTTGTAACGTCAATAAACAAACATGGCCAACAGTACAATTTCTGACAATAGCTACTTCCGGACAATCATTTATGTTCCTCATACCAACGAGTCTAAATCCTGGTGTCTCCAGTACAAGTACCTTAATGAATGTCGTTGTTCAAATTTACTTATTATTTCAAGTCTCTAGGTAGCTGCTCAACACTTACACACATATGTTGATATTGATGGTGACATTTTCATAAATACCGGCTGGTACTTTCCACAAAACAACAATTCAGTCTATCGAAACTAAAGTTACGGTATACCAAAATTACATATTTTATACTCCTTTTTATGGAGAGTATACCAATCATATTTTGCATATTATAGAGGCTCCGGTGTTCCTTTACCTAAAGATGCAGTAGCATCAGTACATGAACGTAAGCAAAAATAACAGCAAAGTAGAAATTTATTCCATTCTTGCTTTAGTACTTGTTTTAAAAGTATATTGGACTGCAAACTAACTAGCAATAGTAATATAGTGGGAAACATTTTGGGGCTGAACTGTCATCTATAGCTCGCAAAGATAATGACCAGAAAATGTTACCGATTATATGATGATAGTGTGGATTAACTACAAAAGCAATTCCCTACACAAATAATGCACGCGAATGCTTTCATGCAAATTTTAACAACAATTTTAACAATGCTCAATCAATTACTTGCTTTTATGATTATTTAAAGAGAATTTCAGAAGGTATTCCAGAATATCGGAATAAAGTTTCGGCGAAGTCACATTTTGCAACTATTTAATTATATTATTTGAATTACACTTTACTTAAACTTCCTTTCGCAGTCACTTTCAAGATACTTCCAACATCTCGATAAATTCTAACTTTGTTATATCTAAACAGTTCCAACTATTACATAAATGATCTTGATGCAGCACCACTATTCATCACACTCACCATTACAAAACATCGCTATACAAACATTACTGATTATTCGTAACTATCGTTACTCCTGTCTTAATTTTGTGATTGGCCGATTTAATTCCACGTCACAACATTACGTCATACAATTACTACTACGGCTAATACAAAATTACGTATATTTTTACATGTTTAAATTACGAAATAGATTTACATAATCATTTTCTATAAATTTATAAAATTTTCATTACTTTACTAAATATCACGCGAAACTACTGTTACAAATTTCTGTTGAATGTTATTTAACTTGCTGCAATCTTAATTCAAAACTCGTAATGTAAATTATCAGAGCAAATGAAACAAACAGGCAAATGTAAATCGCCTGAAACTTCTGGAGCAAGGAATCTGTCCATATATGTTAAGGATACACTTGTACATACTTAATCTTTTTAGATATATTTCCATATTTTCTATTTACAGAATATCAAAATATTTATTTTCACTGATGTCTTTCCTTAGGAATTTTAGAGTGTAATACGATTCCTCTAAAAGCTCTAGCACTCCTGGCCTGGAAACGTGCTAGCTAGAACAGTTGCTTGTGTGCATATAGTGTTGCTGTAATTAGTTTTGGTTTTAGCTTCAAGGCAAGGCTACACTGAAAATTCGCCGAAAATGTTTTAAATCATGGAATTTTCTTTTTTGGCATTTTGTTTGCTTACGGTTTATAGTAATAGATGGCATGCTATTTTAATCATTTTCACCACCTTTGGCCATCACGTAACAATTTAAAGAGACAATTTAAAATTTATTTTCTGCGAAACATTTTTTAAACAATTTTCAGTATACAAAATGCCCCACGCGTCGAAGTGCTCCATTTAACTTGGTGAAACTTCCAGAATAGGTCCATAACATATAAATAAGAAACTTCACATCCCCTTTATTGGTAATGCTCATGGTTTGAAAATTATATGGTGTTAAGTAACAAAATAAGTTAATATTTTCAAAATTTTGAGAACTAACACGTGGAAAATATTTTAGAACGAATGCTACAAGAGTATTCCAAAAAATAAGAATGTAGGTCTTTTAATATTGCGCTGTAATAACCAAAAACAAAAATTCAACTTGATATCTCAAATTTTATGACACGTAGAACATTTTAAATTTTTACAATATTTTCACATAAAATAATTAATAGTTAATGAATAATTTGGTGTAGCAACATAAAAATTTTCATGCAAGTTTAAAATGATACTCTAATTATGTGGCTAAATTTTCAAAATGACAGGTTTATTATTATAGAGTTTGGAATTTTCAGTGCAGCCTTGCCTTAAAGAACAACATTTCCTGATTAACCGAATATATGTCAAATTCAGTTGCTTTTACTTTGTCTAGCACGTACCAAATTGGGAGTGATGCCATGACAACTTAACTCGCATAAATTTGGTGTTGAGGTTTAAACAGGAATATGCTTTTTCAAATTACAAATTAAACAGGAATATTTTTTGAGGAACAGTCTCATATATGTGTGAGTGGAATATTTATAGCCAATGAACTAAGCTAAACATTACGTTTGCCCAATTAGCTAACCTAAGAGATTGACAAAATTTCCCAACACAAAAGAGTAGATGGCGTTAAACCACACAATTTATTTAAAACATTCTTTTTAAAATATCACTTTTCAGACATTCTTTGAATTTTCAAATGATTTCACCTTTTTCAAATAGGAATTCTTTTTAACATTCTGTATATGCTAAAAGAAAGATATTTGAAACGCATCACCTAGCCACCAACTCTTAAATATTTCCACAATATTTTAAGCCTGCTATGCTGTTTTATTCCGATGGTATCTACAAACAAATCTGTAATTAAACGATTACCACGAAGTTTATAGTTGATTGGCGCAATTTATGTGTAATTTATTAATGGGTGTAAGTTTTATGTAGTTTATTTACTAATTTACTTTCTCTGGTAGTTACAAAATTTATGCCAGTCCATCTAAAGATATAAGGGAGTGGACATGTTTCAGTAACAACGCTATCTGCCATTATTTCATGGAGTAGTTACTGGTGCTGCCATCTTGTGTGGTTACTGTGTATCGAGAGGCTGCGATACATTGACACCATCCTAACAGATACAGTGCGTGTTTGGACGTGGAGTATACCACTTTCAAAACCATTTTACATATTTAGTTCTAAGCTTACTTCTCTCGCGAACAGCAACCGTAATGTAAGAAATAAAGATCAAAGAAAAAAGCCACCACATCTAAATGCTGGCCGTGGTATCGTATGCGAATCAATGTGTTAGTATATTTATTTCCCGCTAGGCGACAAACTGAATTCACCGGTAATGAAACGTCTCGCGGTCAATAGATATCTCTACCTGTAAAACCTTTAAGAATAGAAAATGTTTCTAATTATTTAGGAAGTTTTCAAAACAATTTTAGTTGTGTGCTTTGGATATAACTTCGAAGTAGTTTTTATTTCTTCCGTGGAAAACCAAGGGACATAAGATGTATATAAAGAAAGTAAAGATCGAAAGAGTATTAATTTTCAGGAAAGCAAGTCTTTTATTGGGAGTACATATAGTGCCTAGTTGCCTTCGTTATTTATTATGGGTATTGCAATAAAAAAACAACATTTTTGTTGAAACGTGTTATCCAAACAATAATTCCTGGCAATGCTACTGCAATTCATACGGCTAAATGACTTACAAACTAACGTTATTTTGGGTAAAAATCAAAGTGGTATAGGATTAGAGCACAACAACTAACAAACTTGGTTCAAATATTGCAGAAGCTCTAAAGACCAAGTTTTCTAACGTAGATAACGTTAACTACAATATTGTGACTTTGTGGGTTCGTGGAATTTAAATTCCAATTTGCCGAAATTCTAAATGTTCTTTATTTGCGTAGAAACACAATGCGTAGCAGCAGAAATACATCACATATCACACTGTACAACACCAAAGTCGATGACAATAACAAACAGCGGTCAGTTCTCGTTACAACATCAACAACACTTTACAGCTGTTTCCTGCTTACTCACAAATCTTGTTTTACAACTCTCTTGTTACATGTCTTTACAACAACTCACAGCTGGCGTCTCACAGTCTCTTATATATCTCATTCATAAATTCGAGAGACTTCTCGAGCAAAAGTAAAACAACTATTCTGTGCCAATATAGATATCACTAGAGCCTTCCTTACTTGAAATCCTTTCTGGGCCAGCAAGACACTTATCTTAAGCGCTATGTTTATCTGCATTTGCCGGCTCTTTGTGTACACTAGCCGCGCTATCGTTAACTGCATATGTAAGCACTTTATTACCGTGAAACACTATACGCCATTTGTTATCTATTTATGCCCGTTGCCGCGACAATATTTAGAGAAAGTATTGTTCGTTACACATATTTGCGAACAGGCACGAAATTACGGCTATACAAATAGGCTTGGTGGGGATCTTAGGAATTGTGTTTAAAGAAGACATTTTTATGTCTATACCCTAGATGAGCGGGTGAGGTGAGAAAAGACTCCTGGAAGTCATGATAGCATAGTGCAGGGTTCACAAATGCCGTAGATTGTTAGTTTCCGGTGATAACTCAAACAAGGAGGACAAGTTATATAAAAGAGAGTGTTACGTATACTATTTGAAAGAACAATTTTTATTAGACTGTTTAATGTCTTAAATATAGCCTAAACAAACGTTAAATCATAAGGAATTTAAAATGCATGAGAAAATTTTAAATACAGCTGATTCTTAACCAATATTAAGAAAATTGAGAAACAAAGAAAATGTTTAACCTTATTTACTGAAACTATCAAAAACAAAAATTAAAAGTTAGAAAACAACTGCTGTTACACATATCTCTATTTCTAATTTTTTTATCAGGAATTATTCATTATAAAAATGATTTTCAATTATATAATTTTTAGCAAATGTTTGTTCCCTCCTTTCTGAAGGCATTTCTATAGCTTCAACATGTTCTATACTTATCAGTATGTAACCTCCTGAGATATGGAGGGTATAATGGATGATAGAGAGGGAAAAAGAAGTTTTCAAATCGCTTTTGATTTGGAAAGGAAGTTTCTAGATTAATATAAACCTTTCAGTTTTAATGCAATCTGCAACAATGACCTGAAAGTTGTTATTTATCTATAATAGCATATATCAACACAATAAATTCCTATCACCCTTTGACATTGTATTTTCAAAATAATATTTAAAGTACGGCTCATTCTACAGCTATCGTACGTGGGTTACATCATGTCCCACCTCTTCAGTGTTGGTACAAATATGTTAGTATGTCATCGACGGATCAGACTGCCATGGATATTATGTACTGTATATGATATAGTAAGTTAGTAAAGATTTAGGTTAGCTGATGAAAATTAATCATTTCTTCAACTAGCCATATATAGGCTAAGGTTTTTGATAGAGTCAACATGAAAAATTCAATGCCATGGCCGGGATTTGAACCACGGATCTCATTGTTTCCGTTCAGTCGCCCTTAGCCATTGAGCTACCATTGTGAACGTGCCGTCCATGCCATGGCATTGGACCTTTCATTAAAATTCTATCGATCAAAAGCCTTTGCCTATACACGGCTATTGTAAAGAAATGATTAATTTCTATCAATTAACTTAAATAATAAGGGTTAAATTATAAAATGTGGGACTCAAGTACTTACAATAATATGTCACCACAAGCGGTCATTTTCGGATACGAGAGCCCCTAGTGGCTTACAGGGAAAATGTGAGTCAAATGAAGAATTTAGTGTGAGTTCGGCAAATTGGCCATGGCAGCTCACTGGGTAAGAGTTACTGGGCGGAAACCAGTAGATCCGTAGTTGAAATCCCTGCAAGGGAATTGAATTTTTCATGTTGACTATACCTATTATAGATTGCTGCAACAAATGCTGTTTCATTTTCGGTTTATTCTTTAATCCCATTTGAGTTAATAAAACTGAACATAGAAGGCACACCAATTTGACACTATGTGTGCTATGTGACGAATGTTATTCGAGCTCATATGTATATATATATTGATCTAATTATTTCAGAGTCTAAGATTTAGTTTCGATTTCATTCTCTGAAGAATTGTGTTGTGAATACAAGAGTTCATTTTTATGAATGTTATGTTGCTCCTACATTCACGATTTGAGTGAGCTTGTTCTCCAGTTCTGGAGAAACAGATTCAATTTTCGTCCTCCACGTTTAAAATGCCATGTTGTGACTAGAATAGTTATTATAAATAAATCATAGTTATTTTATGGAATACAACCTGGACTTCAATTGTACAATTCAGGGTCAAAAATCAGTGCATATACTCGGTTTAGTTAAATCCTTCTGTTGCTTATTTCCACACACTGAGCCTGCAAACCACATAATAGTAATTGCACAGTACTGTACGTTGAATGGAGTTGTTTAATCATCATGTTCTTTGCTTTAGTTGTACATGTTGGCAATAAAAACGCAAAAAAGCCTTAGCCCCTGCGTATTTTTCTTTTTTTTAATTCATGTCCGCCCCAACGTTAAGTTATATCGGACGGTGAATGAATTAGTTGAAATGATGCTCACATGAGTCCAGGGTCCATGGAGCTTAGAGTTACCCGACATTCGTCTTGAAGGATAAGGGAAAACCCCGGAAAAAACCGTATCTAGGTAACTCACCCTGACCGAGATTCAAACTCGGGACCTCTTGAACGTGAGGCAGACATGCTACCATCTACGCTACCGAGGAGGGCAGCCCCTGCGTATATCCAAACTTTCAATTGCTTTCTTTGTCGTACTTTCTTCAAAACTGTATGGAAGGGTACGTTATATCTGCAGGTATTATGCAAAACACTGGCCATTGTTTATTTCCTTTTAGTGCTTGGCCTTCAGGTTGTGTGTATTGTTTTGTTATGTAGCTGTAAAAAATGACAAAATAAGCATTCACGAAATACTCTGAACTAAGGAACAAAATCCTTGTACTAGACTTTGTACTTTGTACTAATCTTTGTTTTAGGACCACGCTGGTTGGGACTGGCCTGCCGGGGAGTTTCTGACTGGTCAGTTGTAGGGATTCGGCTATCTGCACCGTCGTGGCAGACTGGAACGTCGTCCTACGTCTTCCCTCGCCTCATCCTTCCCAGGAGTGCTGCACTCGCGGACTTAGGTAAGCATACACCAGTGTTGCACCTCCTTAGCATAGTCCAGTAGAAGAAAGCTGAAGTTGAAATTATGGTATTGTTGTGGTTGATTAGATAAATATTTAATATGTTTGTTTTTCGTTTTCGTGAAATTCCTGAAATTTAAAAATATATTTATCAATTTGTTAAATATTGAATTTAATTGATGTGTAAAAAGATTGTAATTTGAGTAGTAATATATTATGAGTTTAATGGATTTAAATTTTTAAAGGGTATACGAGATATTATAAATTTTGTTTGTCTGGTATTGGTTGTTGAAAAGGAGAAATTTTTAAATTTTGATTTATATAAGGTTTTGGTTTAAATTTTAAAGTTATAATAATATCAGTAAATTGAAATATTTTAATGTATTGGCTATTAGTTTGTATACCGGTATTTTAGTAATTTGTAGATATAAACACACACACACACAGACACACACACACACACACACACACACACACACACATATATATATATATATATATATATATATATATTAATTTGCTGGATACCAGTTAATTGTTTTACTGGTTACCAGTTTTGAGTCTTATTCGTAAACTGGTCGCTTTGTATTTGTATTTATTTTATTTTACTTTATTGTAATTTGTTTTGAAAATTTATTATTTGAAAAACTTTGTAATGTAATTGTATGTAATTTTTGGGTTCTAATAAATAAGAATTTGGAAATCATATCCCGGTATTAGAAATTAGGACCCGAAATGTAGATATTAATTACTATTTTATTTATTTCATTAAATTAATTTGTTTATTTATTTACTTGCATATTTATTTATTTACTAAGATATCATTCTTAATTGAGAAACATTTGCAGTTTGGAGGTGAGCTAGGAAGAACTGGACATGAAGCCTAAAATGTTACCCATTGTACCATAGAGGCAGAATCTATATAAAGGTGTATGTCAGAATCTGTAAATATAGCATTATTTAGAAGGTATTATGGATGTATTGTGCTACCAGTTTATAGAAGCTTCAACTATCTTTTACTCTTAATTTGTAACTTATTGTTTTGCATGAAACTACCCTTTGGAATGCTTTCGATAAAGTGATATGTGAAAGGTTTAAAGAGAGCATATGTGAGATGTCAAATGTGAAAAAAGCCGATTTAGTGATTTAATACTGACACAGATATGCTCTGCTTATATTCATTTGATGTGAGTAAATTTTGTGACATAACACCTCGGAATTTTAGGTATAGATAAATTGCAGAGTCATGTTCACTAATGCAACCTGCAACATGTGTTCTCTAATGTACTGTTTAGTACGTGGTACATTTTTGTTTGATAAGATGCTAGTATAAATATATCATAATGCTTGAGTTTTCAAGTTTAAAATTGCCTTAACCGGAGTTTTTCTGATTGAAATAGTACACCCTAAATTTTTGGAAGTTTAACTCAAATTATCAACAAATGGGTATCGCAGTCTTAAGTACTCTATAGAAAATTAAGTTTTAAATAACACAGGCTGCCTGAATTCTAAAACTAGGTTTACAAGGTAACTAAAAATCATTTTCCTAAATCAGTGTAATACTTTAATTCAAAATGTTATTCGGAAGTACCATATTGACTTAACGAAATGTTTTCTAAAATATAATACATTAAATGTAGTATTCCATTTTTCTTGGAATTATGAAAGATAAAAGAATTTAGAACTTGTTATTCAAGAAAACAGATCTTAAGGTGCATTCAAACAAAATACCTGTTCTAAATAATCCTTAACAGGAAGACAATTTATGAGCAGAAAATTGAATATGGCTTCTTGTGTTTTCTTTACATTGTTAACCTCTTACTGTCCAAAATACATAAGTGTTCTTTGGTTCAGCTGCACCAGAGTGCATTAATTTACCAATATGCAGCAAAGAATACCAAAGACTAGTAAACTTAGTTTCCACAGTAAGTAAATATATTCTAAAACTATAAGATGTTCTTACCCTGCTCCTCAAATTGTACTAAATATTACAAAGTTTAAAAAAGTTCATATTGACATGAGTGATTACTTTTGGGTAAACATAAATAAATGCTAAATATAATAATAAGTAATAACTGACAAGTCAACTATATATAACATATTTAATGAAACAAATATATACATATACGTAATAACTTACTATCTTTTGCATAAAGTGACAGATTGAAAGTTCTCGTCAACGGTGATCAAGTAATGTGTCTAAACCAAACCTTGGAATTTCTAAGTTCTCTCCAATATCTCGACGACAGCCTACAAAATGCTGGCACCACTTTCATCAAGAACATCGGATGCAGACGGAGTACTGCAACAAAAGGAAATATGGCTTTAATAAAACATCCGTTTTCTCTCAGTAAGTACACCACTACGGTTGTACGAGCCCGAATTACACCTGGAAAACAGTCACAATTTAAATTTGATATTTCAAAAATAAAGTTCTGGTACACAAAGCAAGTATGTAGTTATAATTTGCCAGTAGCGATACATTACGAAAAAACGTGATGGCAAATGTACATGTTATATAAATGCTTGTCTTTGTCGTTGGAAAAGTATTGTATTCCAACCAAAATAACACCTTCTTCTTTTATGTGAAATTTAAGGTTGCGGCGGGAAGTAAAAGATAGCATGTCTTGTATATCCGGTCTCCAGGTGAGGACGTGTTAGTTACATAAATTTCCCGCCAGGTGAAGAACCATTAGCCCTGTTATAAAGTGCCTCATCTGGCTGTCCAGATGGCTCTGCATGTAATTTGATAGATACTTATTGAAAATATGTAATTATTTACAAATTTGTTTAACTAATTAAACTGTGTCCGTTGCATGTAGCCAATATATTATTGCGCTCTCTGTAACATTAAGGGAAACCTAATGCATCATGTATATTAACAGAATATGCTATGAAGAAATAGCAGATTGCGAGATTGGAAATCTGCATTTAATGCATATATATAGCTGAGTTTCTGGATTTACATTTTGTCTAGTAACCTCAGAAAAATTCATCATCCTAACAATCAACATTTCATCCTACAACATCCCGATATTACCTTACCTGCGGTAAAACTCTTAAAAACGGCTGGGCACGCAGCAAAAACCTTCTGGCTTTATACAGCCAGCCAGCACCACATGGCATGGCATTACATTTTGTGTGTGTCATGCTAATTACATTACTCAGATTAGTAATACTTTGTTGGACCAATCTTGTTTTGACATACTATAAAATCATTACATCCCATTCCTTATCGACTCCGTGTGGCACCGGCCTGGAGCGCTGTGGTGTAGGCACTTTCCGTGGTATACGCACGGATTTGTTACCATCTTAGGAGCGTATGGATTTTATGTCCCTGGTACCGCATCTTGAGGAATTTGAACAGCACAAATGGCGAAATCACTTTTAGCAATGCGTATTGTCCACTGGAAATACTGACTACATTTCCTCCCCATGTCATTTGGTTCTTATGAAAGTGAATTAAACAGAGCAGAAGCAATACCAATTCTGTTGTTAATACTATAGAAGGCAATGAACATTAATATCAGAAAAATGTATGTTATTCACATCGGCCCATTACTAGAAGGGAACACAAAGCCTCTGGGGTTTCTTTTCTAAGGCAAACTGTATTTGCACATTGTAAGTTGCCATTAAGTTAGCAGGCTCATGTGTATAGGAGAAGTGCTGAAGAGTAACCGAGAAAATACGAGTCGACTGGGGAATGTCATGCTGAAAAGTTGCCATGGTGGTTCAATGGTTAGTAGCAACTGGGTGACGAGAAGGAGGTCAGTGGTTCAAATTCCGACTATGGCATTGAACTGTTTAGTCCTTCTCTACCTTTCCAAAAGTAAAATATTCCACGATATAATACTGCCCACCTCTGTAGCGTAGGTAGCGTGTCCGCCAAACTTTCAGGTGTTCCAGTGTTCGAAACTTTTTCCAGATTTTTCCCTTATCCTTGCAGATGAATGTCTAGTAACTCTAAGCTCTATGGACCCTGGGCTCATTTCAGCATAATTTAACCAATTTTGTGCATCGTCCGATAGGATTTAACATTGGAGGACGTCAATTAAATAAATGTTGTAGTATTTGGCAACATAACCTTAGTAAAGCTACGCTTATCTTTCTATGAATGTGCAGGGCATACATGATATGCCCATGTGTGTGTGTGTGTGTGTGCGTGTGTGTGTGTAATATGTAAATAAGTAAACACAGGACTCAAACGAACAAACACAATGAACTTTATAAGGTTGTTCTCGAAGCGCCCAATGAACATGAAAAGTCAAAATTGTAATCAAATGATATTGTAGAGCCTGTAAGCCGGTGCCCATGTGCCGGCACCAGGTCGCATTAAGTTAAATAAAAAGCCTGTAAGTAAACCTGCTGGACCATAATAGCTCCAACAATCCTATCAACAATACCTGATATGTGCATTTTGTGGATCCAATACATAGATCCTCACTTGAACCAAAATTTGATTGCGTGTAGAACAACACAGTATTATCCAGCAACTTATTTGCTGAAAAGAAAAGTAAAACTTCAGTGGAAAAAAAATTATTACAGTAAAAACCGCATTAAATTGTAAGAAAACCTAAACAAAATATCATTCCCACTGGCATCACTCGATGCATATTTATTAAACTTTGACACTCTTTAATTGCCTCTTGTAGATCATAATTTCTTGACAATTAACTTGTGATTAGTTATTGCTTGTTATCATTTTAAAACTCTGCCAAAATCCTTAGGATAAGTACTGACACACAATTTCTTATTTTTACTCGGAGGGTGTTAAAATTATTTAGAGCCATTTACTATGCTAGTAAATATATCCGAATATTTAATTTCATTCAGTTAATATATAGCACATATGGAAAAAATGGAAAGTAAAAGATTATTTTCTGTTTGACTTTGGAAACATAATATTCAAAAATATTAATCTTCATGTGTCATTTTTGAGATTGAGATTGTTTATTCACCAATTATAATAGTTTTACCAGGTTTCGTCATGTGAAGTATACATAAAGTTAGTTACAATGGAGAGGTACTACTATCCATATTTACAATTCTGGCTCTACACTTTTAAACATTATCTATTTGTTTTTGCAATACTTATATTCTTCTACTGTATAGAAAGCATTCTTAATTAGATAAGATTTAATTTGTTTTAGTTTTATTTGTTCTTTCCCTATTTCTTCAATCCAGTGAGGTAAATAATTGTATAGATCTTTTGCCTTATTTTCAATAAATTTATTTGATAATGAGCCTCTTAGTCTATTTGTAAAGTAATTTTCCTTTGTTCTTGTTTATGTTCTTGTATTTTTGTCTTCCTTCTGTGAGGTTACATATTTTAGACATTCATGTACATATAGACTAGGCAGCGTAACTATACCTAATTTCTTAAATGCTGTTCTGCGGGTGTTTCTCTTTGGATATTTTTTAAGAACTCTTATCCCTCTTTTCTGCAGCCTAAATATTTTTAGTACGTTTCCTCCCTGCTGATCCCCCAAAAATAATCACATAGCTCAGATGAGAGCGCCTTCAAACCTTCTACCTTTTTGGTAGACATGAGCTGGAAAACCATAATTTCTGAGTACATTATTATACATGGCTTCTTCTGTCTTGTTTTGCGATGTTTAACTCTGTATGACCAAAATACATAACTGTTCTTTCTTTCTACAGCAGGCAGATTAAAATGTTTTATTAATGTACAGCAAAAGTCTACTAAACTTTGACCTGTTAAGTAAATTGCAATACCCTACGACTTCAGTTTCCCCATTTAAGTAATGTGTTTCATTACAATACATTTCCATGCCACTTATGTAGTTAAACTAATTATAACCTGTTTAAAAACATATTGATATAATTTAATATTTTTGAATAAATAATATAATAAATTATAGAAAACAAACAAAATGTAGCTCTTACTATTATTCACAGTTTTTAGATGAAACAAACTTTTTCAAAACTATTTTCATGTACCATCAGTCGTTATACTTGCTGTACATAGCAGTTAAGATAGCTAATTGCACAACCTCATATCTAAGAAAGCAACTTAGCTATCATGTAACATCTATATAATTATTAGCAACACGTTGTAAACACTGATACACAAAATTAAATTACACATCTCAAATATAAGGTTCATGTAAATCCCACAAATCATAAACAAACTGCTGTTCGTTCACTGAAATATTATCTACTGGGATGGGGCGCACACAAAAGCAAATATAGGCTGAGCTATTAGTGAGAGGGAGTACTTACTTAAAAATGAAGGGCAAATATTGTTGGACAGGGTGAAAGGTAGCCCAGCGCTGTTAGTATACATAAGCTTACTGTTGACTTAAGCTTGACTTAACGTTGGAGGACGTAAATTAAGAACAAAAAAACAAAAAAAACAAAAAAAACATAAAAAATTATACATGTATACTCTTTACAAGACACTACATACAAACAGTATTTAGAGTAAGTTTTGCAATGTAGCCATGTGGTTTAGTATCATTTAAATACATCTGTTTACTCTTACATTAAAACATTTAACATTTAATATTTTACATTTAACAATAAAAATAGGCTAATCAGCCAAGTAGCACAGACAAACTTTTTTTGGATTAGTTACAGATAGTAGTTTAAAATGGCACAAACAGATAGAAAAGATCATAAAGGAAATAAACAAGGGCATATACGTATTATAACAGACAACACAAATTATGGATGAAGTCACTGCACTAAAGGTTTATTACGCATTTATACATGCACACCTCAATTAATGGATAATTTGATGGGGAGCAGCTGGTCAGTAAAATATGTTAAAACATTGAGACAAAGAAAAAGAGCAATAAGAATAATGGAAAAAATCCCTAGGAGACAATCATGTAAAAAAGTAGTTTTAAAAATCTAAAATACTCACATTTCCCCGCTTATATATTTTTGAATGTCTCAAACAGGTAATAAGAAACCACTTAGAAGGAAAAAAATAGAAACATTTATGAATATAATACAGGGGAACGTTATCTGCCAAAAGAATTGAAAGTACCGCAAAAAGAGTTTAAACAATCATTTACCTCACTCTATCGAGGGCAATAAATGAAGAAGTGAAGAAAATTTCCCCAATAAATACTTCCCTAGTGAAAAACACTTTCTACTCAGTTGATGAATACAAACATGGAAGAGTGCCTTAGTTTATTAAAATTTGTTATGAATCTATTTTGTGTATCTAAAACTGCTAATAATCGGTAATAGATTTACTAGTTTTAATTTTATAACTATAAAAATGTAGTTTTAGTGTTATTTTTTGATGATGCTTTATAAAAAAAATGTTACAAATGGCAGAATAAATCTAAATCTGAATCTGAAGCAGAGAAAGAAGGGCAAACTGCACTAAGGTGCATCAAAAATGGTATAAATATTAAATATTAAATATGCTGAAATATTTAATGTGGCAACTGCTACTGTTAAGGGTATCATATACAGATACAGTCATACAAAAACAAAACAAGAAAAGTTCGGCCTTCGGTCATGACTCAAGCTGAAAAATGTCAGATAGTGAGAAAGGTGAAATAAGATCCTAAACTGGGTGCTACAAAGATTGGTTCAGAAGTGGAAAAGGTATGATAAAACTTGTACATATGCAGACAATAAGAAATATTCTTCACGAGGTTGAATATTACTGAATATCGCATAGAAAACCTTAAATAACAAAGGTTAACGGAAGTATGGGACTGGCATATGCCAAAACTCACATAAATGATGATTTCGGCTTCCGCAAAAATGGAAGTGTGTACCGATGAAAGTAGATTCAGAATATCTGCATCAAAAGGAAGAGATATAGTGGCTGCGAAATTGGGAATTGGAAATAAAAAATGTCACAGCCACTGTTAAACATGGTGAAGGATCTGTGGTTGTCTGGAGGTGTACGAATGCGAATGATGTTGGGGGTCTGTGTTTTATGGATGGGAAAATAGACCACAGAATTTATATTAATATATTGAAGTCACATGTTCCAGAATGTTAGCAATATAGGCCTTATTGTTGGCTACATCTTGCTACAGGATACTGATCCCAAACCACGCAACGTTCTGGATGCAATATAACACATTATTCAATGGATGAAAACACCACCACAATCACCAGACATCAACACAATTGATAATGTATGGCTTATTGTTGAAGAAAATTGACGAAAATACACGCTCTGTAATAAAATGATTTTAAGAAGTTTTAAACGAAGGAATGGAAGAAAATTACAAGAGAAGCTACAGAAAATCTTGTGAGATACAACAGGAATTTTCAAATGATTATACCTTTTTCAAATAGGAATACTTTTTGATATCCTGTCTAAGCTAAAAGAAAGAAATTTGAAACGCAGCACCTAGCCACTAACTCTTAAATATTTCCACAATCTTTTAAGTCTGCTATGCTGTTTTATTCATATCGTATCTACAAACAAATCTGTAACTAAACGATTACCACAAACGTTTATCCCGATTATCACGAAATTGATAGAACCACAATAGTTTTAGGGACAATTATAATTATTACCAGAGAGCGAGTAGAGGAGCTCATATAAATGAATTTGTCAATTTTTAGCTTTAGCTATAACGGGAAAAAGAACTTTTGATTGGCGCCATCTTAACAGATACGGTGCATGTTTGGTCGTGTAGATACCACTTTCGAAACCAATTTACATATTTAGTGCTATGTTTACTTCTCTGGCGAACAGCCAACGTAATGTAAGAAATAAAATCGAAGTTAAAAGCGACCACAGCACCATGCTGGCCGTGGTATCGTACTCGAGACGATGTGTTAGTATATTTATTTCCCGCTAGGAGACAAACTGATTTCACCGCTAATGAAATGTCTCGCGGTCAATAGATGTCTCTACCTGTAAAATCTTTTAGCATAGTAAATGTAATTATTTACGAAGTTTTCAAACCAATTTTAATTAAGTGTTTTGGATATAACTTCAAAGTAGTTGTTTTTTCTTGTGTGAAAAACCATGGGACTTAAGATGTATATAAAGAGAGTAAAGATCGAAAGGGTATTACTCTTCAGGAAAGGAAGTCCTTTATTGGGAGTACATATAGAGCCTAGTTACCCTCGTAATTTATTATTAGAATTGCAATTACTTACAAAACTAGTTGTTGAAACGTGTTATCCAAATAATAAAACCTGGTAATGCCATTGCAATTCATACGGCTAAATCATGTACAATCCAACGTGATTTTGAGAATAAATCAAAGTATTATAGGATTAGAGGACAACAAAAATCTTGGTTCTAAAATGGCAGAAGCCCTAAAGACCAAGTTTTCTAACGCAGATAACGTTAACTACAACATTGTGCCTTTGTGTTTTCATGGAATTAAAAGTCCAATTTGCCGAACTCCTAAATGTTCCTTATTTCCATAGAAACACACTGCGTAGCAGCAGAATGACATCACGTATCACAATCTACAACACCAAAGTCGAGGACAATAACAAACAGCGGTCAGCTCTCGTTACAACATCACTTTACAGCTGTTTTCTGATTAAGTATAAGTTTTCTGTTTAAGAGTGTTAAGTATACTATTTGAAAGAACAATTTTTATTAGATTGTTTTATGTCTCAACTACTGCCTAAACAAATGTTGAATCATAAAGAATATAACATGCATGAGAATAATTAAATTACAACTGGCGCTTAACCAACATTAACAAAATTGAGAAACAAAGAAAATATCTAGCCTTGTTTACGAAAACTATAAAAATACAAATTCAAAGTTAGAAAGCAACTGCTTTACACATATCTGTATTTCTGATTTTTTTATCAAGAATTATTCATTATAAGATGTTTTAAAGTGACACAATGTTTAGTAATTGTTTGCTCCCTCGTTTCTGAAGGCATTTCCATTGCTTCTACATGTTCTATACTTATCAGTATGCAAACTCCTGGGATATGGAGGGTATAGTGGATGACAGAGAGGGTAAAAGAGGTTTTCAAATCCCTTTTGATTTAGAAAGGAAGTTTATAGATAAATATAAACCTTTCAGTTTTCATGTAATCTACAGTAATAACCTGAAAGTTTTGTTGGATCTATAACAGCATATTTCAACTCAATAAATTACTATCATCCTTTGAAATTGTATTTTAAAAGAATATTTAAAATACGCCTCATTCTCCGGCTCTACAGATGAAAGTTAGCTGATGGAAATTAATCATTTCATCAACTAGCCATATATAGGCTAAGGTTTTTGATAGATAGTCAACATGAAAAATTCAATGCCATGGCCGGATATCAACAACGGATCTCATGGTTTCCGTTCTGTCGCCCTTACCCATTGAGCTACCATTGCCAACGTGCCGTCCTTGTCATGACTCTATCATGCACGAAATTACGTCTCTACAAATAGGCTTGGAGGGGAGCTTAGGAATTGTGACTAAAGACGACATTTTATGTCTATATTCTAGAGGAACGGGTGAGGTGAGAAAATAGTAAGACGCCTGGAAGTCATGATAGCATAGTGCAGGGTTCCCAATATCCGTAGTTTGTTAGTTTCCGGACGTGGCTAAAAAAAGAGAGCAAGTTTCATAAAACAGAGTGTTAAGTGTACTATTTGAAAGAATAATTTTTATTAGATTGTTTAATGTCTTAAATACCTCCTAAACGAATGTTGAATCATAAATAATTTAAAATGCATGAGAAAAATGTAAATACAACTGGTACTTAACCAATATTAACAAAATTGAGAAACAAAGAAAATGTATAACATTATTTACTGAAACTCTCAAATACACAAATTCAAAGTTAGAAAACAACTGCTGTTACACATATCTGTATTTCTAAGTAGTTTTATGAAGAACTATTCATTATAAAAATGTTTTTCAATTATATAATTTTTAGTAAATGTTTGTTTCCTCCTTTCTGAAAGCATTTTTATAGCTTCAAAATGTTCTTTACCTATGAGTATGTAACCTCCTGGGATATGGAGGGTATAGTGGATGACAGAGAGGATAAAAGAGGTTTTCAAATCCCTTTTGATTTGGAAAGGAAGTTTCTAGATAAAAATAAACCTTACAGTTTTCATGTAATCTACAATAATGACCTGAAAGTTTTTTTGGATCTATAACAGCATATATCAACTCAATAAACTACTATCACCCCTTGACATTGTATTATTCTAAATAATATTTAAAGTGCGGCTCATTCTACACCTATCGTACGTGGGTCACAGTATGTCCCACCTCTTCAGTGTTGGTACAAATATATTAGTATGTCATCGACAGATCAGAGTGCCATGGATATTATGTACTGTATATCATATAGTAAGTTGCTACAGATTTAGGTTAGCTGATGGAAATTAATCATTTCTTCAACTAGCCATATATACGCTAAGGTTTTTGATAGAGTCAACATGAAAAATGCAGTGCCATGGCAGGGATTTGAACCACGGATCTCATTGTTTCCGTTCAGTCGCCCTTACCCACTGAGCTACCATTGCCAAAGTGCCGTCCCTGATATGGCATTGAAATTTTCATTCTGACTCAATCTATAGAAGCCTTTGCCTATATACGTGTAGTGTAAAGGAATGATTAATTTCTATCAACTAAATTATATAACAAGAATTAAGTGATAAAATGTGGGACTCAAGTACAAACGGTGTATCTCGGAAACGAGAGCACCTACAGGTTCACCGGAAAATGCACGAGTCAACTGGAGAATTTGATATCAGTGCGGCAAATTGGTCATGGTAGCTCAATGGGTAAGAGTTACTGGTCAGAAACCAGTAGATCCGTGTTTCAAATCCTGGCAATGGCATTGAACTTTTCATGTGGACTCTATCTACTATAGATTGGTGCAAAAAATTCATGCAACAAATGCTGTTTTATTTTCGGTTTACCCTTTAATCGCATTTAGTTAATAACACAGAATATAGAAGGAATGCCAATTTGACCCTATGTGTGCTATGTGACAATTGTTATTCGAGCTTACATATATATTGATCTAATTATTTCAGAGTCTAAGATTTATCTTTGATTTCTTACTCTGAAGAATTGCGTTGTGAAAGCAAGAGTTCATTTTTATGAATGTTGTATTGCTCCTACATTCATGATTTGTGTGAACTTCTTCTCCAATTTTGGAGAAACGGATCCAATATTCGTCCTCCACGTTTAAATGCCATGTTGTGATCAGAACATAGTTATTTTATGGAATAAAACCTGGAGATCAATTGTGCAACTCACGGTCAGTAATCAGTTCACAAACTCGCTTTAGTTAAAACCATCTGTTGCTTATTTCAACACACTGGGCCTCTAAACAACATACTAGTAATTGCACAGTGGTGTTCGTTGAATGGAGTTGTTTAATCATCATGTTCTTTACTTTAGTTGTACATGTTGGCAATGAAAACGCAAAGAAAGCTTTAGCCCCTGCGTATTTTTTTTTTTTTTTTTTTTATTCACGTCCGCCCCAACGTTAAGTTATATTGGACGGTGAATGAATGATGTGAAATGATGCTCAAATGAGTCCAGTATCCATGGAGCTTAGAGCTACCCGCAATTCGTCTTGAAGGCTAAGGGAAAACCCCGGAAAACACCTCATCTAGATGACTCACCCTGACCGAGATTTGAACTCGGGAACTCTTAAACGTGAGGCAGATATGCTAGCATACTCGCTACGGAGGCGATGAGCTCCTGCGTACATCCAACCTTTGAATTGCTTTCTTTGTCATACTTTCTTCAAAACTGTATGGAAAGGTACGTTATATCTGCTGGCATTATGCAAAACACTGACCATTGTTTATTTCCTTTTGTTTTTTGGCCTTCAGGTTGTGTGTATTGTTTTGTTATGTAGGTGTAAAAGAATGACAAAATTAGCATTCAAGAAATACTCAGAACTAAGGAACAAAATCTTTGTACTAGCCTTTGTACTTTGTACTAATCTTTGTTTTAGGACCACGCTGGGTGGGACTGGCCTACCGGGGAGTTTCTTACTGGTCAGTTGTAGGGACTCGGCTATCTGCACCGTCGTGGCTGACTGGAACGTCGTCCTCCGTGTTTCCTCGCCTCATCCTTCTCAGGAGTGCTGCACTTGCGGACTTAGGTACAATAGACCAATTTCGCACCTCCTTAGCATAGTCCAGTTGAAGAAAGCTGAAGTTGAAGAAATTATGGTGTTGTTGTGGTCGATTAGATAAATATTGTGGAGGAGAATATTATAGGCAGTTGTATGCAGTTATGACGTTCAACATCTTAGGAATCTCCTTTTCCTGTGTCATAAATGCGACAAATGGCATTCGAATTTAAAAACCCGACCTAGAATTTGCGTGAACGTTTCTGAGTATTTCGAAGTACCTAATATATTGGGTTCTGAAAACTAACCTATTTTATTTTTGTGTTCCGAGTTTCAATTCCCATTCATTCTATCTGCAATACCCATCAATGGTGTGGTTCCTCTTTTATTGATTAGAATGGCAAAAAATTTAAATGGCAGCATACAGCTAGCCACATTTCAAACATTATTTATCACTTACCCTGTTGTACACATCTTGTATACGCAACCAAAAATAAATTGATACAATTTCTTCTAAACTGTTATTGGAACTTGGAGCAGATAGAAAGACATGTTGTCGCTTAGGAGTACGTTGAGAAAATAGTATGAGTATATTGACCTTATTATAAACAGATATTATATCAGAGTAGCTGTTATAGTTCACTGACTGTCCGCCAGAGGAGAAATCTTGCACTTCTAAGAATCGATCCTTTACGGAGTGCGCCTTGGTACCGAGAGATGGCACTGCTAGTGATCTGTGTCGCTGTGAAGGTATTGTAATAATAGTTAGAGAATCTGATAAGAAATTGTAATTATGAGTTTCAGCAGTAGCTGATTATTACATGCTTTTCTTGAACCAGAAAGTTACTAGCAGCTATTGTGAAAACTGGGACAGTAGGGAACGAGCAAGTAATTGTTTGGCAGAGATGATTTCTTCTGCAGCATGTAAACCTTGTGAGATTTGAGAACTGTACACTTGTTGACTCATTTCCAAGCTAGACTCTTCTTCGAGACGCCGAAGTATGAACACCAAGCGATCCATCGAGAGACAACTCCTAGCCAGCAGAGCAGCAATGCCCAAGCGGCCCTCCTAGTGCTTGGCCTCCGCTGCGAGGAAACTGGTGGGAAGCGCCGCATAAACTTCACTGCTGCAGCCTGGGACAGCTTCGTGCCTGCCTACTAGACTGCAAGAGAAGGCCGCTTTTTTGTAGCCGCATCAACTCGACTGCCGCAGCCTGGGACAGCCTTGTGTCCGCTAGACTGCAAGTGAAGACTGCTTCTTCGTAGGAACAGCTTTGTGCCTGCGAGCAAACAGGAAGCAGAAACAGAATTGTAATTGGGTAGGATAGCAAGGCCGCAGCCAGCAGTCCTAGACTGGTTGCTTAGGCGCCTTAGGGTAGGCTCTCTGCTATCCGTGCTGATTAGCGCCCTAGACGTGCTCTATCAAGTCTCACTCCTCTTTTCATCTATTCTATCAAACTCCATTCTCATTGCACTGCCATGCAACAACCCAACATGACTACATCACATGCGCCCACAGCTCTGACTGTCCCTCTCCCAGCAGAGGAATTTCCTGTCCTAGAAGTCCGGACTGAACCATCTACTGACGACTACTACCTGTCAGGTGGCAACATCTCCACATTTATGGGTGAAGCCCTAATTGTCAACCCGAGTTTCCCGCTAGCACGAGGTTTGTTGAGGACTCTAAAACAAGAGCAGCGGCAAGCCCGCATCAAGTACCTTGACCAGGTGGACGCACAAATGTTTGCAGTCCCATCTTCCGACGAACTCTGCCTCACAGCCGCAGCCTTCCGCATTTACTCGTACCATAGATCGAGGTTGGACGCCATCACTGAGTACCTGTTGAAACATGAAATGCATCAGTTAAACTACTGGCAAACACCCCACCTTAAAAGAACAGCAAAGGGGTCAATGTGCAACACCGAAAACCCACCACCAGCTATATCAAACAGCTATGCCGCTCTCTCAGAGTTAAATGAAGCGAGTGAATTCCCAGAAACATCAGAAGCAACTCAAAAAAGGCGTAAGTGCTCCACGCCCCCTTCTCATGCCGAATCCATGGATGAGGACCGGGTTGAGGCTGTACAAGCTCCAGCCCATGGAACCCAACCAACCAACGCTCCAGGAGCTACAGCATCACAGAAAACAACTCCCATATACTTGCGTGATCCGGAACAAGCCCGTGAAATCACCCAAGTGCTGCACAATGGTCACCCAGAAATAAGGTTTACCATTAAAAACATGGGTGGCACCATAGCAATCCTGCCAGACACGCCCACTGACCACCGCCATATACGTAAAGTCCTCAATGAATGTGAAGTGCAATATCTAACCACCCTTCTGCCAGATGAGAAGCTACTTTATGTGACTTTGAAGGAATTACCAATGTACGTCACAGAAGAAGAGGTACTAGCCCACCTGAAGACCTTGAAATATCCAGTGGAACGCGTGGGACAATTGCGATCCAACCGCACTCCCGGGCAACAAAAGTTACCACACTTCAGGATAGCACTGAAGAAGGAACCTCGCTCCTCAGACATTTACAAAGAGACGCGCATGTTTGATGCCAAAATTAGGGTTGAAGCTTACCGACCACCCGCTCGCCCTCTTCAGTACACAAACTGCCAACAATTCCAGCACAGTGCAGCAGGTTGTCGTCTGGTACCTGTGTGCACATTCTGTGGGGAACCCAGGCACAGACGCACAGACTGCAAAGTTATAGGTATACCTGGAGCTAAACCAGTCTGTTACAATTGCGGTGGGGATCATTCCTGCCGTTACGCCAAATGTCCCGTACGGCAGGAAGCCAGGATCGAAATGGTCCTCAATAAGAATGGACAGCGTACTATACATGACGCACCTCCCAAAATCACGAATTCACTGGGACTACCGAAGGAAGCATTTAAAGGCACCCGTTGCCCAGGGCTACCTCCGGTACAGCGACTGCAACACAAGTCCTATGCAGCAGCTCTGGCTTCTGGCCCGCAACCATCACAGCAGATATCTGCACAAATGCCACTTGCCTCGGAGTCTACATCTTCTCCGATCAACCACAGGGCACCGACAGCACCACCTAAACAGGCTGTATCGCTCACACCCAGTATAGAACGAAACAACAGCTCACACAGACAGGTTCCCCCTGTCGCCACCACCTCCAAGGGGCGTCAGTTGGAGACAAGAACTCCAGCACAGCAGAGATTGCTGCCACGTTCCTCAACGGCACCTCCACAGTCCACCTCACAACCCTCCATCCCATATCCACCTGATGAGCAGTTCCTTAACCTACTGTCACGCATACCGCTCAATCTACAGGCCGACTTCGCTGCAGACCTAGCGGACGCTCTTACCAAAAGACCCTCAAGCATCCTACCTCAAACCATCCTAGTCCACACCGTCTATGTCTTCTTCGGTAAATATGGCGGACACGACTAGGATCATCAACCAACTCCTAAACTTACACATATGTTCATGGAATGCTAATGGTCTCCGCCACAAACTAAGAGAGGCAGCAAACCTTCTGGCTGTAAACAAGGTGGACATATTTCTAGTCCAAGAAACGCACTTTACTCCCAACATCAAATCTACAATATCTGGTATGTTGTGCCATCGTGCGGATAGAGCTGACGGCTATGGAGGAACGGCCGTGTACATACGGCGTGGTATCCAGCACTTCAGGATACATTTACCAGCCACACAAGGCTTGGAAGGCACAGGGGTCCAACTTCAGGCAGACAAGAGCCCACTCAATATCTTCTCAATTTACATCCCTCCAGGCAGAACCATTTCCTTCCAGGACCTGGATGTGATATGTACTGGTACCTCTACGACAGCTCTTGGCGACTTTAATGCCAAGAGCACCCTCTGGAACTCCACCATCACAAATCCAAGAGGTCGTCTCCTAGAAAGGTATCTGGAGCGCAGAAATCTGGCTGTACTTGCCTCTTCTTCCCCCACTATCACCTACGGGGATCGACGACCGCCTGACTGGTTGGATATAGCTCTTCTTCATAATGTACGCTGTCATCCCACTATATTCTCTATTCCTGAGCTGTCCTCTGACCATTACCCTCTGTTACTCCTCTTTCAGGCTAAAGTAAAACCAAAAACCTTAACACAAACAATACATCCCAGGAACACAAATTGGAACCTCTTCTCCAACATTATGGCTAGCAAACCGGTCGTAATACAGCCATGTCCCACCCCTGCCTTTGCTGATGAACTAGCAAATTCCATCACCACCACCATGGTAGCTGCCATGAAAGCAGCAACACCAGTTCGACGAGCTCCATACAATCCACAGAAACCCCTTCCCCAACCAATACGTCAGCTAATAACCGCCAAAAACAGAGCAAGGCGTAGATACCAAAACACACGCAACCCACAGGACAAGCATGAGTGGAATAGACTCCAGGCTCTGATAAAAATGGAAATCTCAGACTTCAGCAACGATGAATGGGAAAGACGTCTCAGCACCCTTGATCCTGCCGATGTCTCCCTCTGGAGGATGTCTAAGGCATTGCTGCGCATCCCCTCCTCTGACCCACCACTGACCGATGGGAGACGATTAGCCCAATCGTCCAGAGAAAAGGTGGAACTACTTGCCGAACACCTGGCCTCCACCTTTCATCCAGCTGAGTCCCCAGATGCTGAACAGGTAGCAGATATAGAAGAGGAAGTGAGTCGCTTCATTCACTCTCCTTATGAAGCACACGACATACCCCTTACAACACCCCAGGAAGTTGGAAAAATCATTGTCCCAGTTCGTCCTTTTAAAGCTCCTGGGTATGACAAAATACCCTACGCCGCCTTCAAAGCCCTTCCGAAGAAATGGATTGACCTACTCACCCACCTATTCAACAGTCTTCTTCTCCTCTCTCACTTTCCTGCTGCATGGAAGCATGCTCGCATAATCACCCTCCCTAAACCAGGCAAAGACGCCAAAAACATCATAAATCACCGCCCAATCAGCCTTCTCCCTGCCATTAGCAAATTATTTGAAAAGGTGCTTCAACGTCGCCTACAGCACATCATGGGTGATCTAAATATCCTCAGACCCGAACAATCTGGTTTTCGGCGACAACATTCCACCTCAAACCAACTCCTACGCTTCGTCGACGACACCATCCGTGGCTTCAACAACAGACACTATGTTGTAGCCTTATTTCTTGACATCTCCAAGGCCTTCGATTCTGTCTGGCACGAAGGTCTTCTCTTTCGCCTAATCCAATATGCCTTCCCCGCTTACCTCATCCATCTACTTCATAAATATCTAGCAAATCGCACCTTCGTCATTGCTAGAGACGATATTGAATGCCAGCCATACTCTATTCTCGCAGGAGTTCCACAGGGCAGCGTCCTTGGCCCTCTGCTCTTCCTAACCTACATAAACACCATACCCACCATCAGTAGCTGCAACTTATATCTATTTGCGGATGACACAGCCATCTCCACAGCATCCACCAGACATCTGACAGCAGTACAGCGAACACAAATGTATGCTGATATGCTGACCGCGTGGTTCCTCACTTGGAGGCTACGGATCAATGCAAACAAATCGCAGGCTGTTACATTCAGTCGTCGCCAGCTGCATGATGTTCCTGAGCTGCGTCTGGCAGGAGCTGCCGTACAATGGAAATCGGAAGCCCAATATCTAGGGATAGCATTAGACACGCGCCTTACTTGGAAAGCCCATATCACATCGCTGGCAAATAAAGTCTCCAGAAGAATGTCCATGCTATATCCCCTCTACAACAGGAAGTCTCCACTAGCACTGAGAAACAAGCTACTCATATACAAACCGGTACTAAGACCCGCCTTGACATATGCCTGTCAAATATGGGGAGTTGCAGCTAAAACTCACCTCAACAAACTTCAAGTATTCCAGAACAGATACCTTCGCACAACAATAGGTTCTGATTGGTACATACCAAACGCTAACATACACGCTGACCTATCCTTTCCTACATTGACTGAATACATCCTTGACCTTTCACGCAAATTCTATGCCACCCTTCCAGACAGTTTCAATCATTTAATCCTTGGCCTCGGGGAGTAGGATATTGACCCAGGAAACACCTACCCTCACCCCAGAGCTGTTCTGGACACCTAACATCATCCCATCACAGAAACTCCAAATTTCAAATTATTATAAATTATTCTTTCACATTCACTCTACCCGACTTGACATTATCCTTCTAGAAACAAAACTCACCGTCTAACCACCATCTTTCTATTACATTGTCTAATGCCAGTAAGGCACAATGTCCCGAATGGCTAAATGTCGAAGGCCCCTGCTCTTCAGAGCAGGGTGCACCTTCAACGACACCACTGCTGCTGTGTGTGTACACTTGTTAATAGATTTCTGTTCTCAAAAGAGGCAGCGCACTTACTGCTTTGCCACAGAGATCTGTTGCTTATTTCCACACACTGGGCCTCTACACCACATAACAGTAATCGCACAGTGCTGTTCGTTGAATGGAGTTGTTTAATTATCATGTTCTTTGCTTTAGTTGTACATGTTGGCAATTAAAACGCAAAAAACCTTAGCCACTGCATATTTTTTTTTCACGTCCGCCCCAACGTTAAGTTATACCGGACAGTGAATGAATTTGGTGAAATGATGCTCAAATGAGTCCAGGATCCATGGAGCTTAGAGCTACCCGACATTCGTCTTGAAGGATAAGGGAAAACCCCGGAAAAACCTTATCTAGGTAACTCACCCTGACCGAGATTTGAACTCGGGACCTCTTAAACGTGAGGCAGATATGCTACCATCCTCGTTACCGAGGCGAACAGCCCCTGCGTATATACAACCGTTGAATTGCTTACTTTGTCGTACTTTCTTCAAAACTGTATGGAAGGGTACGTTATATCTGCTGGCATTTTGCAAAACACTGGCCTTTTTTTATTTCCTTTTGTTGCTTGGCCATCAGGTTGTGTGTATTGTTTTCTTATGTAGCTGTAAAAGATTGACAAAATTAGCATTCAAGAAATACTCAGAACTAGGGAACAAAATTTTTCGTACTAGGCTTTGTACTTTGTACTAACCTTTGTTTTAGGACCACGCTGGGTGGGACTGGCCTGCCGGGGAGTTTCTGACTGGTCAGTAGTAGGGATTCGGCTATCTGCACCGACGTGGCTGACTGGAACATCGTCCTCCGTGTTTCCTCGCCTCATCCTTCCCAGGAGTGCTGCACTTGCGGACTTAGTTACAATAGACCAATTTCGCACCTCCTTAGCATAGTTCAGTTGAAGAAAGCTGAAGTTCAAGAAATTATGGTGTTGTGGTTGATTAGATAAATATTGTGGAGGAGAATATTGTCACCCAATTAGCGGTAGGCATGAGGCCCACAGCTGTGAGGCCACGCCTCCCATTAGTCTCTGTCACTGACTGAGGGGTGGTTAGGGAAGGGTCGCTTGTCCTTAGGCGCTTCTCTCCCCTTCTTCTGCCCTCCGGAACTTTCGTGGGGGAAACCAGAGACTTCTAGAAGAACGGTGACATTCCTATAAAAAAAGGGTTTCAGAGAGACAGTCAGTCAGTGTTTGACGTGCTAGCGCCGTGTTAATGAACGAGAAGACTGTGTGTAATTGTGTACGTGCATCTGAACGGTAACGGACGAACTGGTGAATCGTAATTGGTGTATTACGTAATTTTATGTAATTGGCAAGTGTTCAAATGTAAGTCGGTGGAAATAAAGAACATTGTTGAGTTTGTGTAATTGGACTTTTCATTTCACGAACCCACAAAGTCACAATTGGTGTCAGAAGTGCGACATAACACAATGGAGGCAGCATTAGAAAAGATTTTAGCGGAACTGAAAGAAATGAAGACGGCAAATGAAAACCTCGCTGCAAAAACAGAAGCGGCAAATGAAAACCTGGCCGCGGAACTGAAACAAATAAAGAGCGAATTGACCACGGAAATGAGGGCAGCGAACGACAGTCTGGCCACGGAAATGAAGGAGGCGAACGAGGTCCTCGCCGCCAAATTTGAGGAACAGTTGGCCGGCATGAGGGATGACGTCACGAACCTGGGCAAGCGGATGGGTCAAGTAGACGACCGCCTTAATGATTTAGAGGAAAAAGCCGACACTAACCCCAAGACCCTGAACGCCGTGGTGGAAGACGTAGAAGACCTCGCTAACCGCGTTAACAACCTGGAGGGAAAGGCCGACAGCAGCGTCAAGTCCCTGAACGCCATGGTGGAGCACGTCGAAGGCAGGAAGCTGAAGGATTTGAAGGCCGACTCGCCGGGACGCGACACAACATCTGCGCGCGTCAAACCTCCCAAGTATGACGGCGCGTCAACGTTTGAGGTCTTCCGCCGCCAGTTCGACAAAGTGGCCAGGCACAACGGATGGTCACCGGAGGAGGAGGCCACACAGTTAATAGCCAGCCTACAGGGAAGAGCCGCGGAAGTCCTAAACGCGGTGCAGACGACGGCGGCGCCCAAGGACATCTGGGAAGCCCTGGAGGATCACTTCGGGAACCACCGCTTAGCCGCAGCATACCGCAGCCAGCTAAAGGCAAGGTCACAGCAGCTGGGGGAGACGCTGCAGGAGTTCGCCATTGCGATCGAGCAGCTGGCTAGCAAGGCCTTGGTTGACCTGCCACTGGAGTTCGTATCCCGGGAAGCCGCCTACAATTTTGTCGACGGGGTACGGGACACAGAGATTCGTCAGCGACTAATGCTCGGGGAGTATAAAACCATCCACGAGGCGCTGACAGCAGTATTAAGGATGGAGGCGGCCAAAATAACATCCATCCCGACGTCGAGAACGAGGAGGGTCCGCTACGCCGGAGACAGAAGAGCAGCTGAAGGACGCCGGCGAACACCTATTGGCCTGTGTTGGGGGTGTGGACAGCCCGGACACCTGCAGAGAGACTGCCCACACCAGGAACAGCAGCCGGAAAACGAGTAAGGGCCGTCGTGGAGAGGGGCACGTCAGCGTCATCACCACCCTCCCCTCGAGTGACACTGCGCGCCGTCAGCCGGCGTATGGATGACAGCCTCATCGCGGACGGTTGGATAAGAGGAAAGCCGTGCCGCGTGCTGGTGGACACCGGAGCGGCCGTGACCATCATCAGACCTGATGTGGCGAAGGTTTTGCCGACAAGGAAGCCAAGCCGGCCATACCAGCTTGTCACGGCATTGGGTGACACCTTGCCTGTGGAGAAGGAGGCCCTGCTGAAGCTGAACTTGGGAGGGAGAGCCGTTCGTCTGTGGGTGTTCGTCGCGAAGGTGGCTGAGGAGGTGATCCTGGGACTGGATGCCCTCAGGAGCCACGAGGCGACGGTCGACGTCGGCAAGAAGGTCCTGCGGCTTAACGGAGAAGAGGTTATACTCCGTCAACCCGAAGAGCGCCTTGGAATGTGCAGGGTCGTCTTGGACGAAGACGTGATTGTTCCCGCGAGGAGCGAGGTGGTGTTGGCGGCGCGACTTGAGTTACAGAGAACCAGGAACATGATGCTGGACCAGAAGACGCCTGTACACGGACTGTGTGTAGCCAGGGCATTGCTGCCGTGCCGAGAGGAGGTGCCAGTGAGACTGCTAAATCCAACGGACACCAATCATGACGTCCAGGCCGGGACGGAGTTGGGAACGTGCGAGCCCGTAGTGAGCGTAACGGCAATCGACAAGACACAGGAGCCGGCGCCGAAGCAACATCTGGGGCCCCGGCTAGAAGGCTTACTGGAGAGGGCGGCCGACCACCTGACCGCAGAACAGCTGGAGCAGGTTCGACAACTACTGGGGCGATACGAGCGCGTCTTCAGCCAAGGCGATAGTGACTACGGCCGCACAGACAAAGTGCTTCACCGCATCGACACCGGAGACGCCCGGCCTATTCGGCAACCACATAGACGCGTTCCGCTGGCGAAGCAAGGGGCGGTACGAGACATGCTGGAGGACATGAGATCCAGGGGAGTGATTGAAGAGTCCGACAGCCCTTGGTGTTCCCCTGTAGTCTTGGTGACGAAGAAGAACTGCGAGCTGCGCTTCTGCGTAGACTACAGAAAGCAGAACGCTGTCACCCGGAAGGACTGCTTTCCCTTACCCCGGATTGACGACACCCTGGACACGCTAGCTGGTGCACAGTGGTTCTCGACCCTGGACCTGAAGTCGGGCTACTGGCAGGTAGCTCTAGACCCGAGAGACAAGGAGAAGACCGCATTCTCGACGGGCCAAGGTCATTGGCAGTTCGCGGTTATGCCCTTTGGCCTCTGCAACGCACCAGCTACCTTCCAACGCCTCATGGAGTCAGTGATGAGAGGGCTGACTTACGATGCCTGCCTGCTATACCTGGACGACATCATCATCGTCGGGAAGACTTTTGAAGATCACCTCGAGAATCTGAGTAAGGTGCTACAGAGACTGCAGGCGACCAACTTGAAGCTGAACGCGAAGAAGTGCCAGCTCTTCCGCAAGAAAGTGAACTACTTAGGCCACATAGTCTCAGCAACCGGAGTGGCCACAGACCCGGAGAAGACACAGGCTGTGAGAGATTGGCCTCACCCAAAGGATAGGAAAGAGTTGCGCAGTTTCCTGGGGCTGTGCAGTTATTACCGCCGCTTCATAAAGGGGTTCTCCAACATCGCAAAACCACTCACCCGCCTGACAGAGGAACACCGGCCTTATGTGTGGGCAGAGGACGCCGAAAACGCTTTCCAGCACCTAAAGGAGACCCTGTGCAGTGCTCCAATTTTGGGTTTCCCACAACCGGGTGGCGCCTTCATTGTGGACACCGACGCTAGCGACCATTGCATTGGAGGTGTCCTATCGCAGATCCAGGACGGCCATGAGCGGGTGATAGCCTACTACAGCAAGACGCTATCCAAGGCAGAGAAGAACTACTGCGTCACCCGACGAGAATTATTGGCGGCAGTAAAGACCTTGGAGCACTTCCACAAGTACCTGTACGGTCAGCCATTCCACCTGAGGACTGACCATTCCGCCCTAACCTGGCTATTGAGCTTTAAGAACCTGGAAGGCCAGACTGCACGTTGGGTCCAGAGGCTGCAGGAGTACGACTTCACCTCGGAACATCGTAGAGGGAAGAGCCACGGTAACGCAGACGCCATGTCCCGAAGACCCTGTCCAGAAGAGTGCGGCCAGTGCACAAGTGTGGAAGAGAAGGAGCGTGCCGCAGCAGTCCGAGTAGTTGTGGCAGTGCCTGCGGACGGTTGGGATAGCGCAGGCCTGAGGAGGGAGCAGCTGGCGGACGCAGACTTGGGGCCACTCTTGAGGGAAGTGGAGGCAGGGACAAGACCAACCTGGGAGGATATCGCACCAAGGAGCGCCACCTACAAGTCGTACTGGGCCCAATGGGACCCGTTGAAGATCAGAGAGGGCGTGCGGTTCCGGGTATGGGAATCACCCGATGGGAAGACGCAGAGAGAGCAGTTGGTACTTCCCCGGAGTAAGGTCCCGGAAGTCCTGGAGGAAGTGCACGCCGGTACTTCGGGAGGACACCTGGGAGCGAACCGAACGATTGACAAACTACGGCAGCGCTACTACTGGCTGAGGCTCCGAGCAGATGCTGAGAGATGGTGCAATCAGTGCCATGTGTGCGCGGCGAGTCGCGGCCCCCAGACTAGGAGCCGGGGTCGCATGCAGCAGTACAACGTCGGAGCGCCATTCGAACGGCTCCCCGTTGACATTGCTGGACCGTTCCCAGTTTCCGACCGAGGCAACAAGTACCTAATGGTGGTCGTGGACTACTTCACCAAGTGGCCGGAGGTGTATGCCATCCCAAACCAAGAGGCAAAGACAATCACAGACTGCCTCGTGGAGCAAGTGTTCTGTCGATTTGGGGTGCCGTTAGAGCTACACAGTGACCAGGGTACCAACTTGGAGTCCAACCTAATGAAGGAGGCATTACAAAGGCTTGGGGTGAACAAGACTGGCACTACGCCTCTACATCCCCAATCGGACGGCATGGTCGAAAGGTACATCAAGACCTTAGAGGAACACCTGAGGAAAGTCGTGGCCAGCCATCAGCGAGACTGGGACGTCAAGGTGCCACTGTTATTGCTGGCCTATCGCTCGTCTACACACGACACAACTGGGATGACGCCAGCCAGCTTAATGTTCGGCCGAGAGTTACGCCTCCCTTGTGACCTGGCTTTTGGAAGCCCTCCGGAAGCGAAACAGCCAGCGACCGAGTATGTGGAGAACTTGGTGGACCATCTCCACACCATGCACGAGATGGCTCGCCAGAACATCCAGAAGGCGAGCGACCGCATGAAGACCAGGTATGACCGGCAAGCCAACAGCCAAGGGTTCCAGCAAGGTGACCTGGTCTGGTTGTACCGTCCTACCCGGACCAAGGGACGCTGCCCGAAGCTCCAGCAGCCATGGCGAGAACCGTACCGGGTTGTGAAGAGGATCAACGACGTGGTCTACCGCATCCAGAAGGTTCCCCGAGGAAAGATGTTGGTGGTACACCTGGATCGACTAGCCCGCTACGATGGTGCTGTTCGGGACGACCAGCTTTGAGGAGGGAGCAGTGTCACCCAATTAGCGGTAGGCATGAGGCCCACAGCTGTGAGGCCACGCCTCCCATTAGTCTCTGTCACTGACTGAGGGGTGGTTAGGGAAGGGTCGCTTGTCCCTAGGCGCTTCTCTCCCCTTCTTCTGCCCTCCGGAACTTTCGTGGGGGAAACCAGAGACTTCTAGAAGAACGGTGACATTCCTATAAAAAAAGGGTTTCAGAGAGACAGTCAGTCAGTGTTTGACGTGCTAGCGCCGTGTTAATGAACGAGAAGACTGTGTGTAATTGTGTACGTGCATCTGAACGGTAACGGACGAACTGGTGAATCGTAATTGGTGTATTACGTAATTTTGTGTAATTGGCAAGTGTTCAACTGTAAGTCGGTGGAAATAAAGAACATTGTTGAGTTTGTGTAATTGGACCTTTCATTTCACGAACCCACAAAGTCACAATATTATTGGCAGTTGTATCCAGTTATGACGTTAAACATCTTAGGAATCTCCTTTTCCTGTGTCATAAATGCGACAAATATCATTCGAATTTTAAAAAACCCGCCCTAGAATTTGCGTGAACGTTTCTGAGTATTTCCAAGTACCTAATATTTTGGGTTCTTCTGGAAAGTAATTTATTTTATGTTTGTGTTCCGAGTTTCAATTCCCATTCATTCTAACTGCAATAGCCATCAATGGTGTGGTTCCTCTTTTATTGATTAGAATGGCATATAATTTAAATGGCAGCATACGGCTAGCCACATTTCAAACATTATTTATCACTTACTCTGTTGTACGCATCTTGTATTCGCAACCAAAAATAAACTGATACAATTTCTTCTAAACTGTTATTGGAACCTGGAGCAGATAGAAAGATATGTTGTAGTTTAGGAGTACGCTGCAAAAATAATATGGGTACATTGACCTTATTATAAACAGATGTTATATAAGAGTATCTGTTATTGTTCACTGACTGTCCGCCAGAGGAGAAATCTTTCACATCTAAGAATCGATCCTTTACGGAATGCGCCTTGATGCCGAGAGATGGCACTGCCAGTGATCTGTATCGCTGTGAAGGTATTGTATTAATATTTAAAGAATCTGTTAAGAAATTGTAATTATGATTTTCAGCAGTTGCTGATTATGACATGCTTTCTTTGAGCCTGAAAATTACTAGCAGCTATAGTGAAAACTGGGACAGTAGGGAACAAGCAAATAATTGTTTGGCAGAGATGGTTCCTCCTGCAGCATTTATACTTCCTGAGATTTGAGAACTGTGTGCATTGGATATTTAACTTCCTTTCAAACTTTTGATGGTACTTGTAAACAATTATTATGGGTACACTTGTTAATAGTTTTCTGTTCTCAAAAGAGGCAGCACACTCACTCCTTTGTCACAGATATGTTTTAAATATTAATATTTAAATAACTTAACTTACTTGTATATTTGAAACGTTTTCAAGATCATTCAATCTCATCCTCAGCTGTTTGGTGACTAAACGAACATACCTATTCTTAAATTTATAACTTTATCACGCTTTCTGGTTATGAATATTTTTTCCCAAATATCCAATTCTATGGGTGTACAAGTTTCTCTTAGTTTTTCCTATGTAGTCTTTTTCACAGGTTTCACAATTTATCTGATTTACTCCTGATTTCAAATGGTTGGGGATTGAATTTTTTAGTGGTTTATTTAGCAGGTTCTTCAGACTGAAATTGTTTTGGGGTGCTAGTTTTTAAGTTTAGCTTTTTGAACATTCGTTCAAATTCTCTAAAAGCCCATGAATGGTAAGTGAATTTTCTATATTGCCAATTTGTGTTTTTAAGTGTTGTGAGAGTGGTATTTTTATATTATTTTCAGTTTTTCCTTTTTATTCATCATGTTCCTTAGGAAGGCAGGGTTGAATCCATTTAATACCGCTATCTCTTTTATGTGTTGCTGTTCTTTCAAAAATTCCTCCTTACTCAGTGGGATGTTGTATACCCAATGAATTAGACTTCTAAAGGCAGCTAGTTGATGTGAAACTGGGTTTTATTCATGTTTCTTTATGTACTTATATATGTGTGTGGGCTTCCTGTATATTCCAAAATCTACACCATGACGATTTCTAGTTATGTTTAAAGTTATCTTGAATTATTACTTAAATTTAGCCTACGTGTTCAGATACACTGAACGCTACAAAATATTACGCAACTGCCATTTCGTAAAATTGTGATTAAATTAGCACACGTTTCTCTTCCTGCAAGCGAACACAAAATGGCTGCAGAGGAGGGAAAGTCAAAGCATTTCATGCATTCTGCAACAGAGTGCATCAGTTTCAAGATTAGGATATCATTGTGTCCGATATTGGGAAACTATCCAATAATCAGCTCGCTTCCCCTATTGTATAATGTTGTTCATCTTTGTAATGAGAAGCAACTCCTTACAGTTTAAACACATGTTAATGACAATGGAAGATACAAAACAAAATAAAACATTTTAATTTATTTCATTATTCTTTAATCTCTAAATAAAGCCTGTGAACTATTACATGAGGAACACACCAAAATGCAGTTCATATTATGTCAGATCTTATTCTCCACAATTAACACATTGGACTGATATTGTCCAATAACATAAACAGAAAAATTAATATGGCATTTCCAAGATACTCAGCATGTTAATATCTGTAGCATACAATCATGAATACAACTTTTTATAGAGCATTAATTGATGAACTATTTTCAACATTTTATTTTATTTCAATATTTATTTTCAACTGAGGCTGGGGGAACAGTTGTCGATAATTCGTGGCTGCGTGGCACAGGGCGGGTGACTGAGGAGATATTTGGGTACGCCAAAGGGTGTTACTATTCATACCAATAACGGAAAGCGCCATACAGAAGTAGCAGCCAGTTATATGATTGCTTTGCTCCCTCCCAATCATTGGTATAGCGACATTTATGGATCACACTTTTCCATTTAGACATTCAGGTAGATTTGTGGAACAACTGCGACAAAAATACGGGTGCATACAGTTTGTCGTGATCATTACTTTGCAGACAAAATAAAGATCGTGTGCCTTATTTACCATGGGAGTTAACGGTACCTTTTGCGATTTAAATGCAAAAATTAATTGTGTTAGTAACGCACTTACGCGGCATTTTGTAATTTTCTCGAAATGTGTGTTATTTTAAAGGCATTAAAACACAGTTTGGCGCACTTACAAACTAAACACTGAACTCAGTTGCTAAAGGAATAGAAAGCTGAGCGTTGGACTCCACCTGCTAGTCTTATATCAACCCTCAACATTTCGTTACAGTCTGTTTCAAAAATATGTACTCAAACTAACTTCTATTAGTAAATCGAAGCCTGACGCAACAGTCTGAACTTGGTATTGTAGAAATGAGAACCAATCTACAAAACTGATGGACATTTTCGTGGTTAGTGACCCAAAATTAGTAGGTTATGAATAATTTTAACTTAAATACATTTTGGCTTTAACCCGCGTAATTGTTGTTCTGTTTGAGTAGTTAATGGAGCATACGTTGTTCAGTCTTGCTTGGTTGTAAGATCATTTTAGTGAAAGGTCAAAGGGTTAATTTATGAAGGGTAGTAGTACATATTATTTATAAAATATATTGCATTGTACTCAATCCGATTCCGAGAGTTCAGTAGAAATACAAGCTGGGGGTTCCCCTGGAATTACACAGGTATTTTTATGTATTGAGAGTGTGTGTTAGGTAGTGTAGGTGTGTGTGAGTTTCCATTTTGTGCAGTAAATCATTTCCGAGGTATTTCTTGTTGCATGCCTACATTTTTATGTCTTGTACTTATTCCTCTCAAATCGGAAGTTTTTATCCAATCCATTTTATCTCTGTGCAATGCAAAGAGAAAGAAATTTCGAAGCAGTTTTACTGGGACCAGCCCTTTAAGGATTTGACTATCGCTTAAAGGATCTTGTAATATGATTTTCACTTTGCACATAAAATAATTAGCAATAATGGAATGTAATCAGATATTTATCTCGAATGACCTGAAATCCTTTGAAGAAAAGGTAGCGTTTGTTACAATATGTTTACAAGAGTAAACACGCGTGAGCGAACGCATCTAAATTGCTCTTTTGTCTACCACACCATAGTAGTTGGACAAGGCATTGCATTCTACCCAAAAATTCAAAACGAAGTTTCACTTGAAGTATACGTTTTAGGGTCCCATATATCAGAAAAGATTTAACAAAAAGGTTCTCGTATGCATATGTTAGAGCAGACTAATTGGAAAATATTACATCATTTACCACAAATCTGGTACTTATACTTAGTACATAAACATTTCATGAAAATGCCCATTCTTCAGGCTAGCCATTGCATGGAGCCTTCTTTCGACAACTTTATGTTCACGTAAGTGTCTCTTATGTTTTGGTAAAGAACTACATGTCAAGGTATGTTTCTGGGTAAAGGAATGTATATTTTGAATTACCTTAGGACATCCTTAGAATTCTTCTTCATTCCAAGTAATTTGTTTAACTGGCAAACCGACAAGTATAGGGCAGATATAGAGAGGGATGGGTTCGATTTCCGTGGCCGACCTAGCTGACCCATGGACTTCTTCGGGTGTTTTCCCATGTCGCTACACGAATGCTGGGTAGGTTAATTACATTCCCCGAGTTTCCTGTCCCTAAATTTTATCTCCATTATCATTTCACATCATCCCTCAACTGATGGTCTCTTTCAGGGTAGAAGTGTCTACGGGATTCTCGGTGATGCATAGCCGGACAATATGCTCTGAGGTAAACTACTTCCTCCTCCGGTCTCCGGACTTCTTCTGGGAACATTTCGGGACCGCCAGCCAAGGAGAGTTGCAGCTCGGCTGCTGGGCTTGTTGCCGTCCCGCTCTACGGAAGCGTGTCCGCTGTACTGGCCTGTCGGGGAAAACTCTAAGTTAACTGTACTGGCGTGGTGCCCTCCTCCTCACGCCTCATTCTTCCTCTCGGAGGTTCCCCACTTGGGGACATTGCGGCCTACGTACCGAATCCCCTCCATAGTGAAATCCTAATCCTAGTCCTAATCATGAAAGTACAGAAAATCACTGCTGTGTATAATTAGAATGCCAACAGTAGGTACGTTCTTCTTCACTGTCAATCAGTAAAAGTATTTTCTGTAAAACTACGAATTTCCAATTAATTATTTGTTGAATTTATACTTAACAAAATTTTAATTAAATTTTAACTAGGTAGCATAGTCCAATTCTTCCTTTCTACTTCTGCTCCCCAATTCTTCGTTTCCTCATGAAGAAACCATAACTTTGGAGCCGATAGAGAACCAGGATAGGTGATCAGCCCAATGCCTGATATGAAGATAACCAAAGTGGAATATATATATAAGAGGGCAAATTAATAATAGGAAAGATGATGCAGAAACTGGTGGAATACTGCCGTGGGAAACAGGATGACCCGGACAAAACCCGTCCCAGCGCCATATTGCCCACCACAAGTCTCCATCTGTGGTCACCTGGCATCGAACTCGTGCCGCCTTAGTGAGAGACATGCGGTCGAAACACTTCCAGTAAGCTTATCCTGGAGTAAAACAGCCGTTGCTAAACTATATTATTTGCGTAACAGTTTGTAACAGTACTCTTACAATCACAGTACATTTCCAACCCACTCGTTCAAAATACGTATTATTCCATATTTTCTAAATTCGCATCTGCATTTACACAATTAGTTTCGTAACTCATATGGGTATAATTTGTCAAATCATGTCATGCTTCAAGTTCCATGATGTTCCTAAGAAATTACGAGGAAAGAGAGGAATGGTGCTAAAGTTAAGATAAATCGCTATTGGGAAATTATATCTAAAGACAAACAACAACCCGGGAAATATTGATGGTATAATATAATTTGACATTAATTACACTCTTTCAATAACAACGACTTTAACAAGTTTTAGTGTATATCTTACGAGTAGCACGTTAGCGGAACTCTTACTAAATGTAATGAGAATCTAAAGAGCATTTGATGCCTTACTTAGAAAATTCAAGCTGCTCATTTTGTTTCGCTTACAAATGAATTGATGATTGAAAATGATGAACAAATCTTTGAAGATATTGTATAACTAATTAGAAAACGCTAAAGCTTTTCTCTGTGGAGGTGGGAAGTTGCTTGGTATGAACTTCTATAATGCCTATTGTATGAATCTGCAATGTTTAGATAATATAATTTAACGTTTCTTTAACTGCAGTTGGTAGACGAATTCCTATATTCAGGGCAAATGTTTTCTCATTTGAAACCTAACTGGCGAAATTGGGTGTCACATAGCTGGGTTTGCTTGTACAGAACTACGCCACGATGCTGCAAATGTCCTCCACCTTCGGCTAAACCAGAATTTATCGAAAAATGTTCCTTCCATTTATGTGGATAGAAATCATATGTTTATCATAAACGCAAACTCGCAGTTCATGTATTTAACAATATGTGAGTTATGTTGTATATAATGTGCGCCCGGATGTTTAATTAGGCACATTCCAGAAACATTTCATCACTATAACTACGAAATATGTCAACGGTGTACAGTAATAATGTAAACTTGTGAAATTCGTGTTAATATAAACAATTTAACATGCTGGGGAAATAAGTAAAAAGAGACGTGCCACTGAAAGATAAAAACACATAAAAGATACGGGATGACAAAAAGAAACAAATGAATAGCAGATGTTGAAAATGAGGGATATTCATTCAAGACTGGCTGAAACATCCGTTTCGTAACGTCTTATCGATCAAAGAGTAATGCCGGGTGGAGGGCACACCGCCAGGCTCCACGCAAAACGGCAGCCGGTATAGGGGTATCCAGCTAATTTGCGAAGAGAAGCGAAACGCCGTATGCTCTGTTTGGTTTTCAATGTATAACCCTGTACCTTGAACAAGCCATAATTCACAATTACCCATTCCAGTTCCTATAAAGGTCGTGCTTTAGAGACAATTTGGGAGGTAAACATAAAGATAATGTATGTAATAGACGAAATGGCAATATATAGTGATCATGAAGTTCTCAGGCTCGTGAATGATGAAGCAATTGATGGAATGATGGCGAGGAAATCCGTAGGTCCCGCAAAACGATCCGCCTTTGCACCGCGTTGCCAACCAACGTTTTCGCTTCGCGGTTGCCTGCGATCGAACCCGGGCCGCCTTGGTGGCAGTCAGGCGTTCGAGACACTCGGCGCGGCCATTAGTCTTATTGTTCACTTGGAAAATATGCTAAGAAATAGTTGTTTATGCTTGCAATGCTGACATAACGGCAGAGGTAGTTTGCTATCCTGGCATAAGAGTTGACGGTCTGCTGAGGGAAATCGAGAGAAAGCAAGAGGAGATGGAAGGCAACTATCGGACAATCGTATTACATGTTGGGAGCAATGACTTGCGGAGAAGTGTTAACTATGTGTTGGGTAACATGTACGACTTAGTTAAAAGAACAATACAGCTGTTTCCTTCAGCAAAAATAGTCGTCAGTGGAGTACTAAGACGACGCGACTCCAGCTGGAGAAAGGTGATGCAGGTAAATGAAGCTTTTTCATGGGTAGCGGAGCGACTGGGTGCTCAGTTTCTTGACCCGAATTCGTGGATTGAAGACTGGGACTATGGACGGGATGGAGTACACTTGAACCGAAGAGGATCGTCAAAGCTGGCAGCTTTGTTCGCGAGGGTGACGAAGTGGGCTGACGGCAACGAGCCTCAAGGGCAGCAATGACACCAACTTCAGGAAACCGTAGACTTTCAGGTAGGGGCTGATTCCTTAAGGCTGCTACAGGTAAATTGCCGTAGTATTAGGAATAAAATTGTTGAGTTTTGGAATTTAGTAGAAATATGCAATCCAAGTGTCATTATAGGTACGGAATCATGGCTGAATATTGACATTAATGATTCAGAAGTATTCAGAACAGATTACAGGGTGTTTAGAAGGGACAGGGATGGAAGGGGAGGGGGAATCTTTATTTGCGCTAAATCAGAGCTAAACAGCAAAGCATTATGGGTAGAAGAAGAGGTTGAGATTATGGCAATCGAAATTATTGATCAAGCAAACAAAGGAAATAATTTAACAATAATAGCTTGCTATAGACCACCTGGAGAAACTGATTATGCTACACTTCATAAACTAGTGGAGAAAATCTCTTCCGAAGGGGAAAAAAATGTTATATTAGCAGGGGGTCTAAATCTGCCAAATGTAAGCTGGGACGGACAGTTAATAGGAGGTGAAGCTCAAAAGCTTGTTAACTTTCTGGTTTGGGAGCAGGGGTTATTTCAAGTAGTGAAAACTGTTACTCGACAAACAGCATTACTGGACGTATTTTTATGCAAACCTGAGTCATTGTTTTCTGCATGCGATGTCTTGCCAGGTATAAGTGACCATCAGTGTGTGCAATTAGACATAAACTGGAAAGGGCAGACAAACCGGTTTGAAACGGAACAAGTAATTAGTTGGGATTTCCATAGGGCGAACGGGGAGGCTATCCAAACATTTCTCCGGGAAAAATATGGGATATTTGTAAAATCTGCCACTAGTGTAAATGAAGCATGGGTTAATTTCAAAACACTTATCCTGGAAACAATTAGAGAACACGTACCTTTTAAAGTTATTAAACATAAAGCGGATCCAGAATTTTATACAAAATGTATTAGGAAACTTAAAAGAAAGACTAGGCACGCTTATAATAAAAGGAAGATATCAGAATGGCATCTTAACAAATTTAAAGAATTAGCTAAACAATTACAAGACGAAAAGTTGCAAGCGCAGGAACGATTCTTAGATAACGTTTTTAGCGGGACAAATAATTGTTGGAGATCATTTTACAATTATGTAAAAAGACGCAGGGGAAATAAAGAGAGCATACCAGATTTTAACGTTAATGGGATAGATGTATTAAGTGATAGGGACAAAGCTAATATATTAAATTCGCATTTTGTATCGGTTTTTCTTAAATCCGACGATAGTTCCGAACAGGAAATTGGGGAGAGTGGAGAAACGATTTTTCGAATAATGGCGCCCAAATTACGCAAAAGGATTAAGATGCTGCAAAACCGAAAATCAAGGGGACCAGATAATATACCTCTTGAAATATTAAAGCTTGGGGGTGAAGCCATGATTCCCTATCTAATGCTCTTGTTCAACATGTCAATTAACAACTGTGCCTTACCGGAAGCCTGGAAAACAGCTATTATAGTTCCGATTTATAAAGGGGGTAATAAAACAGAAATAAATAATTATCGGCCAGTTAGTCTAACTTCAGTAGTATGTAAATTAATGGAGCATTTAATTGCAGAATATATACGAGAGGAGTTAGAAAATAAAAAGTGGTTTAATGAAGCGCAACATGGATTTAGACCTGGGTATTCGTGCGAAAGTCAAATTACTTCATTATTTCAAGATTTGGCAGATGAGGTAGATGCAGGGGGAAGAACTGATGCAGTGGTAATTGACTTTTCTAAAGCTTTTGATGTAGTGCCACATAGTTTACTTATTTGTAAGCTAGCTAATACAGGAATTGACAAACGCGTAGTATTATGGGTTAAACATTTTTTGAACGGGACAACGCAAAAAGTTAAAGTAGGTAAAGAGCTGTCTGATAGTGGAACTGTAAGTTCGGGTGTACCGCAAGGCTCAGTACTAGGGCCTTTACTGTTTCTCATTTTTGTTAATGACATTGCTGTTAATATTAACTGCCAGATAAGGTTGTTTGCAGATGATTGTATCATTTATAATAAAATTCGGAATACAGTGCATGAAACCGCTCTTCAGGATGATTTAAATGAAATCTGTAATTGGGCTGCGGCTAACAAAATGTCAATTAATGCCAAGAAAAGTAAGTCGATTGTTTTTAGTAGAACTAAGGGCAAAATTATTGTTAACTATCACATGGGAGGGGTGCAAATTCCACAGGTGGACAGCTGCAAATACTTGGGAGTGTACCTGGCAAGTAATGCTGGATGGGACGAACAAGTAAATTCCACAACTAGGAATGCGTGGAAGGCATTACATTTCGTAATGAGAATATTGAAAAAGGGGAGCGCTAGGTCCAGGGAAATTGCCTACAAGGCCTTAGTGCGGCCGGTTATGGAATATGGAGTAGTATGCTAGGACCCGTATAGAGCTAACCAAATCGATTCATTAGAAAAAATACAGAAGAGCGCAATAAAATTCATAAAAAGAGGCAAGTATTTTGGGCCTATAAAAGGAGATGAGACTACATGGGAGGATTTAAGAATTAGGCGTAAAAACATAGGTTGGTAGCGTTATTCAAAGCTAATGCTGGTGTAAAGGCATGGGTGGACGTTAATGTAAGGTTAGATAATCCGGATTATTATGGACGAAACGATCATAGGTATAAAATTAAGGGTAGAAGATACAGAACCGACGTAGGAAATTTTTCTTTTGTTAATAGAACCATTGAAGAATGGAATGAATTGCCTGTAGCAGTCTTTCAGGGCTGTCCCTTGCCGCTGAAGAAATTTAGAAAAAATCTAGATGGTTTATAGTTTAACTTTTGAATTATAATGGTATATAATATGTAAATAGAGAAGTAATTAGATAAGTGACTAAAGTAAAATGATATCATGTTTGTATTGTTTACTGTATTATTGTTGTAAATCTAGTATATGTAATTTGACTCGTATTCTTAACTCTGCCACCGGGTAGTACCCAATTGCAGTTAATAAATACATACATACATACATAACTTGGACAAAACGCGATGACGTTGCTCTCTCAATAGCGAGCGTACCAAGACGTCCCTCTGCTTCACAGAATACCTGTATCTCAACGCATCCTTTGATGTCGCCGTGGTTATCTTTTGAGTAACATGTAAATGTAACGATCAGTACAACGGACAATTTACGAGTTGCTGACCTGCGACTTTACAGGCAAATTAATTTCCAAAGGGTAAAATAATCTGCGTGGAATAGGCTTCCGTCATCAGATCAAGTACCGGAAGGTTTTAAAGGACGTTTACGTACATGACCTTCTCTACTGAGTCATGTACACTATATTCATAATTACTACGTTTCCTTCTAACAGGCTAATGTTAATAAGATAAATGTTTGTATGTATATATTACACAGTTCTTAAAAGTTGAAGGGAGAATATCGGAATGCAGAGGCGTAGAGCGGTCTTTAAATCTTTATAGTGCTGGTCGCTATGTGATGGCTTGTAAGTTACGTTTTGATAGCGTGGCCGCGAGATTAAAAGCTTTATATTCGAGAAAAGCTTGTATTACAACAAATGCCATGTCATATCTGTGAAATGTGTCCTGTCAGAGAACGTATTTCCCCTAATTTAAGTATTTAACGGGAGTAAGACCTTCGGTATATATTAGAATTTTGCACTTACTCAAAACGGATACATAGTGACATTTCGTAAAGGTTCATGAAAATGTTTCATTTATTACAAAAATACTTTAAACTTCTAGAATGTCATTCAAACTCGCTAGCGCCACTTACGAGTTTTGCAAAACATGTCTGTTGCGTTCTCGAAAGATGTTAAACTTATATACCCTGATTTTTCTTTATTTTTAAGTTTTGCTGTTCGGACTTCACCCAAATTCACCTCACTGACACTCTCACAAGAAAATTGTGATAGTAAATGAGTTTTTATTTTTATTTTATTCGTGGGGCTGTGAAACATGTCCTTCTGCTCAAATCTCTGGTTCTCATTCTTGGCCTGAATACAGGAATTCCTCTACCAACTGCACGTAAGGGAACATTAAGCTATATGATCAAAATATTGCACATTCATACATTAGGCTTTACAGAAAGTCATCGGAAGCAACTTTTCCCCTCTAGAGAGATAAACCTTACCGTTTTCTAATTAGTTATACAATATCTCCAAAGATTTGTTCAAGATTCCCAGAGCTCATTAAATTTGCAAACGAAACAATATGTGCAACTTGAATTTCCTGGGAAAGATATCATAAGCACCTTACATTCTCATAGCATTTTGTAAGAGTTCCTCTCACGTGCTACTCGTAAGGAATAGACAAAATCTTCTCATTGAAATATTTCTTATTTAAGAGTGTAATTTATGTGAAGTTATATTTTACTATCAATATTTTCCAGGCTGTTGTTTGTCTTTAGATATAATTTCCAAATATCGATTTCTCTTAACTCTTGCACCATTACTCTTTATCCTCGTAATTTCGAAGGAATATCATGGAACTTGAAGCATGAAATGATTTGACCAACTATACCCAAATGGATTACAAAACTGATTGTGTAAATGCATATGCGACTTTAGAAAGGTTGGAATGATACGTCGTTTTGGATGAGTGGGTTGAGAATATACTATGATTGTAACATTTTAGCTTATTATTACAAACTAATGTTACGCACCGAACATACTTTAGCAATGGCTATTTTACTCCAGGATTAGCTTATAGATAGATAGATAAATAGATACTTTATTTCACTGCTTAGAGCATGGCCCGGTGGCTTAGACCGCTTGGCTCTGAACAAGAGGACCGGGTTGGATCCCAGGCGACAGTTAAAGGAGAATTGTGGTGGACAACATGGCACTGGGATGGTACTTCTCCGTATCATCCGGTTTCCCACGGCAGCATTCAGCCAGTTGCTCCATCATCTTTACTATCATCCTTCTCGCCTTCTTATATGTCTTCCTCTTCCATCACCTTCATACCAGGCATTGGGCTGATCATCTATCCTAGTTCTCTATGGGATCCAAACCTTCTGTTTCCCAGGTCTGACCTTACAAGGGATAGAGGAACAAGAACACTCTAACAGCACGTTAGTGGTCCAAGTAGGAAGGTTAAAGAATAAGACAGGTTTATTGGCTCAGAATCAAGGTAAGCTCCAAGAAACATCTCCCTTCTGTCCATAGAAAGCTGTTATCTTTAACATTTTATACAGTGGAAGAAGAAGCACAATTATTTATAAACCTTTGTAGGACATGTGATTAACTTCTTTAGGTTTAGCATAGATTTATGTTTTCCTTGCTACATAAAAGGGAAGTGTATGTTAATTATATGCTAACGTAATTTCAAAATAACATATAACTGTGTGAAAATGGAAATGCTCTGAATCGAATATATATTAAGGCCAAGAAATAAACCAGATCACGTTTCATGAGCACATGTTATCAATATGTCAGTGGATATCTTTGAAAATTTTGCAAAATTATGCTAAATAACAGTTTAATAAAAGCCTCGGTTACAAATTCAATAATTTATGTATTGGTGCACATCTGCTCTGGGATACAGGTGACTTCGACGTTCATCAACAAATACCATTTGAAGCCTGAATATTTTTGCACAGACCTCGGACGTGCTTTATTTTTTCAAAATATTTTGAAAAGTCTACCTCCAAGTGGCAAATTATAATAAACAAGCAAAACGTTGTTAAAGTGGTTCTTGTTAAAAGAGGGTAAATTATTACAACATACCATACCCCATTGAAGGATTTGGAGTATTTTTTTGTTTTCGATTCCATTTTTCAAGATCGATATATCTTAAATCTGCTACTCACCGTTCCTGTCCCTCAGGCGATTTCACAGAAATATCTGGAGGTGTGAAACACGGCAAGATTTGACCAAAATAATCGAAATGGGCTACGGATCCACTTCTGTAAACATATACATATAATTTGGGAATAATGGAAGGATATGTGTTTTTGGAGGAGTGGCTCGAGAATGTAGTATGATAATAGCACTCCCAGTCATTATTTAAATGATATATTTTATTATTGCAGGGGATGTTTTGGTTGTACCAATTTTATTTCACAAACCCTTACTGGCTTAGAGGCAACATCAATTTCAAAAAGTGTTCGGCGCTGTACATAGATGGCTCTACCTGTAATATCTTATATCGAAGATAAGGAATGGCAATTTAATACACAACTTTGTTTGTCATATGGGTAAATCCTATTGGTTTAGCTTAGATTCAAGTGTGCTTTACTACTAGAAAAGAATGGTCATTTAGAATTTATACAGACACAATAACAAAAGAAGAATTAAATTTGTATGAGAAAGGAAGTACCCAGAGACAAGTATATATTGACGGACTTCGCCACCTTGGTTCATAGGCTGTTAGAGTTCTCTACTTTTCGTTGGTTGGAATTTGAATCCAATTATACATATTATTAGATTAACTAAATTTTGTATGGTGTGCAATAGCAATCTTCCCTTTTAGTTATGATGGACAGCGAAGATTGTAAAGTACAAAGAAAATTGCATTTTGATGGGGTATCCAGGTTACTTTAGTACTATTTGGCGTTTGTGCGATAAGTTTATGAGCATTTCCAAAATATCTTGTTTCAGAAGAACACGTTTACCATAAATCAGGTGATATAATTCACTGATAATGTCATGTATAATTAAGGAGGCTATGTTAAAGTTGGTTGCTACAAATCGGTTCATATATCTATTATAAGATTAGTCGATAGGATTTCGGCCGATTTTACACAAACGTATGTTCTTGGCATAACTATAAAAAGAACGTGCAAAGTCGTCGTATTTCAAAGTCATGTTTCATCGCGGCAACGGACCGTTGCATGTAAGAAAAACTTAGAACATACATAAATATATCAACGTTAAGCATAAGGGACCTTCTAACAATTCCTAACCAGGTAACCTGATATTCAAAATTTTGTTTCCAAAAGATAAATATGTATTCCTGGGATAAGCTTTCATAATTAGTTCAAGGTGTGCAACACACGATAGCTCTTTACTTACTGCCTTTCTGTACTCAGTGTTGTACACAATATTCTTAAACATGTTTTCACTTATCTTATCAACGTTAATCTAGGCAGATATCTGTAAATACACCAGGTGACCCACATACACCGCCTTTTATCTGAGTAGATTTCCCTTGGTGCGGTAAAACAGTTGTCGTGTTTAACGCGGCAAAACCAGTAAATCGCAGTTGAGGCGCGCCAGCGAACTTTGTTCTACTCCGGGCGACTGTAAAACCTCCGTGTCGTTGACTAGAACGTGTAGGCGTTGAATACCCAGTTATCTTTATTTGTTGAGTTCCGTGGTTCTTGCCTCACACGCATTGGCATAGAGAGATTCACACACCAAACGAACTTATGCCAAAATATTTTTTTAAATATTCAGTGTCTCAAAGAATAAAAAATTATAGTGACATCTCCAATTCCATTTTTTCGCTGTAAAACTGTAATTTCTCTACTAAGTTCAGGAAAGTAATATTTAAATCGTATCTTCAAAATATTGCACGGGCATACATTAGGAGTTAAAGAACATCATAGGATATCACGTTTTATTTCTAAACATACATACTTCGTATGCCGTATGTTTAATACATTTGCATGAAACAAAAATTTGCATTGTGAATTTACAGGGAGTGCTGCAAAAAATTCTTTGAATTATGAGCGATTTTTGTAAGACTTTTCCCACCTTGTAGCTTATAATAAATGGAAAAGTTCTTCATAAAACAGATTTTGTAAAGAAGCTTGGAATACATAAACTTATTTTACCCGCTAACGATTACTTATTTCTTCCTTAGTTTGGCTTAAATTTTCCAATATCGATATATCTTAAACGCGATAATCGATATTTCTATTTGTTATATCTCATAGGATGCCATGGAGTCTCAAACTCGGCATTATTTGATAAACTATACCAAAATTTGCATGAAATTACTTCTTAATACAGATATATGTCATTTCGAAAATATAGAAATAAATGATGTTCTGGAGATGGGCTTAAAATATGGTTTGATTATAATACTCAAAATACTACAAGAACCATGCAATACGCACGCGAAAATCTTTCAGTTGTAGCGTTACTCCAACAAAAAACGTTTTAATTTAGAAGTATCGTACGCTCTAAACGACCTCTTGCTGCTCACCATAGATGGCTCTACCTGTAATATCTTATACCGGGGAAGAAGAATGACTAACTTAAAAAGCTTGGTATGACATATGACCTGGTCCTTTAGTTACGTTAATGTTAATGAAGACAAATAACAGTTCATATATATTTTTTGTATTTCCCAAAATGCGGTAGTAGAAATTCGAAATAAAGTAGGTTTTGAATGATTTTTGCTGTGTTATTCTCTGAGGGATGGTCCTTAAATTAAGGTTTGATGGCAAAGGATTGTGAAATTAACAGAAATAGCTGAGATGATTCCTGCCACAAAAAATGAATTTCACTCAAATTTCACACTAGTCGGAATCATCTTTTTTCTGCATTAGGATTTTCAAGTCTCTCGATTTACTGGTTGTTCTAAACAAGTAGACAATGAGATTCCAGATAAACTAAAAAAATATATATTTCGCTTTTTACGTACACATCCTATACTTCTGGTATGTCAATCAAAATCGCTAGCGCCATTTTTAGGCCTCCTGAGGTGTTGACATACTGTACGTCCCGTGAGCAGAGTGTGGCATGCCGCAAGTGAATCCATATCCAATAAATACTAAATGCGCTATCATAATAATCCAAATTTTGTGAAGTAATTCATGGGAAATGTAAAAAATGATATTTCTAATTCAACCATCTATACTCCATATATTTAACTGAAATAGTATGCATAATACAAATGGATAAAGTACTAATATAACCACATCTCTACTTACGTTCTGTAATGACAGTTATCATTGATAGGTATGTATGTGTGTACATATGCCTGTTACTCAGAACTGAAATGTAATCGATCCACATGACGTACTGCAAGTATTATGGGGATCCTCATTGAAAACCACACAGGCGCACAGCATATCGCCTGTACGAGATTGGGAGTCTCATAGCAGACTTTGCTTCTACACAGCTCCCCCGCGCGTTAAGCTTGTATAACACGCGTACCAGATAGAAGATGTTGCCAATGTCCTCCACCTTTGGCGAAATAAGCATTTTACCGAAAAAGGTTTCTTCCAAAATCAGAAGTTTAGTGTAAACATAATTGCAAATTTGTAGTATATGTATTTACCAATAAGTGAGATGTTTGGTGTATAACCTACACTTGGTTGTTTTATTAAGCTCATTCTGGAAAAAACTCATGAATATAACTACGATATATGTCAACAGTGTACAATAATAATGTAAACTTATGAAATTCGTAATAATATGAAGAACTAGGGAGATATTACTCGACAAGGAGCTGAGACGTATCGACCTTCAAGTGATCAGCACTGCAATCGTCCCTTATCGAGTCTTATCTGGGCGATAACAGGAGTGAAATATTAGTAAGCTGACATACAGTAAGCTAGGCGAAGCGAAACGCCGTGAGCTGCGTTAGGTTTTAAATGAACGCTGTAGGTACATGGAAAAAGCCATAATTTAGATTTAGCCAGTCCAGTTGCCATAAAAGCCGTGCTTTAGTGAAAATTGGAGAGGACCATATATAGGAAGTGTAAGTAATGGACGAAATGCCAATAGATAGTGGTCATGAAGTCCTCAGGCTTCTGGATGATGGAGCAGTTGATGGAATGATGGTGGGGGAAACCGTAGGTCGCGGAAAAAACCCAGCGCTACGTTACCAACCACAGTTATCGCTTTGCGGTCGCCTACGATGGAACCTGGGCCGCCTAGGTGGAAGTCAGGCGTTCCAAACACTCGGCGACGGTGCGGTTATTAATCTGATTGATCATTTGGTAAATATTCTAACAAATAATTGTCTATGCTTGCACTGCGGACATAAATTGGAGAACAAACGACGACGTTGCTCTCTCAATAGCGAGCGTGCGTCATCTCTCTGCGTCAAAGAATATGTGTATCTTAACGCATTCTTTGATGTCGCAATGGTTATCTTTTGAGTAGCATGATAAATGTAATGAGCAGTACAATGAACAATTTACGAGTTGCTAACCTAGAGACTTGGGAGGAAAATTTATTTACAAAAGGTAAAATAATGTACGTGGAGTGGGCTTCGGTCATCAGATCAAGTAGTGGAAGGTTTTAAAGGACGTTTACGTACATGACCTTCTCTACTGAGTCATCTACACAATATTCATAATTACTACGTTTCCTTGAAACAGCTCATATTAATAAGATAAATGTTTGTATGTATGTATTACACATTTCTTAAAGGTTGAAACGAGAATATCGGAATGCAGAGGCGTAGAGCGGTCAATAAATCTTTATAGTGCTGGTCGCTATGTGATGGCTTGTAAGTTATGCTTTGATAGCGTAGCCGCGAGATTAAAAGCTTTATATACGAGAAAAGCTTATATTACAACAAAAGACATGTGATATCTGTGAAATGTGTCCTGTCAGGGAATGTATTTACCCTAAATTAAGTATTTAACGGGAGTAAAACCTTCGGTGTATATTACAGTTTTGCACTTACTCAAAACGGATACATAGTGACATTTCGTAAAGGTTCATGAAAATGTTTCATTTATCACGAAAATACTTTAAACTTCTGGAATGTCATTCAAACTCGCTAGCGCCACTTATTTCAAAATACGAGTTTTGCAAAACAGTTTTGTTGCGTCCTCGAGAGATGCTATACTTATATACCCTGATTTTTTTTTTATTTTTCAGTTTTGCTGCTCGGACTTCACACAAATTTACCCCACTGACACTCTCACAAGCAAATTGTGATAGTATATTGGTTTTTATTTTTATTTTATTCATGGGCCTTCGAAACATGTCCTTCTGCTCAAATGTCTGGGTCTCATTCTTGGCCTGAGTATAGGATTTCCTCTACCAACTGCAGGTAAGGGAACATTAAGCTATATGATCAAAATATTGCACATTCATACATAAGGCTTTAGATAAATTCATCGGAAGCAACTTTTCACCTCTAGAGAGATAAACTTATATTGTTATACAATATTTCCAAAGATTTGTGGAAGATTCCCAATGCTCATTATATTTGCAAACGAAGCAATATCTGCAGCTTCAATTTTCTGGGAAAGATATCAAAAGTACTTTACATTCTCATTGAATTTGGTAATAGTTCCCCTCACGTGCTACTCGTAAGGAATAGACAAAATTTTCTTATTGGAATATTTCTTATTGAATGAGTGTCATTTACGTCAAATTATATTATATCATCAATATTATTCGGGCTGTTGTTTGCCTTTAGATATAATTTCCAAATATCGATTTCCCTTACCTCTAGCACCATTCCTCTCTTTCCTCGTATTTTCGTAGGAATATCATGGAACTTGAAGCATGACATGATTTGACCAACTATACCCAAATGGATTACGAAACTAATTGGGTAAATGCATATGCGAATTTAGAAAAGATGGAATGATACGTCGTTTTGGACGAGTGGGTTGAGAATGTACTGCGATTGTAACACTAGTTTATTATTAAATGCTAATGTTAGGCAGCGAATATAGTTCAGCAATGGCTATTATACTTCAGGACAAGCTTATTGGAAGTGTTTAGACCGCTTGGCACTCACCAAGACGCTCGGGTTCGATCCCACGCGAACGTAAAAGGAGATTTGTGGTGGACAACATGGCACTGGGATGGTAGTTCTACGGATCATCTGGTTTCCCACGGCAGCATTCAGCCAGTTGCTCCATCAAATTTACTATCACTCTTCTCGCCTTCTGATATATCCTCCTCTTCCATCACCTTCATACCAGGCATTGGGCTGATCAGCTATCCTAGTTCTCTATGGGATCCAAAGCTTCTGTTTCCCAGGTTTGATCTTACAAGGCATAGAGGAACAAGAAACCTCTAACAGCACGTTAGTGGTCCAAGTAGGAAGGTTAAAGAAAAAGACAAGTTTATTGGCTCAGAATCAAGTAAGCTCCCTTCTGTCCATACAAAGCTCTTATCTTTAAGTAAACTTGAAACCATATGGACAAAACATTGCACAAATATACAATAAGTGTTGAAAAACACTCATAAGTTGCAATGATTTATTCTCAAAGAACACAAGTTTTTTATTTTTTCTTTCTATTTTTATTTTTCTATTTTTTTTTAGTACATACATCGCTGAACTATTTAATCAAGGTGCCGCAGGTTCAATGCTTTTTGCGCAACAAAATGTATAGCTCGAGTTTTCTGGGAAATGTCTCAGAAGTCCTCCTCATTCTGAATAACTTTTGTAAGCACTTCTGTCACTTCTAACTCGCTAAAGTAGACAAAATCTTGTTAACGTAGATCTACTTTAATAGTGTAATTTATGTCAACTTTTTTATCCCATTAATGATTTTCGAGATGTTCTTTGCCTTTAGTTTCAATTTGATCATATTTTTATATTTTAAAATCTTTGTCCGTACATTCGTGTTGGTCTGTTGGTTTCATAGGATCACAATACGATTAGAAAGGCGATTTGTATTGACCAAATTTATAAACATTTTTCTCTCTTCTACCTCACGGCTTTGGATTGTTTAACCCGTTCCGGCTCCAAATTGGTCTGCCCATCTTTTCTTCGGCTTTCCCTGATTTCCTCTTCCTATAGGTTTATAGTTTAAGGCTATTTTTGGTATTCTGTTATGATTCATCCTCTGAATATGTTCTTTCTTTTGATTTCTATTTCTGTTAATAGTATGGTTTATTTCTTCTAATTTTAATTCTGTCCTAACGTCCTGCATACGGTTTTTATTAATTTTGGTATATCCAGCTATTGATATTATGAATTTCATTTCTGATGACCTTATTCACGTACTATTTCTTTTTGTTAGTGTCCATGTTTGTGATCCATAGATCAGAGTTGGTATGGTCATTGTTTTGTATAGTTTTATTATAGAGTCCTTTCTTGCTTTATTTTTAATGTTCTATTTAGTTAAATTTATTTATTTTCTCTATTATATCAAATTCCCCTTGGTACGAGACATTACAGCATAAATACTTAAAGTGTGATTTCTGCTCATTTATTGTATTATCTAACACTATTTTTGATCTTACTGGATCAATTCATTTAAATGCCATGGTTTTGGATTTATTTCCTGATATTTTCATTCCGTATTCTGTAGCAAATTTATCTAGGCTATACAGGATTTTCTGCAGGTCATCTTCATTTGTGGCCATTATTATTTGATCATCTGCATACAGCACAGTTTTAAATTTAGCTCCTGATACATTAATGCCTCCATTGACTTTATTCGACCAAATCCTTACTATTCTGTCAACATACAAATTATAAGGTGCGGTTGATAAAGGACAACCTAGTCTTAGTGCACCATTAACTATTACTGGTTCTCTTTTGTTTATTTATTTTTATTTTTGTGTCAATTTACATACTCTTTACAACTTCAGTTAGTTGTAAAGGTATGCATCTATTATTTAAAATTTTCCAAAGTATCATTCGTGATACTTTGTCAAAAGCTTTATTATAGCTAATAAATATTAAGTGCGTCTCCAAATTTTGTTCTTGCCGTTTTTCTATTATTTGTTTACGAGTAAACACATTGTCGATGGTTCTTCTTCCTTTTCTAAAACAAGTTTGTTTTTCTATAAGTATTGCAGCTGTTATTTTGTTTAACCGAGTACATTTTATTTTGGCATATATTTTGTAGGCAGCACACAATAAACTCATCCCTCTGTAATTTTCAGGTCCTGATCTTTCCCTTCTCTTAAATATTGATATCACCTAAGCTATCTTCCATTCCTGCGGTAATTCCTTTGTTTCCCAACACTTGTTATATAGATACATTTATCGATCATGTAATTCTTTAGGAGCATACTTAATTAATTCTAAATTAATACTATTTATTCCGCCAGTAATTCTTCTACTTATAACCAGTCTACTTCTGCTCTGTATAATTTATCCATTTCCCAATTTTGTTTATCTCCTGTGTTCCAGAGATTTTTATAATATTTATAAACATATTCCACTTAATACTAGTTATATCTACAATGAAATGGCCTATGAAAGTACTTTTGGAAACGTATATCTTCAAATTTGCATAAATGGTGAGATAAACCGCTCTGAATGAGTGAGATGAGAATGTAGTGTGTTTGTATCATCTCAATTTACTATTATAAACATACGTTACACACGTAAAAACTATTTTAGTTACACTGATTATCATCCAAGAAAAGCATTTTTGTTCAGAAGCTATATCAAATATTCTTGTTTCTGTCAAGAGATGGCTCCACCTGTAATATCTTATAACGGTAAAGAATAACTGCAATTATTTATCTAAATACTCAAGCGTATTTTATAATATTATTAATGGGTAGCATAGCTTTAAGTGCGTTTTATTAAGAGTAAACGAAGAGTAGCTAGAATGTTCACAAATGCAATATCTAAATAAACAAATAATTGTGTTCGAGAACGGAAGCATTCTAAAGCGGATATAAATCTACACCCTTTGGTCAGCATAAGTATGGGTTGGGTCAATTAAAATCTTTGAAGTAATATTATAACAGAATTTTTGTAGAAGGTTGGCAAGGGAAATTTTAACGAATTTTCCACAAGAGAATGCCTTAATTTCCACTGAGGGAAAGTATTGCTGCAGGCATGATCAGTAGTGAATTTATCTACTGATATGATTCAAGATACTCTTTAATCTAAGATTCAATCCTCACGAGTTTAGGGACAGGGATTGTAGCCTGGCCTCGTAGCTCAGTCGGTAGGGCACGTTACTGCTGTGTTACGGGCCCCGGTTTGGATTCCCAGCAATGGCGGTGGCGATTTTTCTCCACCCAAGATAATTCTTCATCTTCTCCAGGTTCTGGAAGTATGAATGAGAGTGTGAATGTGTACGTGATCTAATAATTAAACTCCAGCGAATACGAGTTTACACCTTCGATATGTTCCAAAGGATAACGGTCAGCGACATGACCATTGGAGTTTAGGGAACAAATGGAACAAGGGAAAAGGAAAACATGGATTGAAGCACTTCTTTATTACAGTGACAACCTGGAAGATGTGAAAAAGATGCTCCAACTATGTGATCAAAATAAGTGAAGCAGCAAATATCACATGCTTATCTGTTGGTTTTATAGGAACACAATACAGTTAGAAAGGTGATTTGTGTTGACCAAATTTTTAAACACATGTGACTTAATCCTCGTTATATCTATAATGAAATGGCCTATGAAAGTACTTTTGTAGACGTATATCCTCAAATTTGCATAGATGAAGAGATAAACCGCTCTGAATGAGGGAGTTGAGAATGTAGTGTGATTGTAACACCTCAACTTACTATTATAAACATATGTTAAACACGAAACAATATTTTAGTTACAGTGAAGTCCAGGGCGTACTCAAACGCCTCAAACCAAACAAGGCGGCGGGGCCGGACGGGCTGACACCCCTCATGCTTCCTCACCTTCCCTTCAATGCCGTTCTTTTCCTAACCAGGATTTTCAATATGTGCATCACCTTGGGGCACTTTCCTCGCGAGTGGAGAGAGGCTCGGGTGATATGTATATTGAAGCCTGGGAAGGATCCTGTACATCCTTCCAGCTACCGATCCATAAGCCTCCTTTCTACCCTCTCGAAGGTATTCGAGAGGTTAATCCTAACCCGAATGACTCCCATCCTGGGAGATGTTCAAGCTATTCCTGACCACCAGTTCGGATTTCGTCCTGGGCACTCGACTACCCAACAGCTGCTACGTGTGGTGGAGACAGCGGCCCTGGGTTTCCAAGAACGCGCCTTCACGGCAGTGGTATCTTTGGATGTCGAAAAGGCCTTCTCCACGACATGGCATGCCGGTCTGATCTTCAAACTTATCCAACTGGGGCTACCTACACAGCTAATCAACATCCTACACAGCTTTCTCAGGCACAGATCATTTAAAGTCACAGTAGCGGGGAAAACATCTACACTGAGACCCGTGAGAGGCGGAGTCCCCGAAGGCTCTGTACTATCCCCCACACTATTTAGTGTTTTCATGGCAGATTTTCCAACTCAACCACAGGTCGAAATGGCACAATATGCTGACGACGTGTTGTTGTTCTGCAAAAACAGACATATACTCAGAGCCTTCAACCCAATTCAGAGACACCTCCGTCTCACACAAGAATGGTGCAGGCGTTGGCGGGTGTCCGTAAATCCGGACAAAAGCCACGCCATTCTTTTTACGAGGCGCCACACCCCCGCTGACAGACCAAACTTCCACTTCAGGGGCCGAAGGATAGAGTGGACTAATTCCATCAAGTACCTGGGCGTTCAACTTGATAGAGGCCTAACTTTCCGCGGACACATCAGGGAACTATCGGCACGGGTGCAGGGGGCTATTGCCTCTCTGTACCCAATGCTGGGTTCTCGCTCGATGCCAGTCCGCTTAAAGCTACACCTCTTTCGAGCGCTGATAATCCCACTCATGTTGTACGCCTGTGAAATCTGGGGCATGGCTGCCGATAGCTGGATAGCATACCTTCAGCGTGCACAGAATAGAGGACTCCGATCCATCTATTCTGTGGGCCGTTCTTTTCCCGTGAGGTTACTTCACGAAGCTTCCCTTCTCCCATACGTGGAGGACGAAATTAGACGCCGGGCAACAAAATTTTACGATAAAATTCCTGCTCATAGAAGCGCCCTGGTTCGGTCTCTAGGAGACTACGACGCTGCGAGCCGCCGATTCAGGCTTTACCGGGTACCCCGTATGGCTTGCGGGCACCCGAGGTAACAAAGGAGTTAATCCTTACAGCAGCATAAGCTAAATTACAAATCTCCAAAAGAGCTGTTTGGCTACTAAATTTACCCCATTTTAGAAAAATAAAACACCAGGGTGTAAACAAAAAAAAGCGGTTTGGCATCCTGTACAAAATTAAAGAGGAGCAAAAAGCTACCTCAACAAAATTTTCTTCAACAAAAAATATCACATCATCCTATAAACATCAAAATTAACAACCTGCGGTCAGACCCAAAACCTGGGTGGGTACGCAGCAAAAACCTTCTGGCTGTTAACAGCCTGTCAGTACACGACTTGGCTTAAGTATGGGTCAATGCAACTGTTTCTTCCATAATTTCGTCTTAGAAAAAATATTGCTGAATGTATTATCAGTAGTGCAATTATTTACTCATATGATGTAAGATACTCTTTGCTCCAAGATTCAATTCTCACGAGTTTAGGTAAATGGATTTTAGCCTGGCCTCCTAACTCAGTCGGTGGGACACCTGCCTGCCGTGCTAGGCGTCCCGGGTTTGATTCCCAGCAGCGGGGTTGGTAATTTTTTTCCGACCAAGATAATTCCCCATCTTCCCCAGAGTCTGGAAGTATGAATGAGAGTGTGAATGTGTACGTGGTCTAATGATTAAACTCCAACGAATACGAGTTAACACCTTCGATATGTTCCAAAGGAGAACGGTCAGCGGTATGACCATTCGAGTTAAAGACAGTGTATAAATGGAACAAATAAAATAAAATATGGATTGAAGCACTTCTTTATTACAGTGACCATCTGGAAGATGTGAAAAAGAAGCTCCATGTGATGAACAAAATTGAAACAGCAAGTATCACTGCTGCAGTAAATACTTGCAATGAGAAGAGTTTCCACAGTAAATTAGTGTTTATTAAGACTTACTTTAGTAAAATCCCAGCAGTAATTATGCGTTTGTAAGAAAAAGGGTATGTCTTTACTTTCTGCCCTGCAGGTACACGAAGTCTCTGTCGAGGAAATTGTCTCCAGAACACAACTGAAGAAATCGAAGCGGGGAATACATGTGTTTCACGCTTTGAATCAGAAGTTACAAGGATAATCTTAAAAGACGCTTTGGGCCTATTTTGTCACATACCCTCTTTTCTGTCGCTTCGTATGGAGAACAGAGATCTTTCTCTCCACATAAAAATATTTTAAGCGACAGACAGAAATTTTTTCTTCAAGAAAATTGAGTAAATTTCTGTTTACTGCAATGAAAACGACTAATGATTAGATAAAATGAAACAGAGGCTGATAGATTAATTTTGTTAATGCCTGAGTGTGAGAATAAGTTTTCAATTTGATTACTTCATAAAGATTGCTTAATAAATGTTAGAGAGTTTAAATAATATAATTTATTTTAAAATTCACATTTTAATGACCTTAGAGAACATTTATCATGATTTTGGTGCATATATGTATGTGTATATTCATACTTTATTGTGCATATAACTCCGAGCTCTGCTCATCATACATAGACAAAATCGATTCTTGTTAAAAGAGTAATCTGTTACTTTATTTATTCCCTTTAACGTATTCGAGATGATCTTTACGTTTAGTTTCGATTTCCCACTATCGTTATATCTTAAAAACACTAGCCCCCATTCTGTTGTTCGGCTGATTTCATACGAAGAGAATTGAGTATGAAAGGCGGCTTGTGTTGATCAACTTCTTAAACACATGTGACGCAATCGCTGCTGTATGTACGACAAAACGGGTTTGAAACTACATATGTAAACATTATCCGTTAAATTTTTAATAGATGTACAGCGAAAGCGTTGCGGAGGAGCGAATTGACAATGTAATGTGATTGTAATACGTTCAGTCATTATTATAAACGTACGTTTATAATGAAAGCAAATGAAATCGATTCGCAGCTTGTGACATCATCCGAGAACTTGTATTCCAATGAAGGTTTCGATTTTTCAAAGTATTGGAATACAGTTTATTCGATTCTTAAAATCATTCGATTCTGCCCATCACTACTATAGGTATATAGCTTTGGGTTTTAGATCTGTCACATAAATAGATCTGTTTTTGACTAAAGTGTAAATGGTGTATATTTATTATTTATCAACTAATTGTACACACAGGTTGTTTTTCTGGATGAAGGAAATATCCAACCAAATAGCGCGCGTCTTAAAAATTTCCTAGCTTCTTTTCAAAACTTAGAAGAGTGAACACTGGAATAGTACGTCATGTCATTTTGTTTTGACATACAACTCGCTCCCTAACAACCTGTAGTATAGTTACCTCGCCGTTGTCCACCGCCAAGTACTTCCCTCCACTTTACTACAGTTTGCCATAGCAGAGAAAGTCCCAGCAGAATGAGGCGTAGGGGCAAATTACTGATTAGCCATGGTTCCGATGTCCTGCCTAATAGTTGTTTGACACTCAGAACATTTCAGTTACGTCCCATTAAAAAAACATATTTTCTTAAAGATGCAGAGCGAAAATGGAATACAGGTGGTATATCCCAATTGGGGCATCCCAGAAGAGGAAGGATTAGGCGAGAGGAGACACAGGCTGGCCGCCACAAGGAGTGACGACAGTGTAAGGGCAAGGTCCCCACATTTCACTTAGCTACATTGCTACATTTCACTTAGATGGAAGCGTCTCCGGCTGGCCAAGACAACAGACACCCTACCCAACTGTGGTTCGGAAACTGTCCCACAACGAGACCTGGGTGCGGAGACCGGCAACCGTAATTCCGGACGAGGAATTTGTTCACTCAGAGCATATCGTCCTGCCATGCGCCGTCTTTACAAATTACTGAAATCTCATCCATAATACAGTCGGTTTCCAACTTCCCGGAAAAATTCAAGAAAAACATTTCAGCTGCAGTAAAAATATCCTAAAGAACTGGTATTTTAATTAAAATCGCTGGTGCCATTTTTGACTAGTCAGAGTTTTCGAACAATTTGAATCTTCGGAAGATATCAAACGGAAATACCAAAAATGCTTCTTTTTATTGTTGAGTTATGCTACTTAGCTCACAGAAACAAACACACAATACGCGCGCGGACACAAACGCACATACACACACATACACGAGAAGGTTTTACTAAAAATGTTTTTATTTAATTCATTGAGTCTCAAAACGTGTATTTATGATGAAATCTCTGAATTATTTTTTGGGTGGAATACAGTTGTTCCTGTGCTTAAGTGTAATTAAGTAAACTAGACACCATATGGACAAAATATTGCACAAATGTACAATAAGTATTGACAAAAACTCATAGGTCATACTCTCAAAGACGTACGTTTTACCGGATTTTTTGTAGTACATATATCCCTTAACAATTTTAACAAGGTGCTGCAGGTTCAATATTTTTGCGCAACAAAATGTGTAGCTCGAGTTTTCTGGGAAATGTCTCAGAAGGCCTCCTCATTCTGAATAACGTTTGTAAGCATTTCTGTCACTTCTAACTCGCAATATGTAGACAAAATGTTGTTAACGTGGATCTACTTTAATAGTGTAATTTATGTCAACTTGTTTTATCCCATTAATGATTTCCGAGATGTTCTTTGCTTTTAGTTTCAAATTGATCACATTTTTATTTCTTAAAAACTTTTTCCGCACATTCGTATTTATCTGTTGGTTTCATAGCATCACAATAAAATTAGAAAGGCGATTTGTATTGACCAAATGTATAAGCATATTAGACTTAATCCTAGTTATATTTATAATGAAATGGCCTATGAAAGTACTTTTGGAAACGCATATCTTTAAATTTGCATAGAAGGAGAGATAAATAGCTCTGAATGAGTGAGTTGAGAATGTGATGTGATTGTAACACCTCAATTTACTATTATAAACATACGTTACACACGTAAAAAATATTTTAGTTACACTTATTATCCGCCAGGAAAAAGCATTTTAGCTCAGAAGCTAAATCAAGTACTCTTGTTTATGTCCACAGATGGCTCCACCTGTAATATCTTATACCGACAAAGAATAACTGCAATTATTTACCTAATTTCTCAAGCATATGTTATAATTTTACTGTTGGGTAGAATAGCTTTAAGTTCGTTTTATTAAGAGTAAACGAAGAGTAGCTAGGATGTACACAGCTGCAATATCTAACTAAACAAATAATTGTGTTCGAGAACAGAAGCATTCTGAAGAGGATATATATCTGCAACTTTTGCTCAGGTTGGTAAAGGAAATTTTAACGATTTTTTCAGAAGTGAGTGCTTTAATTTCCTCTCAGAGCACAATTGTATAAAGTTTAGACTTTTTAGGTGCAGTGCAGGGACAGAAATTGTCGAAAACAGCATTTTAAAGTTTTATTCAAATTAATCTTGTTTCCGCTACACGAAATACAATATTTTACGCCGTATGATTCATAATGCAGCCATCTCTCTCTCTCTCTCTCTCTCTCTCTCTCTCTCTCTCTCTCTCTCTCTCTCTCTCTCTCTCTTGTAATTTACATTCTCCAACGTTAAGTCATATCGGACGACGAATGGAATGGGTGAAATGATGCTCAAATGACCCCAGGGACTACAGAGCTTAGACTAGACAGCAACAAGCGGTTGTTTTGAACTGTCATTGCTTCTGAAAAAAGCTGATTGAGAATCTGTATAACTAAAATTCTGGCCCGTGTGTAAGGAATGTTTATTATAGTAACTGAAGCAATTACAATCACACTACATTCTCAACCTGCTTTTCCACAATGTCTTATCTGTCCAATCGTTCAAAATGTAGCATACACGTTTACAGATGTATTTTGATAGATCGTTTCGTCGTACATACCACAGTGATAAAGTCACATGTCCTTAAAAAATGTAAGCACAAGCAGCATTTCAGACATCATGCTCTTCCTATGAAATCGCCTGTGAAACATGAATTGGGACTAGCGTGTTTAAGATATGAGGGTATTGGAAAGCTGAATCTAAAATCAAAGAACATCTGAAATAAAAAAATCAACGGAATAAATAAATTACACTGTTTAAAAGTGCATGATGAACAAGATTTTGGCTATGTATATTGAGCTCCAAGTGAGATAAAATCTTACAAAATTTTTATAGAAGACAAAGAACTTCTGAGACCTTTCCCAGAAAATTCAAGTACATATGTTGTTTGGATTTGCTGCACAGATATATTGAACCTGCGACATCTTTTCTTGTATCATCGCTAAGTTAAAGGCAATTTTAAGTTCGCTGGGGCTCTGTAACTTCTTTATGACCAACACGGATTAAATAATGCCATTTCATCATAGATTCAACTTGTTCAATTAACAAGACTCCGGCCGTGAAAGTCTTCGTTTGTTAATATTTTCAACTACTGCAAAATATCATCCAATCGTTAAACAATGTCAGATGCCATTAGAAGCTCTTAAGGTTGATATGGTTTCCTTCAGTGCATTACTTCACCACGTCATTTCTCATGATTGTTTCAGCGGCTTCGGAGTCCACTGGTACGCTTAGCGCATGGTTCCCCAGCAGCAGTTCAGCCGTCCCCATCATCCTAAAGCTACTCCGGACACGCAAGGTCATAGAGGTCTCTTAGAGACAGTACCAAATTTCTCATCAGGCCGACCTTTACTCATTGTAGGGTGAAGTACCTCGCAACAAGAGTCCCTTCTCAGCACACACTTAAGGATCATAAGATAATTAAGGTGAATTGCTTTGCAAAGATTGCATTGTAATAGCTACGAAATATACTGGGACACAATGTAACTAGTTTCTGAGAAGCGGACCGAGGTAACGCATATGTACAGTAGCCTGCTACCCATTTAATAATAAGTAAAATTAACGACAATAGATATTAATGAATACAAAAGTAACTTGTAGGGGCATCACTTGCAAGGGAATTATAACTGTACTCAGATCTGTACACGCTTGAGAGTTTGATGGCGTCATCCCTTGTCTATGTGGAACCAGTGTGCCAAAAAATCGGGTGCCGACTATAGCTGGAAGTACCCGAAAATGTGCCCAGAATACCTACTCATGACATATGTAAGGAGCGCGCATCCCCACACTCGTTACAGAGCTGACGAGGGATGTCCAGCTGCTACATGCAAGCGACACTTCCCAGGCTTCAGTTTTGGGCGTTGCGATCCTCGTCTGCGGCTGATTTTTGGTGCACATGGTGTACATACAGCAGGCATTATATCGTCAAATGTTCGGGTGCGTAGTGGTGTGAGTACAGTGATAGTTCCCTTTTAACTACATTCATATCATATGCATAATATCTCTTGAAATTAAGGTGCATCATCTAAATAATGCACATTGAAAACCCATGTATCACTGCCGTTTACAGGAACAATTCGTATCATTTCTCTATTTTTGTGTTTACCTCTAATTTAGATATAGGATAACAGTGCATATTACATTGAACCATATGATAAATTTTCAAATTAATGTTTTGCAGATGTATTCAAGTTAAGGCACTACCGTTCTGTTGTGCTATCTGGCGACATCACCACTATCAGTCACTGCAATTGTAGGTGCCAATATGAACTTTAGATTTCCTTTAGCTAATTTGGCTCCTCTCTTCCATTCCAAGCAATTATCGCATAATGAATACTAAAACAATTAAGTGCATGAAAACTGCCAACATGTTGTATAATTTCAAACAAGTGCGAAAAATGTCTATTTATGAGGATACAGAATATATCTGTGCATTGTCGCATCACTAATGTCGACTGTACAACGCGTCTAATTTAAATGTTCACTTTTTAGAAGGAGGTATCCTACTTGAACATAATTTACCTCGCAATTATGATACGTTCCTGTAATCTTATATACTATAGTTTAACAAAAACTTACTGTAACAGGGATGCATAACTATTTACGAGTAGCAGGTAACAGTACAAAAATCGACAATAATACATTCATCAGTTGTAACTTCGCGAAGTACGATGGTTATAACGGTTTTGCGCATATATCGCCTTCCATACACCAATTTATTTCCTGCGGCTGTCTCCATTTCTGGCTCATCTGTCTCCATCACGACAGATAAGAAATAAGGAGGATAATAGATTAATATTTCCATCTTCAATGCGGCCATCACCGTGTCATGTGGCACGGTCAACTAGCACTTCACAAAAAGCTAGACGCGAAAGTGACTGAGGATTCAATCAGATCCTGGGAATTAAGAGCTATAGCGAACATGCCTTCTTAGTTTTCAAGCACTATACGTTCAGTGCAAACTCAAAAAGTGTATTGATCTCCGTCGCCGGCGACCTCATGAAAACTGCAACCCAGCTGCGGGATGCAGCAATCCGACAACCAGCAGCAGGTAGCACAGATTTAGGTAAGCGCAATGTAAAATCGCCATTGTACCTATTATGTGTTTAAACGGGAAGAGTTCTGTACTCTGACAAATCAGATGAGTTATCGCGCTCAGCGCTGCCACTCGTTACCACTGCTCCTTTATATAAGTATTTCCCTCTCTCTCGCACACATACGAGTCTTCTTGGCGCTAGAGGTAAGGGAACGCAAGTGGAATTTGCCAAACATTTTTAAAGCTGGCCCTCGTAGTTATGGTCGTTAGAGCGTTAGAGAGGTTTAGCGTTCCGTCGCGTAGAGGGTCGCGAGTTCGAGTCCCGCCTTGGACATGGGTGTATATGTGTATCGTATATATGTGCGCCATGTGTGAACATCAGTTCCTTTCGATGGCCAAAAGGGTTTTTCCCGAAGGCCCAAAATGGGTATGTGTATCTTGTATGTGTTGGCCACTAGAGAAAATAGATTCTCTTCAATGGCCAAAAGGGTTTTTCCCGAAGGCCCAAAATGGGTATGTGTATCTTGTATGTGTTGGCCACTAGAGAAAATAGATTCCCTTCGATGGCCAAAAGGGCTTTTCCCGAAGGCCCAAAATGGGTATGTGTATCTTGTATGTGTTGGCCACTATAGAAAATAGATTCTCTTCAATGGCCAAAGGGTTTTTCCCGAAGGCCCAAAATGGGTATGTGTATCTTGTATGTGTTGGCCACTAGAGAAAATAGATTCTCTTCAATGGCCAAAAGGGTTTTTCCCGAAGGCCCAAAATGGGTATGTGTATCTTGTATGTGTTGGCCACTAGAGAAAATAGATTCTCTTCAATGGCCAAAAGGGTTTTTCCCGAAGGCCCAAAATGGGTATGTGTATCTTGTATGTGTTTACCACTAGAGAAAATAGATTCTCTTCAATGGCCAAAAGGGTTTTTCCCGAAGGCCCAAAATGGGTATGTGTATCTTGTATGTGTTGGCCACTAGAGAAAATAGATTCTCTTCAATGGCCAAAAGGGTTTTTCCCGAAGGCCCAAAATGGGTATGTGTATCTTGTATGTGTTGGCCACTAGAGAAAATAGATTCTCTTCAATGGCCAAAAGGGTTTTTCCCGAAGGCCCAAAATGGGTATGTGTATCTTGTATGTGTTGGCCACTAGAGAAAATAGATTCTCTTCAATGGCCAAAAGGGCTTTTCCCGAAGGCCCAAAATGGGCATGTGTATCTTGTATGTGTTGGCCACTAGAGAAAATAGATTCTCTTCGATGGCCGAAAGGGTTTTTTCCCGAAGGCCCAAAATGGGTATGTGTATCGTGTATATGTTTACCACAAGAGAAAATAGATTCTCTTCGATGGCCGAAAGGGTTTTTCCCGAAGGCCCGAAATGGATATGTGTATCGTGTATATGTTTACCACAAAAGAAAATAGATTCTCTTCGATGGCCGAAAGGGTTTTTCCCGAAGGCCCAAAATGGGTATGTGTATCGTGTATATGTTTACCACAAGAGAAAATAGATTCTCTTCGATGGCCGAAAGGGTTTTTCCCGAAGGCCCGAAATGGATATGTGTATCGTGTATATGTTTACCACAAAAGAAAATAGATTCTCTTCGATGGCCGAAAGGGTTTTTCCCGAAGGCCCGAAATGGGTATGTGTATCGTGTATATGTTTACCACAAAAGAAAATAGATTCTCTTCGATGGCCGAAAGGGTTATTTCCCGAAGGCCGAAAATGGGTATGTGTATCGTGTATATGTTTACCACAAGAGAAAATAGATTCTCTTCGATGGCCAAAGGGGTTCTTCCCGAAGGCCCAAAATGGGTATGTGTATCGTGTATATGTTTACCACAAGAGAAAATAGATTCTCTTCGATGGCCAAAGAGGTTCTTCCCGAAGGCCCAAAATGGGTATGTGTATCGTGTATATGTTTACCACAAGAGAAAATAGATTCTCTTCGATGGCCAAAGGGGTTCTTCCCGAAGGCCCAGAATGGGTATGTGTATCGTGTATATGTTTACCACAAGAGAAAATAGATTCTCTTCGATGGCCAAAGGGGTTCTTCCCGAAGGCCCAGAATGGGTATGTGTATCGTGTATATGTTTACCACAAGAGAAAATAGATTCTCTTCGATGGCCAAAGGGGTTCTTCCCGAAGGCCCAAAATGGGTATGTGTATCGTGTATATGTTTACCACAAGAGAAAATAGATTCTCTTCGATGGCCAAAGGGGTTCTTCCCGCAGGCCCAAAATGGATATGTGTATCGTGTATATGTTTACCACAAGAGAAAATAGATTCTCTTCGAATGCCAAAGGGGTTCTTCCCGAAGGCCCAAAATGGATATGTGTATCGTGTATATGTTTACCACAAGAGAAAATAGAATCTCTTCGATGGCCAAAGGGGTTCTTCCCGAAGGCCCAAAATGGATATGTGTATCGTGTATATGTTTACCACAAGAGAAAATAGATTCTCTTCGATGGCCGAAAGGGTTTTTCCCGAAGGCCCGAAATGGGTATGTGTATCGTGTATATGTTTACCACAAGAGAAAATAGATTCTCTTCTATGGCCAAAGGGGTTCTTCCCGAAGGCCCAAAATGGGTATGTGTATCGTGTATATGTTTACCACAAGAGAAAATAGATTCTCTTCGATGGCCGAAAGGGTTTTTCCCGAAGGCCCAAAATGGGTATGTGTATCTTGTATGTGTTGGCCACTAGAGAAAATAGATTCTCTTCAATGGCCAAAAGGGTTTTTCCCGAAGGCCCAAAATGGGTATGTGTATCTTGTATGTGTTGGCCACTAGAGAAAATAGATTCTCTTCAATGGCCGAAAGGGTTTTTCCCGAAGGCCCGAAATGGGTATGTGTATCGTGTATATGTTTACCACAAGAGAAAATAGATTCTCTTCGATGGCCAAAGGGGTTCTTCCCGAAGGCCCAAAATGGGTACGTGTATCGTGTATATGTTTACCACAAGAGAAAATAGATTCTCTTCGATGGCCAAAGGGGTTCTTCCCGAAGGCCCAAAATGGGTATGTGTATCGTGTATATGTTTACCACAAGAGAAAATAGATTCTCTTCGATGGCCGAAAGGGTTTTTCCCGAAGGCCCAAAATGGGTATGTGTATCTTGTATGTGTTGGCCACTAGAGAAAATAGATTCTCTTCAATGGCCAAAAGGGTTTTTCCCGAAGGCCCAAAATGGGTATGTGTATCTTGTATGTGTTGGCCACTAGAGAAAATAGATTCTCTTCAATGGCCAAAAGGGTTTTTCCCGAAGGCCCAAAATGGGTATGTGTATCTTGTATGTGTTGGCCAGTAGAGAAAATAGATTCTCTTCAATGGCCAAAAGGGCTTTTCCCGAAGGCCCAAAATGGGTATGTGTATCTTGTGTGTGTTGACCACTAGAGAAAATAGATTCTCTTCGATGGCCGAAAGGGTTTTTCCCGAAGGCCCGAAATGGGTATGTGTATCGTGTATATGTTTACCACAAGAGAAAATAGATTCTCTTCGATGGCCAAAGGGGTTCTTCCCGAAGGCCCGAAATGGGTATGTGTATCGTGTATATGTTTACCACAAGAGAAAATAGATTCTCTTCAATGGCCAAAAGGGTTTTTCCCGAAGGCCCAAAATGGGTATGTGTATCTTGTATGTGTTGGCCACTAGAGAAAATAGATTCTCTTCAATGGCCAAAAGGGTTCTTCCCGAAGGCCCAAAATGGGTATGTGTATCCTGTATATGTTTACCACTAGAGAAAATAGATTCTCTTCAATGGCCAAAAGGGTTTTTCCCGAAGGCCCAAAATGGGTATGTGTATCTTGTATGTGTTGGCCACTAGAGAAAATAGATTCTCTTCAATGGCCAAAAGGATTTTTCCCGAAGGCCCAAAATGGGTATGTGTATCTTGTATGTGTTGGCCACTAGAGAAAATAGATTTTCTTCAATGGCCAAAAGGGTTTTTCCCGAAGGCCCAAAATGGGTATGTGTATCGTGTATATGTTTACCACTAGAGAAAATAGATTCTCTTCAATGGCCAAAAGGGTTTTTCCCGAAGGCCCAAAATGGGTATGTGTATCTTGTATGTGTTGGCCACTATAGAAAATAGATTCTCTTCAATGGCCAAAGGGTTTTTCCCGAAGGCCCAAAATGGGTATGTGTATCTTGTATGTGTTGGCCACTAGAGAAAATAGATTCTCTTCAATGGCCAAAAGGGTTTTTCCCGAAGGCCCAAAATGGGTATGTGTATCTTGTATGAGTTGGCCACTAGAGAAAATAGATTCTCTTCAATGGCCAAAAGGGCTTTTCCCGAAGGCCCAAAATGGGTATGTGTATCCTGTGTGTGTTGACCACTAGAGAAAATAGATTCTCTTCGATGGCCGAAAGGGTTTTTCCCGAAGGCCCAAAATGGGTATGTGTATCGTGTATATGTTTACCACAAGAGAAAATAGATTCTCTTCGATGGCCGAAAGGGTTTTTCCCGAAGGCCCGAAATGGATATGTGTATCGTGTATATGTATACCACAAGAGAAAATAGATTCTCTTCGATGGCCGAAAGGGTTTTTCCCGAAGGCCCAAAATGGGTATGTGTATCGTGTATATGTTTACCACAAGAGAAAATAGATTCTCTTCGATGGCCGAAAGGGTTTTTCCCGAAGGCCCGAAATGGATATGTGTATCGTGTATATGTTTACCACAAAAGAAAATAGATTCTCTTCGATGGCCGAAAGGGTTATTTCCCGAAGGCCGAAATTGGGTATGTGTATCGTGTATATGTTTACCACAAGAGAAAATAGATTCTCTTCGATGGCCAAAGGGGTTCTTCCCGAAGGCCCAAAATGGGTATGTGTATCGTGTATATGTTTACCACAAGAGAAAATAGATTCTCTTCGATGGCCAAAGAGGTTCTTCCCGAAGGCCCAAAATGGGTATGTGTATCGTGTATATGTTTACCACAAGAGAAAATAGATTCTCTTCGATGGCCAAAGGGGTTCTTCCCGAAGGCCCAAAATGAGTATGTGTATCGTGTATATGTTTACCACAAGAGAAAATAGATTCTCTTCGATGGCCAAAGGGGTTCTTCCCGAAGGCCCAGAATGGGTATGTGTATCGTGTATATGTTTACCACAAGAGAAAATAGATTCTCTTCGATGGCCAAAGGGGTTCTTCCCGAAGGCCCAAAATGGGTATGTGTATCGTGTATATGTTTACCACAAGAGAAAATAGAATCTCTTCGATGGCCAAAGGGGTTCTTCCCGAAGGCCCAAAATGGATATGTGTATCGTGTATATGTTTACCACAAGAGAGAATAGATTCTCTTCGATGGCCGAAAGGGTTTTTCCCGAAGGCCCGAAATGGGTATGTGTATCGTGTATATGTTTACCACAAGAGAAAATAGATTCTCTTCGATGGCCGAAAGGGTTTTTCCCGAAGGCCCAAAATGGGTATGTGTATCTTGTATGTGTTGGCCACTAGAGAAAATAGATTCTCTTCAATGGCCAAAAGGGTTTTTCCCGAAGGCCCAAAATGGGTATGTGTATCTTGTATGTGTTGGCCACTAGAGAAAATAGATTCTCTTCAATGGCCGAAAGGGTTTTTCCCGAAGGCCCGAAATGGGTATGTGTATCGTGTATATGTTTACCACAAGAGAAAATAGATTCTCTTCGATGGCCAAAGGGGTTCTTCCCGAAGGCCCAAAATGGGTACGTGTATCGTGTATATGTTTACCACAAGAGAAAATAGATTCTCTTCGATGGCCAAAGGGGTTCTTCCCGAAGGCCCAAAATGGGTATGTGTATCGTGTATATGTTTACCACAAGAGAAAATAGATTCTCTTCGATGGCCGAAAGGGTTTTTCCCGAAGGCCCAAAATGGGTATGTGTATCTTGTATGTGTTGGCCACTAGAGAAAATAGATTCTCTTCAATGGCCAAAAGGGTTTTTCCCGAAGGCCCAAAATGGGTATGTGTATCTTGTATGTGTTGGCCACTAGAGAAAATAGATTCTCTTCAATGGCCAAAAGGGTTTTTCCCGAAGGCCCAAAATGGGTATGTGTATCTTGTATGTGTTGGCCAGTAGAGAAAATAGATTCTCTTCAATGGCCAAAAGGGCTTTTCCCGAAGGCCCAAAATGGGTATGTGTATCTTGTGTGTGTTGACCACTAGAGAAAATAGATTCTCTTCGATGGCCGAAAGGGTTTTTCCCGAAGGCCCGAAATGGGTATGTGTATCGTGTATATGTTTACCACAAGAGAAAATAGATTCTCTTCGATGGCCAAAGGGGTTCTTCCCGAAGGCCCGAAATGGGTATGTGTATCGTGTATATGTTTACCACAAGAGAAAATAGATTCTCTTCAATGGCCAAAAGGGTTTTTCCCGAAGGCCCAAAATGGGTATGTGTATCTTGTATGTGTTGGCCACTAGAGAAAATAGATTCTCTTCAATGGCCAAAAGGGCTTTTCCCGAAGGCCCAAAATGGGTATGTGTATCTTGTGTGTGTTGACCACTAGAGAAAATAGATTCTCTTCGATGGCCGAAAGGGTTTTTCCCGAAGGCCCGAAATGGGTATGTGTATCGTGTATATGTTTACCACAAGAGAAAATAGATTCTCTTCGATGGCCAAAGGGGTTCTTCCCGAAGGCCCGAAATGGGTATATGTATCGTGTATATGTTTACCACAAGAGAAAATAGATTCTCTTCAATGGCCAAAAGGGTTTTTCCTGAAGGCCCAAAATGGGTATGTGTATCTTGTGTGTGTTGACCACTAGAGAAAATAGATTCTCTTCGATGGCCAAAGGGGTTCTTCCCGAAGGCCCGAAATGGGTATGTGTATCGTGTATATGTTTACCACAAGAGAAAATAGATTCTCTTCGATGGCCGAAAGGGTTCTTCCCGAAGGCCCGAAATGGGTATGTGTATCGTGTATATGTTTACCACAAGAGAAAATAGATTCTCTTCGATGGCCAAAGGGGTTCTTCCCGAAGGCCCAAAATGGGTATGTGTATCGTGTATATGTTTACCACAAGAGAAAATAGATTCTCTTCGATGTCCGAAAGGGTTTTTCCCGAAGGCCCAAAATGGGTATGTGTATCGTGTATATGTTTACCACAAGAGAAAATAGATTCTCTTCGATGGCCAAAGGGGTTCTTCCCGAAGGCCCGAAATGGGTATGTGTATCGTGTATATGTTTACCACAAGAGAAAATAGATTCTCTTCGATGGCCGAAAGGGTTCTTCCCGAAGGCCCGAAATGGGTATGTGTATCGTGTATATGTTTACCACAAGAGAAAATAGATTCTCTTCGATGGCCAAAGGGGTTCTTCCCGATGGCCCAAAATGGGTATGTGTATCGTGTATATGTTTACCACAAGAGAAAATAGATTCTCTTCGATGGCCGAAAGGGTTTTTCCCGAAGGCCCAAAATGGGTATGTGTATCGTGTATATGTTTACCACAAGAGAAAATAGATTCTCTTCGATGGCCGAAAGGGTTTTTCCCGAAGGCCCAAAATGGGTATGTGTATCGTGTATATGTTTACCACAAGAGAAAATAGATTCTCTTCGATGGCCGAAAGGGTTCTTCCCGAAGGCCCAAAATGGGCATGTGTATCGTGTATATGTTTACCACAAGAGAAAATAGATTCTCTTCGATGGCCGAAAGGGTTTTTCCCGAAGGCCCAAAATGGGTATGTGTATCGTGTATATGTTTACCACAAGAGAAAATAGATTCTCTTCGATGGCCGAAAGGGTTTTTCCCGAAGGCCCATAATGGCTTTGTGTATCGTGTATATGTTTACCACAAGAGAAAATAGATTCTCTTCGATGGCCAAAGGGGTTCTTCCCGAAGGCCCAAAATGGGTATGTGTATCGTGTATATGTTTACCACAAGAGAAAATAGATTCTCTTCGATGGCCAAAAGGGTTTTTCCCGAAGGCCCAAAATGGGTATGTGTATCGTGTATATGTTTACCACAAGAGAAAATAGATTCTCTTCGATGGCCGAAAGGGTTTTTCCCGAAGGCCCAAAATGGGTATGTGTATCGTGTATATGTTTACCACAAGAGAAAATAGATTCTCTTCGATGGCCAAAGGGGTTCTTCCCGAAGGCCCAAAATGGGTATGTGTATCGTGTATATGTTTACCACAAGAGAAAATAGATTCTCTTCGATGGCCGAAAGGGTTTTTCCCGAAGGCCCGAAATGGGTATGTGTATCGTGTATATGTTTACCACTAGAGAAAATAGATTCTCTTCAATGGCCAAAAGGGTTTTTCCCGAAGGCCCGAAATGGGTATGTGTATCGTGTATATGTTTAGCACAAGAGAAAATAGATTCTCTTCGATGGCCAAAAGGGTTTTTCCCGAAGGCCCGAAATGGGTATGTGTATCGTGTATATGTTTACCACTAGAGAAAATAGATTCTCTTCGATGGCCAAAAGGGTTTTTCCCGAAGGCCCAAAATGGGTATGTGTATCGTGTATATGTTTACCACTAGAGAAAATAGATTCTCTTCGATGGCCGAAAGGGTTTTTCCCGAAGGCCCGAAATGGGTATGTGTATCGTGTATATGTTTACCACAAGAGAAAATAGATTCTCTTCGATGGCCGAAAGGGTTCTTCCCGAAGGCCCAAAATGGGTATGTGTATCGTGTATATGTTTACCACAAGAGAAAATAGATTCTCTTCGATGGCCAAAGGGGTTCTTCCCGAAGGCCAAACATGTGTAAAAGAAATATAAATTTTATAATAATGTAGTGGTTGAAATCACATTCGCAGCATGACTATTCGTATATTATGTACATGTATTAATGCTATAATTGTAATTATAGATTATGAATTGCCTATTTTTCTAATCCAACGGAGCTACCATTGTATCATCCATATGCCCGTGAATGTCACTTAGGTACGTCAAGAGACAGTTCGCCATTGTCAATGTCTTCATCGTCCGAGTATTGCAAATTTATGATGATAGGCTCTGAAATCTCGTCACGTGCTATTTCTTTCCAAAAGTCGTCGTCCTGGATGTTATGTGAGTGTCTCACACAGCTCTCCTAGTCTTACGTTACCTTGTCAATTTTTCGATTATAAGTTATTGAACGTCAGTCAGTTTAAAATTATTATGTCTGTTTGCAGTGTAATTTCAGCCTGCATTAACTCAATTGGTTTGCACTGGCAGTGATAAGGGGGTGGCAGATAACTTCGTGTCTCATTATAATTTCAATTTTATCCAACTGATACAATTTTCCTTGGCTTTTTAACGGAATAACAACTGAATATTATTGCTTTGAACCCTCTAGAGTAAATAGAAATTACGAACCATTCATAAAGAAACATATATTCTGACGATGCACGTTCTGCCGGGCCAGCAGGAAGTATACTTTTTGTTCTTTCTAGAATTTAACAAACAATTTGACTTATTGAGTATAATAATTCTATTACGTCATGTCAAACGTTTGCATTTCATTTCTGAGTAATTACTAATATGCGTATACGCATACATGCTAACCAGTAATGACGTTCATTGCAGGGCTTACGTGGCGATTCATTGTTATAATATATTGGTACTTCATTTTGTTTGAGCTAAATGATATGGGGTGTAACTGTCATTTTAAACACATTACCCTCTATCTTCCTCCTGGATCAGTTTTGGCAAAATTTTAATATTTGTATATATTAACTAGTATGTATTAGAGATGGATTCAGTTGGATCACTGCATCCTTTGAAGTTTGGTATAAGTCCAGGGAGTAACGCAAACTGGATACCCCATCCAACGTGTTATTTCCTCTTCACTTTGGAATCAACGTACTCCATCATAACTAAAAGGCAAAATTGCTACTGTACATCATATAACATTTGCGTGCATTAAAATTTATAATATGTACAATTGGATTCAAATTCAAATTACGGTTGCCGATCTCCTCACCCAGGTCTCGTTGGCTCTGTTCCTTTAGTACTCTTTGGCGTTTGAGCGATAAGTTTATAAGCATTTCCAAAATAGCTTGTTCAGAATAACTCGTTTGCGGTAAATCAGATGACCTAATTAATTCACCAATAGTTACATATAGAGTTAAGGAGGCTAATGTAAAGGTCGTTGCTAAGAATTTTTTCTCTACAATCTTATTATATATATATAAGGTCCCAGGACAGGATTTCGTACGATTTTACACAAAAGTCTGTTCCTGTCGTACTTATAAATATGCACGTGCAAAACCCTAAAAATTCAAAATCATGTTTCATCATGACAACGGACCGTTGTATGTAAGAAAACCTTTGAACAAAGGTACCTGAATGTATCTATGTTAAGCATAATGGACCTCCTAAAAATTGCCGACCAAACAACCTAAAATTCGAAATTTTGTTTCTTAAAGGTGAAGGTAAAATACTGGGATCAGCTTTCATCATCGGTTCAAGTAGTGCAACATTTAAAAACTCATTACTTACTGCCCTTTAGTACTCAGTTTTATGCACAATATTCTTAAGCATGTTTTCATTCATCGTTTTAACGTTAATCCTGAGAGAAATCTGATGTCCCTTGGTGCGTTAAAGCAGTTGTAGAGTTTAATGGGCCAAAACCAATAAATCGCAATTCAGTCGCGCCAGCGAACATTGTTCTGCTCCAAGCGACTGTAATACCTCCATGTCGCATGACGTTGAATACCCATTATCCTAATTTTTTTTCTGTTCTGTGGTTCTTTGCCTCACACGCAGTGCCATAGAGAGAAACGAACGTATGCCAAAAGATATATTTACTTGATTCAGTGTCTCAAATAATAAATGTATCGTTAGGTTTTAAATGAACGCTGTACCAGGAAAAAGCCTTAATTTAAAGTTACCTAGTCCAGTTGCCATAGAAGACGTGCTATAGTGAAAATTGGAGAACTCAATATACAGGAAGTGTATGTAATAGAGGAAATGCCAATAGATAGTGCTCCTGAGGTCCTCAGGCTGCTGGATGATGGAGCAGTTGAAGGAATGTTGGTGAGGGAAACCGTAGGTCCCGCAAAAAACACACCCCAGCTCTGCGATGCCAACCACAGATTTCGCTTTGCGGTCGCCTGGGAAAGAATCTGGGCCGCCTTGGTGGAAATGAGGCGTTCTAAACACTCGGTGACGGTGCGGCCATTAATCTTATTGTTCACTTGGTAAATATTCTAAGAAATAACTGTATATGCTTGCAATGCGGACATATATTGGAGAACACGGGACAACATTGCTCTCTCAGTAGCGAGCGCGATAAGACATCTTATCCCTGCGTCACATGATATCTGTACTTAGCGCATCCTTTGATGTCTCCATGGTTATTTTTGAGTAGCACATAAATTTAATTATCAGTATAATGGACAGTTTACGAGTGGTGACCAGAGATCTTGGAGGCAAATTTGTTTGCAGAAGGTTTATACTTGAGAAAAGCTTACTTTACAACAAATGTGACGTGATATCTTTGAAATGTGTCCTGTCAGAAAATGTATTTTACCTAAATTAAGTAATTAAAGCGAGTAAGACCTTCCGTATATATTAAAGTTTAGCACTTACACAAAACGGAAACATAGTGACGTTTCCTAAATTTTAATGAAAATGATTTATTCATCATGAAATTAATTTAACCTTCTGGAATTTCATTTAAACTCGCTGGCGCTAGTTATGGCAAATTAAGGGCTTTGAAAAACATTTCTTATGCGTCCTCGAAAGATGTTAGGCTTAAATAACTTGTATTCTTTTATTTTCCAGTTATGTTGCTCGGACTACAGAATTTTTTTTTTTGGCTCATGGGGCTTCAAAACTTGACCATCCGCGGAAATACCTGGGACACATTCTTGGCCTCAATTTAGGAATTCCTCTACCAACTGCAGGTACGGAAACTTTAAACTATGTGATCAACATATTGCACATTCATAAAATAGGCGTTACTGAAAGTCATAGGACGCAACTTTTCACCTCTAGAGAGATACACTTTAGCGTTTTCTAATTTGGTATGCAATATCTCCAAAGCTTTGTTCAAGATTCCCAATGCTCATTATATTTGCAGACGAAACAATATGGGCAGCTTGAATTTTCTGGGAAAGGTATCAAAAGCACTTTACGTTCACATTACATTTCGTAAGAGTTCCTCCCACACTTTACTCGTATGGAATAGGAAAAGTTTTCTTATTGAAATTTTCTTAGTGCAAGAGTGTACTTTATGGCAAATTATATTATACCATCTATATTTTTCAGGCCGTTGTTTGTCTTTAGTTACAGTTTCCCAATATCGATTTCTCTTAACTCTAGCACCATTCCACTCTTTCCTGGTAATTTCGTAGGAATATAATGGAACTTGAAGCATGACATGATTTGACCAACTATAAACAAATGGGTTAAGAAACTAATTGTGCAAATGCGTATGCCAATTTAGAAAAGATGGAATGATACGTCATTTTGGACGAGTGAGTTGAGAATGTGCTGTGATTATAACACTTTGGCTTATTATTAAAAAAAATAATGTTACGCACCGAATTTACTTTATTCCGGGATAAGCTTATTGGAAGTATTTAGACCGCTTGGAACTCACCAAGAGGCCCGGGTTCTATCCCATATGACTGTGAACGGGATTTGTGATGGACAACATGGCGCTGGGATGAGCTTTCCAGGATCATCCGGTTTCCCACGGCAGCATTCAGCCAGTTGCTCCATCATCTTCACTATCATTCATCTCGCCTTCTTATTTATCTTCCACTTCTATCACCTTCATACCAGGAAGTGGGCTGATCAACTATCCTGGTTCTCTATGGGATCCGAAGCATCTGTTTCCCAGGCCCGACCTAACAAGGGATAGAGGAACAAGAAAACTAACAGCACGTTAGTGGTACAAGTAGGAAGGTTAAAAACAAGACAAGTTTATTGTCTCACAAACAAGGTAAGCTCCAAGAAACATCTCCCTTCTGTCCATAGGAAGCTCTTATCTTTAATATCTTATACCGTGGAAGAAGAACGAATATAATTTATAAACCTTTGTAGGACATGTGATTAACTTCTTTAGGTTTAGAATAGACTTATATTTGCCTTACTACGTAAAAGGGTAGCGTATTTTAACTTTATGCAAACGTAATTTCAAAATAATAAATAATTGTGTGTTAAATGGAAGTACTCTAAATGCTACACACACACATATATATATATATATATATATATATATATATATATCTTGATGCCATGTAATAACTAGGATCACGATTCAGAGTCACATGTTACAAATATTTCAATGGGTGTGTTTGAGAATTTGGCAAAGGTCTGCTGAAAAATAGTTCAATAAAAGCCTCGGTTACAAATTCAAAAATTTATTTATTGGTCCCCTTCTACTCGGGGATACAGATGACTTTGACGTTCAGCAATATATTTGCAAAACAAATAAAATTAATAAAATTTGTAGCTTGAGTATTTTTGCAAGGATCTCGGACGTGCTTTATACTTTCAAAATACTTCATAAAGTGTTCATCCAAGTTGCAAATTATAATAAATAAGCAAAATCTTGTTAAATTGGTTCTCGTTAAAAGAGGGTAATTTATTACATCATACCTCACCTCATTGAAGGTTTTGGAGCATTCCTTTGTCTTTCGATTCCATTTTTCAGTATCGATATATCTTAAAACCGCTACTCACCGTTCCTGTCTCTCAGACAATCTCACAGAAATAGCTTCAGACTTGAAACACGGCAGGATTTGACGAAAATAATCGAAATGGGCTATGGATCCACTTATATAGACATGTACATAAAATTTGGGAATAATGGAAGGATATGCGCTTTTGGAGGAGTGGCTCGAGAATGTAGTGTGATAGCAGTACCTTCAGTCACTGTTCAAGTGATATCTTTTATTATTACAGGGGGATATGATTTAGTTATACGTATTTTATTTCAGAAACTCTTATTCGCTTGTAGGCGATATCTATTTTAAAAAGTGCTTGCTACTGTCCATAGCTGGCTCTACCTGTAATATCTTCTACCAAAGATAATGAATGGCAATTTAATACACAACTTTGTTTGTCACATGAATAAGTCCTTTAGGTTTAGCTTAGGTTAAAGTGCACTTTATCACTAAAAATGAAAGATCATTTAGAATGTTCACAGACGGAATTGCAAAAGAAGAATTAAATATAAATTAGAAAGGAAGTACCCCGAAATGAGTATATATTGACGGACCTAGCCAACTTGATTCAATAGGGTACAAGGTGTTGTATCCTGTCCTTCAACCCCCAGGTACATACTTGTAACCTCATAAATAACACCATCCTAAAAACCTACATTTCACCCTACAATATCCCGAAATCTACCTTACCTGCGGTAAAACCCTTAACGGGTGGGCACGCAGCAAAAACCTTCTGGCTATATACAGTCAGTCAGCACCACACGGTATGGTATGGCTTGGTTCAGTCACTCGTGTCACTCGTGAACTCATCACTCCTCTTCGAGCTTCCCAAGAGTGAACTGCATGCAGCAGCGCCCCCTGCCGTCTTCGAGCCCGCCGCAGAAGAAGTGCCGAATGGCCTTCTAAGAGCAGCCGCAGCAAGCAGCGAGCATGCAGAAACAAGCAGCAGCAGCCGCGTAGCAATAGCAAGCTACAATTTGCACCACCGGCCTGGAGACTTGCCGGCACTAACAGCAGCATTTCCACTGGCGTCTTCCAAATTTAGTAGCGGGCTCCGGCCCGCCATAACACGAGCGTAAGCCAGGCCAAGAGCAGACCCCTTATTTTCATTCTACTCTTACACTGTCTGCTTTCTTTTCCTACCCAGACAAACGGACTGACAGACAACGTTACAGCGGGCTGGTAAGACGACAGCCGAGGGTAAGGGCCTCCGGCCATACATCCCGAGTCTCAATGGCTCGCGTAGGTGCCTCCCTAGAGTGGGTCCTGTCCAATTCCAGCAGCCGCAGGGTAACTGCGCTGACTATCGACGGCGCATGACCCAGACCCAACCATAACCCTGCCTCCCCTGAGAGCGCAGAGCCTGTGCAAAAGCGCACTAAACTCACGGGGTAGCACCAGCTACTTCCCACCCCTCACAGGTTGCTCTGCCGGAGTCAAATGGCTCCGACGCTGAGAGCTTCACGCTAGTAGAGGGGCGAAGAAAGAAGTAACGTCCCAAACCACCATCAACCCAAACACAGGGTAGCTATCCACCTCCATGCAAAGGGGGACTTAAATTGCAAACTATCGTTGCAGATACCTTCCCAAACCATGTGTGAATTATGAGATTACTGCCCAACGCCTGAAAATGAAATTTGAAGGGTGCAGGAGGCCTAGAAAGGTTAATGCAATCACCTCAAGCGTGGAGGATCATGAGGGAGCAAAGGCTGCACTACGAGAGCGGAATATTGAATTCTACAGCTACTCGCCTCAACGAACACACCTAGAGAGGCGTATCATCAGAGGCCTAGACTCTGACTGTATTCCTGACGACGTCAGATCGGCGCTGAAGGACGAATTTGGCATAGACGCCATCTCTGTCACCCAGCTGAGGTAGACTGTCTCCTCAGAAGAAGGCACCATCAAAGTTCCCATGCCTCTTTTCCTGGTCCTTGTGGACAAGGTGCGAGAGGCCCATGTGCAGCCCATTGAACTTGTCAGCAGGCTGATCTTCACTGTCGTGAAAGTGGAACGCTTTCACGGTAGGGAGTGACCCGTGCAGTGCCACCTGTGCATGGAGTTCCATCACTCAAGCACTATGTGTGAGCGAAAGTTCAAATGCTTGAGATGCGCGTGCCCCCATGCCCTGAAGGACTGCCCCAACCCGCCCGAGGAGCTCCAATGTGTGAACTGCTAGCAGCAGCACGTGAGCGTTTACAAGGGCTGCGAAACCAGGCTGAGGATTATTGAGAGCCGCTGCCAAGGCAACCCGGAGATGGCTACAGTCCGCCCTGGTGCGTCCTTCGTGGCCGCCCTCAGGAAAGCCGAAACCACCCTCAGAGGACAGAGGCTTCCGCCTCCCCTGCAGAACCTACTACAGCACCAGCAACAGTGGCCGAACCCGCTGTACACTCCACAAGCGGGGACAATAGGAGTGGCGAAACAAAAAAGGGTGGAAAAGGCAAGAAGAGTGGGAAATCCACTAATCCGCCCACCGCAAAGAAGCAGCCAGCAACCACCCCAGCTCGTGCCCCGGAACCAGAGGCACCAGCTGCGTCGACACCGCAGGTAGCGACCCCGGTCGAACCTGCAGCGCATAAACCGGCGAACGCCGGCACAACCTCAGCGGCCTTCGGGGCCAACGTGTCCCAGGCTGACATGGAGGAGTTGCAGGCCCTATCTCTGTGGTTTGGGGACCTAATTCAAAGGGCGCTTCCTGCACTGCGCAACTGCAAGCTGCGGGAAAGCAATCCCCTCATAACACCCATGCAGAAACACTCTATTGTGCTTCAAACGCTTGGGGAGCTGTATCCCGGATCAGCCAGGTGATGACCCCTCGACTTTTTCGAAGATCAAGGCGCAACAACGTTCTGGAACTCAAATGGCATTCGGGGTCACCATCCCAGCGTACTTGAGTTTGCACAATTCTTCGGGATTGACGTCCTATTAGTCTGAGAGGCACATCTGGATTCCGCCTGGCATTTCTCGCTACCTAGCTACGCCGCCCTTCGATCCGATCGCGTCGGACGACGAGGCGGTGGCACAGCCATTTTCATCCGCAACCACATCTCCCACGCGCCCTTCCCGTTACTCCCACTTCAGCACGTGGAGGCTTGCGCTATCAGGCTCACCATCGGTGGACTTGACACGTTGCTGATAGAGGCATTCGACCCTCCCGAACACCGCTTCCATGAGGCAGACTACACCACCCTATAAACCTCCACCCAGTGGTCTGCATCGCAGGTGATCTCAATGCGAAGCATGCCCACTGGCACAGCCGCACCAAAATGCCAAGGGGCGCGGGCTCTACCGCCTCATCAGCGGTAATCCAAACCTCGTCGCCTATGGACTAAGAGGACCTACTTTCTACCCGGCCCGCGGTAGGCCGGACGTACTCGATATCATAATCACCAAGAACTTTACATACCATTTAGACCTCTCTGTAGTCAACGAACTCGACTCCGACCACGACCCTGTCGTGGTGGAATCGAACGTTGACATGCCAGCTCTGTTAAATCCAGACTGGACATACGAGGTCCACTGGGATGCAGCCGTCCTTGACCATAAACAAACCGTGGATCCGCGACCACGCATCGACTCTATCGAGGCTTTGGAAGCGGCAGCTACATCCTTCTCCCAACATCTCCTAAATGTGGTACGGGCACACACGCACCGCATTCCATCTGAACCCCATAACCCCAGAACCATACCTCCTGAACTCCGGCAGCTGCTTAAAGCTAAAGCAGTCGTCCGGAAACTATGGCAGCGCTTCCGCCACCCCAGGATCGAAGCAGTCCACCGGCAGTTCAAAACCCTGGCAAGAAGACTGCTTCGTGCGCAATCGCTCAGTGGCCTGGGAACTCACCAATCAGAGGGTTGACCTCACGGAGAAGCAAACCAGGCGGATCATCCGCTCCCTCAGAAGGGACCGGACCGTGCACTGGCATCTACTCCATGGCACTCGTAGGCTTGCGTTTGAGCCCCAAGAGAAAGCCACGTGTTTCGCAGACTACTTGGAAAGTCAATTCCAACCAAGGGAAGACCCCCAAGACGACGAGTTCACCGAACATGTGGAGGATACGGTGGAATACCTCTATGAGGCAACACCATCTCCACATGCGGAGATCCACATCCCCCATCGACACCCCTAAACAGGTGACCGCTCAAATCCAAAGCCTGAAACCTAACAAATCCCCTAGCCAACATGCTCCAGCACCTTCCTGGTAAAGCTTTGATACACTTGACGCGGATTTACAACGCATGCCTCACTCTGCGCCACTTCCCAAATTGTTTGAAAGAGGCAAGGGTCGTATGGATATTGAAGCCGCGCAAGAATCCAGCCTTCTCGGAAAGTTACCGATCCATCAGCTTGCTTCCAATCGTCTCAAAGATCTTTGAACGATTGCTCCTCCCCCACCTAATTCCTCTCTTTGAGCAGAGGCTCCTACTCCCGGATAACCTATTCGGTTTCCGTCGCGGCCATTGCACCACTTTGCAGCTACTGCTCTTGTTGGAGAAAGCTGCCCTGGGATTCCAGGACGGCCTCAAAACCATCGCTGTGCTCTTGGACGTGGAGAAGGCCTTCGCCACCACGTTGCACAAGGGGTTGTTGTTCAAACTCAAAGAAGATCAACTCCCTCCTCCATACCTGGCAATACTCAGCAGCTTACTCAAGGACCGTACCTTCAGAGTGAGGGTCGAGGGGAAGCTATCCTCTGTCAGACCCATAGCGGCTGGAGTCCCGGAAGGCAGTGTTCTGTCCCCGGTACTCTTCGCTGCCTACATGTCTGACCTACCCACGGAACCGCACACTATTTTGTGTCAGTATGCTGACGATGTCCTCATACTGGCACAGAACAAGAACGTCCGCTACTGTCTTCTCCCTCTACAGAGTCAGCTCCACGCCATTGGCAGGTGGAGTGAGAAGTGGAGGATGGCCATTAGCCCGCAGAAGAGCTCCGCTCTTATGCTGGCTAAGATCCGTAGCTGGCGCCCGTATGGAGACCTGCGGTTACGGCGGATAAGAATCCCCTGGGTTCGAACCGCCAAGTACCTAGGAATCCAACTGGACCGCGGCCTCACTTCCACTCTTATGTCAGGGCAAAGGGCGGCCTCGGCCACGCTGCACTCAGGCTACTCTACCCTATGGTTATATCAACCATGCCCATCCGCCTCAAACTACGGACGTACCGTGCAATCATCCCGCCTCTGATCCTGTATGGATGCGAGGTCTGGTGCTCGGTGGCTCATACCACCCTCCGCAGACTACAGGCCGTGCAGAACAGAGCCTCAAGGATGGTCAACGGTACCGACCGCAGGTTCCCATCTCACTTCTTGCATATGCAGTCTGGCATACCATACGTCGAAGACGTCGTGCGTGAACGAACGCGCACGTTGTATGCCAAGATTACTCCCCACACCAACCAGCTGGTAAATTCATTGGGGCAATACGACCACTGTCTCCTCAGGAGACGGAGGTGCTATCGCCTACCCAAGGACGCCCTTGGGTGGTAGAGTCTGCCTCTCCCCCTGCCCCTACCAATCACCGCCAGGTCATCTCGCGCCTTGGCTGCGGCTGGCAGGTTAACACCCGCAGTCGTGCCCTGGGACGCGCGCACGACCTGGACTTACTAAAACTCAACACCTTAATTCCCATCTGGTCTCTCGCTACTAGTTCCACCACTGCTTGACGGATCGCTAGCGACATCACAAAGCAAGGTGGAACGGGCACTGTCCCCCCCAAAGGGGGAATATCCCGGTACCAGAAGCATCAGCAGGGGCCAACTGCGCCGTCTTACTAAACGACACGCAAGCCTGCGCATAAACATTTATCATACCGCACGGGTAAATCCGCACAGCGGATAGGTACCGTGGCGTGTAACCCTTCGGCCGTGAGAAACCAGGCGACCTGCATCTGCTTTTGCTCTTGGCTTGGCTTTGGTTCAGTGGCAATTGGAGCTCATTTGTTTTGATCATTTGAATTTGAATTAGGATTTGAATTCAATTACACATATTATTAGATTAAATGCACACAAATTTTGTATGATGTACAAAGGCAATCTTGCCCCTTAGTTATGATGGAGGACGTTGATTCTAAAGTAAAAAGAAATAACAGGTAGGATCAGGTATTCAAGTTACTTTTGTACTCTCTGGCGTTTGTGCGATAAGTTTATAAGCGTTTCTAAAATACCTTGTTTCAGAAGAACTCGTTTAAAACATCGGTAATTATATATAAAATTAAGGAGGCTAATATAAAGGTGGTTACTAAGATTTTTTCTCTACCAATGGGTTCATATATCTACTATTATCAGTTCAGTAGACAGGATTTCGGCCGATTTTACAAAAACGTCTTTTCTTGGCATACTTATAAATATGCACGTGCAGAACCCTCGAAATTAAAAATCATGTTTCCTCATGGCAACGGACCGTTGCATGTAAGAAAAACTTGGAACAAATATACGTGAATATATCGATGTTAAGCAAAAAGGACCTTCTATAGTTTACTAACCAAGTAACCTATAATTCAAAATTTTGTTTCCTAAATGTAAAGATAAATTCTTGGGGTCGGCGTTCATCATCGGTTCAAGTAGTGCAACATTTAGTACTCCTTACTTACATATATACATATATACTTACATATATTCTTACAATATTCTTAAACATATTTTCATTAATTGCTTTAACGTTAGTCTTGAGAGAAGTTTGTATATCCACCAGGTAACCCACATGCACGTTCTTTCACCTAAGCCGATGTCCCTTGGTGCGTTGAAGCAGTTTTAGAGTTTAATGGCGCAAAACCAGTAAATCGCAATTCAGATGCGCCAGGGAACATTGTTCTGCTCCATGCGGCTGTGATTTAGCCAAAGGTATGTTTACTGGTTTCAGTGTCTCAAAGATTAAATGTATCGTTAGGTTTTAAATGAACGCTGTACCTGGAAAAAGCCATAATTCATAGTTACCCAGTCCAGTTGCCATAAATGCCGTTCTTTAGTAAATATTTAAGAAGGCAATATATATAGGAAGTGTAGGTAATGGACGAAATGCCAATAGATAGTGGTGCTGAGGTCCTCAGGCTCCTAGATGATGAGCAGTTGATGGAATGTTGGTGGGGGAAACCGTAGGTCCCACAAAAAACTGGTCCCAACGCTTCGTTGCCAACCAGAGTTCTCGCTTTGCGGTCACCTGGGAACGAACCTGGGCCGCCTTGGTGGAAGTCAGGCGTTCTAAACACTCGGTGATGGCGCGGCCATTAATCTGATTGTTCACTTGGTAAATATTCTAAGAAAACACTGTCTATGCTTGCAATGCGGACATAACTTGGAGAACACGCGACGACGTTGCTCTCTCTATAGCGAGCGTGCCGAAGACATCTTATCCCTGCGTCTGCCCGGCTCGTTAGCGTTGATGCTAGCGGGTCTGCCTCACGTTTAAGAGGTGCTGAGTTCGATCTCGGTCAGGGTGAGTTACGTGGATAAGGTTTTCCCCGGGGTTTTCCCTTATCCTGAAAGACGAATGTAAGGTAGGTCTAAGCTCCATGGGCCCCGGGCTCATTTGAACATCATTTCACCCATTTCATTCATCGTCCGATATGACTTGACGTTGGAGGACGTAAACTACAAAAATAAAAATAAAACAAATAACATCTTATACCGGCGACACAGAATACGTTTATCTTAATGCATCCTTTGATGTCGCCATGGTTATCTTTGAGTAGCACGTAAATGTAATGATCATTGTAATGGACAGTTTACGAGTTGCTGAACTAGAGATTTGGCAGGAAAATTTGTTTTCAAAAGGTAAAATAATGTGTGATCAAGTAGGGGAAGGTTTTAAAGGACGTTTACTTACATGACTTTCTCTACTGAGTCCTGTACACAATATTCATAAGAACGTTTCCTTCGATCTGCATAATGTTAGTAAGATAGATGTTTGCACGTATATATTACACATTTCTTAAAAGTTGAAGGGAGAATTTCGGTATGCAGAGACGTAGGGCGATGGTTAAATCTTTAAAGTTGTGGTCGCTATGTGTTGCCTTGTAATTTCCGTTTTGATAGTGTAGCCGATAGATTAGAAGGTTTATATTCGAGAAAGGCTTTCATTACAACAAATGCGATGTGATGTCTGTGCAATGTGTTCTGCCAGAAAATGTATTTTACCTCAACTATGTATTTAACGGGAGTAATACCTTCCTTCTATATTACAGTTTAGCACTTACTCAAAACGGATGTTTGGTGACATTTCGTAAAGTTTGGAGAAAAGTTTTAATTTATCATGAAAATTCTTTAAAATTGTGGAATGTCATTCAAACTCGCTAGTGCCACTTATGACAAATTATGAGTTTTCCAAAACATTTCTTTTGCGTCCTCGAAAGATGTTAGATTTAAATACCTTGTATTCTTTTATTTTTCAGTTATGCTGCTCGGACGCCACACAAAGTCACACCACTGTCATTCCCACAATCAAAGTGTGATAGAATGGGCGTTTTTAGTTTTATTTTTTTCATGGGGCTTCGAAACATGTCGTTCTCCTGAAATCCCTGGGTCTCATTCTTGGCCTGAATATAGGAAATTCTCTACCAAATGCAGGTAATGCAAATTTAAACTGTATGGTCAAGATACTGCACATTCATAAAATAGACATTACAGAAATTCATCTGAAGCAACCTTCACCTCTAGAGAGATAAACTTTAACTTTTTCTAATTTGTTATAAAATATCTCCAAAGATTTGTTCAAGATTCCCAATGCTTATTAAATTTGCAAACGAAACAATATGTGCAGCTTGAATTTTCTGGGAAAGATATCAAAAGCACTTTAAATTCTCATTACATTTTGTAATAGTTCATCTCACGTTCTACTCGTAAGGAGTAGGCAAAATCTTCTTATTGAAATCTTTCTTATTGAAAGAGTGTAATTTATGTCAAATTATACTATACCATCAATATTCTTTGGGCTGTTGTTTGCCTATATTTATAGTTTCCCAATATCGATTTCTCTTAACCCTAGCACCATAGTGTGAGAATGGAAATACACCAATCCGAATATATAACAAGGCATTTTAGTATCTTAGAATATTGTTTCAGTATCGGGCCCAAATGTCCTTGATGTCGACGGGCCCTAAAACACCACACACTCACTCGTTTCAGTATGAAAAATATATCAGAAATAGCAACTGGCCACGTAAACATTTGGGTGTGCGATTTTACATAAAATAGTTTCCTGCTACCTCACCAAAAGGCAATGCGATCGCTTTGTTTTGCCAACCATTAACATGGGAGGTTCACTTCTAAAAGATGTCCTGCGGTCTATCCTTCCATTATTCTTAAAGGAGAATGTTGTGTCTCTCTAAGCTCTGTGGACATCGGACTCATCTGAATACAATGTTATCGATATTGTACGTCGTACGATGTGACCTAACCATGAAGGACTTTAATTCAAAAATAAATAACTGGTCTGACAAGCAAACAATCCGATTTTAATAAAAGGTGACTTTTGCGGCAAGAGTTCGTAAGCAACTAAAATATACATCTTCCGGGCTTGTATATATGTAGTTGACGACGTCGGTCGTGAGAGCCGCAGCACTTATGAGAATTCGTAAACATTACCAAAATAATTCATGTTTGCTATGAACTCGTTTCTTGAAACTCTGTCAACGTAATTAATTTGCTGATAATCATTTATATACAGTTTTATGCTGCTTTGTTGTAAGTGCAACTAGTGGAAAGACGTGTTGTCTTTCACATCAAAAGTAACATACTGTAACTAGACGTTCAGACCATACGTGTATTATTATTGGCGATTGAAAGACAGATATCCGTTTGCCGCATGCGTTTCAAAAAACAGCTTCAAATCCTCAAATTAGACATTATTTTTCATCATGAGAATAGTCCGTTGCATATACCGAAAACTAATATAACAAGAAAGCTTGTGTGTAATAATAATCAGCACGTTAAGCCTTCTAACGGTCGCACCCCGACTGCAAATTTTGTGGCCAAAAAGAAAAGATAACCTTTAGTTATCAGATGAGGTAGTGGAACGTTTAAAAATTGTTTATTGAAAGGACTTTCTC